>RJWH01002712.1:52410-106918 GCA_004363575.1 Solenodon paradoxus
GAGAGAGAGAGAGACAGAGAGAGAGAGAGAGAGAGACAGAGAGAGAGAGAGAGAGAAAGAGAGACAGAGACAGAGACAGAGACAGAGACAGACAGACAGAGAGACAGAGAGAGACAGAGAGAGACAGAGAGAGAGACAGAGAGACAGAGAGACAGAGACAGAGAGACAGAGAGACAGAGACAGAGACAGAGACAGAGACAGAGACAGAGACAGAGACAGCACGGGTATTGTTTTAAGCTACCATGTTTTGGGTAATTTGTTATATGGTCAGATAGGTAATATACCTATCCAAGTACCTCTCTAGGAAAAAAGGATGACTGAGCAGTGTGGCTTTGAGCAGGTCAGTCCCGGCAAAATCATTCCCACTCTGAAATGGACTTACGAAGCTAATGTGTTGGCACCAAACATTCACCTCACTTAGCAACCCCTCATCCTGATTAGCCATTCACCACACAACCTTTGGACTGATTTAGCTCCCCAGGTTCCGTCAGGGAGAGAATGAACGGATCACACAGGACTTGAGGTATTTCAAGATTCTGTGATGATGATTTTTCAGGGCAACTTAATACCTGGTTTCTGATTATGATTTGGCTTCCTATGGAGTCCCTTCTGTGCTGATAATATGGACTGAGTACATCTGATCCCTTGTAACAAATTAATAAAGCCAGCATTGCAGGCTTCCTTTCTAATTTCTAGCTAGTATAAGTTAACCTCTCAGGGTGAGTATCGCTGATTAGCGTTAATGTCTCCATCTTCAAACAGAAGCCAGGTTCTACATCTAGGGCCTTGGTACATGATGCCTAGGTCCTGCACAGCTGCCCCTTGGCCTTCTTTGTGGCATCTATACCTTCCAGACAGCAGAGTCTTTGCTGAGATATGTGTTCAATGGATTTCCCCTTACTGGGAGAGACCCAAGAGTCCTAAATTTTCAATGACTCCATCCCTACTGTGATGCAGTTTCTATCATCAGCTGAACCCTATTCAGGAGACAGTCTGAAAAACAGAAGCCCAGCCAGTCCTATAACATCAACCATTATTTGTCTGAATGCTTTTTTCTATTATTTCTCTGGAGCAGAGATGTAAGAGTTTACTGGATGTTTTATGCGGAGTTCATAATTTATTACTTATAAGCCAGTGACACAGGAATAGTAAAAATATATTTTTAAGAGTTATAATTAAAGTCCACAAGGATTAGGAAAGTGTCCCAATGATTCTTGGAGTGACAAAGAGTGTGTTTAAATACCAAGTCTGATATTATTATTATACAATGGCATGTCAATGTTTAAGGGCTCCAGTTGTTAGTAAATCAGTAACATTAGTAAATTACCCTTAATTTGCTATTTTATTATACCGTTTTTTTTCAGTTTAATAACATTTCCTATAAAAGGCAATTCGTTCATGCAAGAGATGGCTGGAAATTAAGTGTGCACGCACAAGAAGTGCTAGTTAAAAAATGCGCCAAAAGGCAGGAAGACTAGTGGATTGGAAATGGCCACATGCTCTACGGAAGAATTTATATTAAAGATTCCATCCTAGACACATTCCTGTAATAAAGGTTTCCAAATTTTGTGCAACTCTGCACAATTCAATGACAGCGAGCTAGTGTTAATATCACATATCATGCATTTGGGAAGGATGAGAGCAGACGCAGGGCACCTGAAAAATCAGGGTAAAAAGGGCAAACACCAACAAAGCAAATAATGGGATCCTGGTGTTGGATCCTACATTTGCCTACTGTCTCCCAAGCTACCCTCTTTAAGTTAAACGAACCTAGAGAAACATCCCATAATTTGGAGCCCTATGAGAAATGAGTATGAGACCAGTTATGATGGGGCGGGGGGCGGTTCAGAGAGTACAGAGTTACTGAGCCCCATTAATTTCAAGTGCTACTTTAAGCAGATACAAAAGATCTCTCAATCTTTTTTCAGGTAGAAACCTTTTCCTTATTTTCAAGCAGGGCAACTGTCTGCTTCCCAGATGGTAGTCCTGGATCCTCACCTCCTGGTGTTCATGCCCTGTGTACTCTCCTCCCACAGGAGGGCTGAACAGGTCTATGTGACCAGTAGAGTGTGGCAGAGGCGTTCTGAGATCAGGTCATAAAAAGCACTGCGGCTTCCATCTTGCGCTCTTGGTTCACCCACTCTAGGAAACAAGCCGATACCAATATGATGCCGCTCAGGCAGCCTCAGGAAAGGCTTGTATGGGAGGAGCACAAGGCCTCCTGCAAACAGCTAATACCAATTGCCAGCCATGTGAGTGACCCACCTTGGAAGTGGAGTCTCTAACTCTAGTTAACATCTGGATTGCAACCTGGAGAGGCCTTAACCAGGACCACCCAGGTGAGCTGTCTCAAATACCTGACTCTCAGAAAACTGTGAGATAATTGTTATTGTGTGAAGTCATTAAGTTTGAGGGTAATTTGATAGTAGTTAACTAATACAAGGAGTCTTAACTGCTTGATAAAATTCACTCAGAAGTGCTACTGACCCTGGAATTCACTAGAAGAGGTAAGTATCTATGCAATGCATCCCATCACCACTATGGCTTTCGCTCAGCATGAAGGTTGTAGGCGCTGGTCATTCACAGGCACCTGACCATCTCCCAAGGGCAAGAATCAGGTACTTCCGGCCCCAATGGACACCTACAATGACACTCTTACCACTCCAGAGTGATCTGTGATTATCTCAAATTTCTATCTTAGTCACTTTTTTCCTTGGTAGTAACAATGGGAATGTGCACCTTTGCTCCTGAATAACCTAGACCAGCAGTGAACTAAACTAAACTACGGTTTCTGCCAAGAGTTCAAGGTAGTGTTGGGATTCACCTTCAGGCTTCAGACTATAACGCTTGTAGGTCTGAGGCAGCCCACACCCAGAGGACACAAAAAACAGGCCAGTTCTCCCAGGCGCTTGCTTCTGCTCTGACATACTGCCTTGTGAGTGTGCGGACAACTCCAGTCAAGGTCTCTCCACTACCTTCAGACTCCTGTGTCTGTGTCCTCTCCGTGTCCAAGAGGATATCTCAAAACTGACCCTCCAACACTGAACTTTTGCTCCCACTTTCACTAGATCGGCTCCTTTGGTCTTTCCCACCTCATCAAATTGCTTTTCCATCTTTCTAGTAGCTCACGTCAAAACTTTGGTGTATTCTTTTTCTCTCACATTCCATATTGAATATGTGAGCAAATCTTGTGGACCAAATCTTCAAAATATATTCAAAATCGGACCACCTCTTACCAAGCTTCTGCATCCTACCACCCACCACAATTCTATTATCAGCATAACAACCAGAATGATCTCTTATACTAAACATGTATTATCTTTTATACTAAGATAAGTCATGTTATGTCTTAGATCAAATATCCTCATGGTTTACCATCTCACACGGAGTAAAAGCCTGTTAGTCCCTAACCCCCAAACTCTACTACTGCCCCTCACTCATTTCAGTCCATCCTGGTTTCCTTGCTGGTTCTTTAAGAGGCTAGACAACTGCTCACCTCCCAACCTGCACACCTGCTGTTTCCTTTGCCTGGAAAGCTTTCCCCCCAGACCCACATTTAACCTCTGTCAGTTTGTCTGTGCCAACCTTCTTAGTGAGGCTGGCTGGCTCTGTTTGTAGTACACACACACACACACACACACACACACACACAAAAATGTATTTATATACATACACATATGTGTATATATAGTAGTTATTATTCTACACATTAAAGTAAAGTACTATTTTAAATTGCCCACACTCCCCTTCACCCTTCACTCCCTTATGTCCCCTGCCCTGTTTTCTTTTTCTCCATAGCACTTATCACCATGTAAACTCCATGAACCTAGCGACAGCTCCATTTCCCCCTATATTAACATTTCCTTATTAATCACACTAATGGTATTATTAAATTGTTCCCATGTTTTTTTTATTTCTGACTCAAAATCCCAGGTACTTCCTAGATATTTTCTTTCATGAAAACTGATGGACAAAATGACCCACAATCAATAGCAGATATCTACTGTCACCCCCATACCTTTCAGCCACCTCTTTCTCATTTAACTGCTGTATTCAGATTACTTACAGCTTTCAGGCCAAATGAAAAGAGGCTGAGATAAAAGATGAAAATAAAATAATTAATTCAATTTTCATAATCTTTACTACACCCCCTTTCTCAAGATTCTCTTTAAGGGTGGAAATTTTCTCCATGTGCTAGAAAGCAAAAATCTAATGGGTGCTTTTCCTGACACCAACTAAAGTAATCTTCATGATAAAGATTTGAGAGGCTGAGATAGCAGAATTAAATGTGTCTAATATGATACTTTTGCAAACATGTGTTGAAGAAAGAAAACTAATGCCAATAGGATTGTGCTAAGACTGCTGAATGTCCAATTTTGTTTTTGATCATAAGTGATTATGTTCTAATAAAACCTCATAGGATTGGGTCTCTGAAGAGTCATATCAATTAAAGATAAAACAAAAATGTTACCTTAGTCTTGACAAATGGAAGACAAATCTTTGGAAACCACATTCAGTTCATTTTTAATACTTAAAACCCCTTAGAGGAGCGACTGTAAATTTTCTAAAAGCAGTAAGTTTTCCCACTCACTAATCTTCAGGGTCACTCTCTCACTCCCAGACCACTGCCAACAAAATCCCACATCCCACAAAATGACTCTCCAATAGTATTTCAAAATAATGGTTAGCAATGCGCATGCTGACCTTGCAATGAAGAGAAACATCCTTTCTACTACTACTAGTACTACGTTTAGATTCAAGCCCATTCTGTGACAAGCACTAGATATGAGCGCCTTGAAAGAAACATACTGGGGGTGTGCTCTGGTGGAGTAGAGGTTGGGTCTGCTGCCTCTGGCCTAGTATAGTCCACATACATCCCAAGGACCTAGGTTCACATCCTGAGGCCTAGAAGACACAACCAAGGTGAACAACTTAAAAAAGAAAAAGATTAGAAGTGTTTCTTCCTCTCTTCCTACCTGCTTGCCTTTTTCCTGTTTGCACCTTTCCTTTAAAAAATAAATCAATTTAATTTAATAAAAAAGAGAAAGCAGCAAACTGGGTCCCCAGTAGCTTAATTGTAATATTTGTTAACAAAGAACTCCAAGACCCAAATCCTTGGCAATACCAGACTGTGTCAACAAAGGAGTATCTTGGGAAGCATATAGGAACTTTAAATCAAAAAAAACAATAGTTCATGCTTGAGCCAACATACCAAAACAGAACAAAAATCACATTATAAACAAAAGGTTTATAAATTTCATGAAGTCTGAAGAGGATCAGAGAGGACATGTTTCACCTCTGACAACAGGGAATCACTCTGTCTTTAAATATGTCTTGACTATTAAGTCATTGAGTCCCGGGTTTTCTAAAATAATGAGGAAGTTGCCCAACAATGTAGAGAAGCAAGTTCCCATCTTGAGAAATGGGAATTCAAAGTATGTGTGACTGTAAGAGCCCCATAATGTGTGTAACTTTGTAAATATTGTCACCAAGGAACAGCACATACATATTCCTAAAATATACATGTTATAAATGTTGATCATAAAAATATGTATCACTCATTTAGGTATGAAGTCAGATACATGTACAAATTCTTCCACTAAGAAAATAAAGAACAGTTTGTGGAGCTAAGATAGTGGCATGTGCAGATCAACTGCTATGTATTTGAAAGGAGCCTCCTAGTCAACTGTACAAGGATGGAGTTGGGTGACATAGAACATCTTCAGTCCCACTGTCATCCTCACGAGGCAGAGTCCTGTAGAGGGAGTTAGAGGCACGCCTCCCTGTCGGGTTTGCCTCTTGAGCTATTAGCCAACTCCAGACACTTATGCAAAGGTAAGCAGAAAAGGCAGCTATTTTCACCTGTGGCTTGTGCACCAAACTCTGTGGATGCAATCAGAACATGACTTTTTAGACCCTTTTTAAAGGGAAGCTACTTTTAAAATTTCCAAAGTACTCTAGAGAGGTGGGAGTAAAAAGGAGAAAAGGTTAGGCAATGAATGAGAATCAGGAATGAGAATGACCAAGACCATTTCCTTCCCTCTGGATATTCCATCATGAAAGTAAATAAACCCAGAAGCCAGCAACTAAGCCAGAATCAGGAGGACTGACCAGATGAGGCCTCTACATTGGTAGATGTTGTGGGAATGTTTCAGGGGAGATGTGAACTGACAGCCCTAGTTATAAGGTCTATGAACGAGGGCCTCTCCCTCCTCAGCCTTCCTGAGTCTTAACATCTAGAATCTAACTGAACATGTAGAATTATAAACCAAAGCAAGACACCAAAAAGCACACATGGGTCACATGGACCCAGAGTGAGGAGGAGAGCAGTGGCCTGTTTTGTTTTAATCTAGATTTATACCATCACTTTGGGAAGTGGATGCATTTATTAATCCATCAGACAGTTATCTTCATTCCTTATCAATGTCTATGGCCAGGTGCTAGGATCTGTCTTTTTCAATGGGGTGTGCAGTTTTGTCCCACAGAAATGTACGCAATACAAAGAATCTGAAGAACGTAGGACCAGAGAGGTAGAGAAACACCTTAATGCCTCCATTTATAGAAGCAACATGCAGCTCCGTCAGGAGTAGAATCTACTTCTAAAGTAACCCCAGAATCTCTAGTAGACTTCAGATCACATCTAATACATTATTTAGTGGGGGAATACAAAGTGCTTGATCCGTTAACACTATACCAACAACAGACTTAAACTTTGGCTGTTTAAATCTTAAGAGAGCTTTATCATTAAATACTCTGCAGTAGATGTACCCTCCCACCTCCCATCGCCATCTATGACTTGGTTTTAGAATCCACTTCCCTCCTCAAATCCTGCTTATCTACTCTGCCCCTTACTGGCTCTATCACATAGCTTGACTCAATGATACACCTGTTTACGAGATTCTCTTCACAGAGACCACCTGCTCCTTGAGGGCAGGGGCGTCCACATCTCCTGTTCACCAGCTTTGCGTGGTGCAAGCACAAGCCTGCTGGACCACACTGGACAAGAGTCACATGGACTTACTATTACAGGTCATGACACGTCAGATCTGTCCTTTTCCACCTTCTGGTTAGTGTGCGAGTATCAACAGCAGGAACCTCTGGACTAGGGACAGAATGGTGAGGGGCCACTGGACCCCCACAAGAGGGAGCACTGACCTTCACAGGATGCCCCCAGCATCTTCATATTAGTCCCCCAAGCTGCTAAGAGCCCCCATCTTCCCCCCACACCAGAGACTCAGACCCCAAGACACAAGAACTCTAGGAGCATCAAGTGCTCTAAGTGACTTGAGGGAAAGGAAAAGATGAAAAAGCACCATAACTGGGAGCAGAGATTCTAACTGTATTGTCTGAGTTTGAATCCTGACTTCCATTTAGTTAGCTGTGTGATGGGGTAATGCGCTTAACCACTCTATGTACTTTAGTTTTCTCATCTGGAAAACGGGATGCCTCAGAGGACTGCTGTGATGCAAAGGACAGGGGCCACTGTCGAGTCCTTAGTGGATACTATATAATTGTTCATGATAGCCCACATTATAAGGAGTCAGAACGATGCTCCTTGGGACCCTCTCCTGCAGGCTGGGGAAGGAAGAACTGTGGAGAAGAGGAGAGCCGGAAAGGCCGAAGGCACTCCTTCTCGAAGTACAGAAAGGAGCCCCCACACTTGGGAACCTGTTGGCAGTGTAAATTCTGGGATTCCCCTCACTAGGCCTGAATCAGAAATTTTGTTCCAGAACCAGAATCATCTTGGAGTGATTCAGATCCAAGGTTAAGTTTGAGAACTACTGGCTGCAAAACTAAGAGAAAAATCATGGCCTCTGATTTACAGCCTTTGGATGATCAGTAGGTTAAGCCTGATGTGAAACCAGTAGGAAATGAATTTCCTACCAGAAGAAGGGATCACGGGAATCAATTCGAATAGTGGCAGGGTTTCATTTGTAAGAGGAGGTTGTTGCATTAAAAAATCAACAAATAAGCAAGCAAAATGTCCTAATATTTTGTCGATCTCTCAAGTTTTCCATTCACAGCAACCTAGTCAACAGAAAGGAGTGATCGTTCCTTCTAAGGCCAGACCAGGCACCATGGTCGGCCCACTTGGGTTGTAAGAACAATAAAATCTGACAGGGCCTGGGGAGGCTTGTGAGTGAAATGAAGATGAGCATTTCCATGTCAAATCATCTTTACCATAGAATCACACCCTCTCAGGCAAGAGTTCTGCGCTGCTCCAGAAGGAGGATGAGGGTGGAGAGAGTCTGCAGGAGGCCAGAGGGCCCTGCCCTGCACACACAGGACATTATTACCTCTAAGCGGTCCTTCCAGAGAGCCGTTGGGTGAAGAAGTGTCAACTCACTGGTCTGACGATGAACCACGAGATGTGCGGCAACAGGAGCAAAATTCTCTTAACTAGGGGACCATAATATTTTGCTGAGTTTTGGGGGGAAGGCACAGACGCTGTTCAGGTTAAATGGAGCTGAACACATTACAGTTGAATCAGATGTTAGGTGAAAAAATTGTGGCTTGATGGAATGATCACATAAGGGACTGCTCCATCTCCTCCCTCTCCACTTTACCCTCCTCCTTTTCTTCCTTCCTCTGGTGTTCACCAGGCACAGCTCATCATTATTGAGTATTCAGCTGGGTATTGTGATGTCAGAGGCATTACCCACAGTGGGAGATGCCTGAGCAGAGATTAGCAGCCCAGCCCTGTTTGGGGACACAGGGCCCTGATATGAGCTCCCAGGTCTCTCTGTTTACCTGATAACATCTCACACCTTGTACATATCCTGAAGCTCTTCTTCTCCCCTCCCAAAATCAACACAGTGCTTCAGGGAAACTGAGGCACAGAGAAACTGGCCCTAAGTGAAGCAGACAGCAATAACCTGGTATGGCTGTAAACAGTGCCAGAGCTTCCTAACCACTTGTCCACCCCAGTCCAGGGGTTGCCTTTTATAGAAAGTTTCCACACACCTTCTATTCCGAATCTCAATCACAAGTATCACCGGTCCTCACGCTTTGGAAAGCACCGGCCAAGTCCCTATGTCACAGACTTAGTAACTCGCCCCTTTTAGGACCATGACCACAGCTTGTTTGCACTGGAAACTGAATTCTAGATATTCCTCCTGGGCTATTGGTTTTGATTTCACACACAGCTCCCCTGTCAGGTCTTTATACATCAATAAAGTCAACATCGATTCTCTACGTAAAATCAGCACAACCCTGCCTGGTCCTCCCCAAGAAGCCAAGAACTTGGAAAGGCTGCAGCGTGGGGATAGGAAGAATACCTTGGTCTAACCGCCCATTGTGGAGTTGGACCCATCTCTTTTGCTTCTATTTTGCAAGGGGACATTTACAGTCATAGTGCTGAGAAAATGAAAGATAATCAGAAAAATAGTTCAGCCCTTCTTTAGACTTGTCCAAGGGTATTGTGCAGTTGTAGTATTTTAAAAGTTATCTGAAAAGTCTTGACCTTGAGATCTAAAATGAATAGAGCTTTTGGAAGAAAAGGCAGCAAGCCCCTCGGAATAAGATTGAAAGGTGAAGAACAGAGATATAACCTTTAAGACATGGCTTGCTCTGCAAATCACTGAACAGATTCCAGTACCTAAATAAAGCCCCAGAAAGTACACAAATTGGAAGAACTGGCTCATTTATAAATCAGTGGATGGGCCAAGACAGGGCGCAAGCACCAGCCAGTAAGGTAACTTGGTTTCTCACCAAACAGAAATATATTTCAATCGTGTAGTAAATAAAATAAAATTTCATTGTAAAGAGTCAAAGACTGTCCCCCACGTGACTGCCTCTGCTGCCTCTTCATGTGACTGGCCTCCCAATTTAGAGCGTAACCAGCTCCCAGTGGCCTGTAATAACACCGTTCCCAAATTAGAGCTCTCCGTCTGACTTGGCCTCCATCCCTCCCTCAAAGCAAAATAAAGCATCCGTTTTCTTTTTTTCACATTCATAATACTCTCCTTTTTGCATTGCCAACTCAAACCCTGATCGAGTCAGATTGAGCCCTTCCTTTTTTTTTTCTCTGGTTAGCCAAAGAGCCTGATGGAAAAACACCAAGAGACAAAAACAAAAACAAAATCAGACGAAAATTCCAAGTAAGTGACATTCAGCTGGAAAAGCTATGATTCACATGCAAATAAAAAATCTCCCTGAATTCACTGTTATATGACGCAAGCTCCTGGCATCGACATAAAAAGGGCAGAATGAAATCACCAACAATTAAACTCACTCTGGAATACTGGCATGTGCTGGCTAGGCCTCCCCAACTAATGATAAGAAAACCTCCAACTATAACATAATGAAGCTAATTGTGCTGGGTCCCAGGGTATCCCCACTTCAGCTGATACTCTCTCCTTCTCAGGCCCGAGTTGGGCATTCTCTGTCTTTGCTCATTCCCTGACCAGGGCTCCACATCACCTACATGGAGATGGGGCTCCAACAGGTAGGAGGGGGCAGTCCTGCTCTCAGAGCAAATATGAGGGAATGTGCTGAGGACACTGGGACTTCACTCCACACCCCACCCAGGATGCTGGTGTGTAAGAGAGCTTACACACTTGGGCATCTCTAGGAAGATCTCCCCAAGTCTGGACAGAGCCTTTGTCAAAGCATCACAGCATCGTCAGCCTCTGAGCTCAAGCCCAAGCCAGAAAGAGTTTAGCAAGTCCTCTCCTGACAGATCATTTACCACCCACATTCCCTTTTTCTCCTCGGGGGAAAGTTGATCGGATAATACATTCTTTTTCTCTGGATGGTTCCCTAGGATGCATACTCCATATGCCTGGGAATCATAGAATTTTGGAGACAGCAGACTACTCAGGGAAGTTCTGGTCCTTTCTCTACTAGCTGAGAGGGTCCTCACCACGCAATTCCTCCCTGATGGTCCCCTAGGCTGAGCTAACTCCCTAGCCAGGGGGAGCCCACTTTCACCATCAAAGAGAGCTAGGATTCCATAACTGGTTTCTGCAGCTTCTACCCATTCAACTAAGGTCAATTTTTCTGAGACCACAAAGAATAAACTCCCAAACAGGTATTTATACCCCCTTTTCACAGCATTATTCACAGGAGCCGAAAGTTGGAAGCAAACCAAATGCCCGACAGAGGAGTAAGTAAACCAAATATGGTATAGGTACACAACAGAATATTATTCTGCCCTTCGTAGGAGTGAAATGCTGAAATTCTATACGCTGCGACATGCTAAGTGAAAAAAAGCCAGCTGCAGTAAGACAGATATTGTATCATTCCACCTATCCATAAAGTCAGAAAGAGGAACAGTGGTTTCCAGGAGTTGAGAGGAGGGGAGAGCAGGAGTTATTGTTTAATGTGCAAAAATGATGAAAAGCACCACATGTGCATATAATTCATGGAACAGTCATTTTAAATGAATTTAAGTGGTTGAACGGGTCAAGTTTGTGGTATGCATTTTTTACCACAATAATAAAATAAAATACTCCCACTTTCACAAGCCCCTCAAGTTTTCTTTTCATGCTAAAAATCCTCATATACTCCTAATAGTCCTTAGGTAATATGATTTCTCCACCCCCAAGGCCTCCTGGCCACCCTGTCTGGTCTGCTTGTTCCTGGTGCCCAGTCCTGCCCAGCAGGCTGTGCTGGGAGGCACCCAGCTTAGCCCCAATCAATACTGCAGGGGCCAATGAGCTACCCGCTTTGGCTACCAGGAAAAAAGTCTGGGTTTGAAAGAATAAAAGACATGCCATAGACCAGCCCCACTGCTGCTCCCAGGCCCAAACCCACTTCCCAGGCAGCTGTGGGCAGCTGCAGCTGGAAATAAAACACTGGCAGAGGCACAGGAGCAGGAGGAGCAGCTCAGCTGAGCGCCCTCTGACCCTCCATAGGTGTCCCTCTTTTCTCCTGGGTGTTTGGCAAAAGGAAATGGGGTGGGCTTGGGAGGCCTCTTGTCAGCCACCAGCCGAATCAGCCTCCCTGGACTCCAGACTTGTGCGCTCAGTCCATCTGGAAAAGGTTTGAAAGTGGGAGGCAGGAAAGTTCCCTTTTGCATTTTAGAGTATGTTGAAATGGAGCAGCCTGGGTGTTGGTCTGATTCCACAAGTGAGTAATCCATTTCCTGAAAGTACACTGCTCACCCTTTGGAAGTCGACCAGTGATTTCGGGGTGCTGTTTGAAGTGTCACTAACTCGGTAAATATTTACTGGCATGAGCCACGGAGCTTTTCTAGGAACGCCAGTTCATTTGCTAAATTAATGACCCTTAAGGTGGTACCCTTAAAAAGGTTAATTCTTCTCTAATGGGTAAACATTTTATGCCTGGGATGGGATCGGGGGAGGAGGGTGCTTCACTGTTTGAAAAACCACCTATAAATTAAAACCAGGCTTGCCATTTAATTCCCTACCTTTTAACTTTTCTGGGCTCCTAATTTTCTATTACTATCTGAGCCAAAGATGGGCTGACTCTGGAAAACTCTGTTCTCTGTGCCAATATGTTTCTGGAGCTTGAAAAGATGGGGTTTGAAAAATCCCCTTTCTGTGAATCCACTGGCGTCGGGGATTCCATACAGATCTGATACAACCATTACTCACTGGAAGAGTGTGCCCACTGGATCCCCCAGGAGACATGCTCTGTTCTCCTGTGTGGAACAATTTCCACTTCACTCAGCTGGCTTGAAAAAGGCTTTTGCCTTCAAGCATCAAAAGGCCATTTCTTTTTGGCTCAAATGATCACTTAAACAGTCCTTCCAAAAAGGCTCCTGTGCCATCTTCTCTAGGCAATCTGCAGGAAGCAACCTACATTTTCTGATTAAAATATGCAGACAGATGAGTGTCTGCAAAGCTCTGTTGAGAAGAGGATGGATGTGTGTGTGTGTGTGTGTGTGCATGCGTGTGCGTGTGTGTGTGTGGTGGGGTTGGATGTAGGAATACATCAAGCTGAGTAGCGCTTCTCAGCAGAATGATAGAAGATTATGAATTTGATAGAGAAAAGACCACCCTGGATTCCTGATCTCATGATCTGCCTCCTTCTTCTCAACCTCTTCGAACGAGCAAGACCTTCTAGGACAGAACATAAGAGTCATGTGTGACTGTGCTGGGCCCAGGCATCTGCCACCCACCTGGGTCTTCCTCAGCAGAAATGAGGGTTCCCTGATTCTCCTAAAGCCCAGTTAAATGCCTCAGACTCTGTCCTACTTCACAGCCACTTGTGTCAGCCCTACAAGATATCCTGGGATCAGAGGCCATCTACCTTCTTGTCCACCCCTGCCAGGGTGCACCTCGAAAAAGAAATGGCTGTGACTGAGAAATGACAGCCCTCTCATAGTGTTCTGGAGCCCAAATCTGTGACGGTCACAGCATTGGTTCCCCAAGAACCAGGCAGGGTGCACAAATTCCTGGGGTGGGCCCACCTGCAGGGCGGCTGCCGAGAACACAGGGTTAAACATCCAGGTATCCAGCAATGCTGGAAAAAGTGTTTTTCCATGTTCATTCGTTTCCTTCATTCCCAACATGCCTACTACATACAAGGCAGCATTGTTTAAAGAGAAGTCACTAAATGCCTAAACACAGGCTGGCCAACATTGTTAGCAGAGTGGGAGTTTGGTCTTGGTTTATTTCCTCGGATGTTTTAATTTGGTGCACGTTTATTTCTCCATCGTATTATCTCTTTCAGCCACTGTCAGCATGGAGGCCCAGAACAGAACAGCTTAAGGGCTTGATTACATGAGGAGTAATGCCATCTCAAATATGTTTGGGGAGCAAAAGTAAATGCTTAAAATAAAGCTGATGATTAGTAGGCATTAAATTCGACAGGACAACTAGGAATTGGTGAATGACAGAGAGAGTCAAGAGGGAAGCCTCCAATGGGATGCAGACAGGGAAGGGCACTGGTTGAATTAGGGACTGAGATAGGATGTGTGCTTATCTTTTGGGTCCATTTGTAGCCATGCTCAACAATCCCAGGGAAACCATCTCACTTTGTTTTTCTGTGACTCCCTTCTACCCAGGTCTGGCTGGGGAGATGTTGATGGATGAGGGGCTCCAGAGGAGAGCAAGTGGAATCAAACCATGGACACAGGAGGCCGACAGGGAACGGAGCAGACTTTCTGAGTCAAGGGAGTCAGTACAACCTAGGGACTTCTCCCCTATAATAAATGCACACCTCAAGGTTCTCTCATTCATGCAGCAGGCTCTCTGGGACCCCCACATAAACAGGGTTCCTTCTCCATTCAGATTCCTGAGCCACCCACCTCTTGAACGCGATATTCACTTCAGGCGCATATGCTTGTACTGCTCACCCTGCACTCCCTGGAAGGCCTGAACCAAACACTATTAGGACAGCATAATGATTTCACGCTCTCTCTTCAGAAGCTTTGCATTTCTTGCATCAGTCATAAATCTTTCCATCATCTGGAGCAGTGGTCTCTCACAGCTTATTTCTATTGCCAGTCTTTTGGGAGATTTCCAATTCTCACTTAGATTCAACTTAAAGAAACTGCTGAACTGGTCTCCCTGCCTATTTTTCCTTTGGAGCCCCATTAAGAAGCGTCTTAGGGGCACCCTGGTGGCCTAGTTCACTGGGCACAGTCCACATACACCCCTAGTTCCAGACATGGGGCCCAGGGAAACAACCAAGATGAACAACTAAGTAAAATAAAGTGCTTCTTCCTCCTCTCTACGCCTGCCTGCCTACTCGCCTTCATTCCTGCCTGCATCATTCCTTAAAAACAAAAGGGACTGAAATCTTTTCCAAAATTACTAATGTCCCCCAGATATAATGATTAATAAAAAATATAATTGCAGTTACCTACTAAACCTCTAGTTTCATCTGTAACTTATTAATATCCAACATCCCTGAAAAACTTTTTAAAAGTCTTGTTCTAAACATGATCACATCTACATTTCAAAACAAGCATGATGGAGGCGGCAGTGAGGAAGGTACGACTCCTCTCGCTGACATGAGGAGCCGGGGCCCGCGGAGAAACCCTCACTCCTTCCCTGGCCAGGCGCTGGTGTCCAGGGTCATCTTGCTTTGAGGCCCAGCTGAAGCTTGCGGAACAAAGGACCGCATAGCGTGGCCTGCCCATTTTCATTTGTTTTCTCAGTTCTTCCTACAAATGAATCTAAACCTGGATGGACATTAGAAATGTAATAATAGTTTAAGAGCAAATCCCAACAGATCTCCAAAGCAATAGGGAATCAAATTCTGAAAGCAAATAAATGTCACTTTCTTCTTTCCTCTCTGGCTCCACTGGCCGGCTGTGAGTGAACTGGGTGTGTCGGGTGAGGGGAAAAGAGCCTCCAGAACATACCATTATGCTTATCTAACAATAACAACAGTCTCCCTGGCAATGTCAGCTGAAAAGATTAAAAGCATGAGTTTTCTTTTACTCTACATGGCAACAAGCTTCTGCAGCTTAAAAAAGCAAAAATACAAACGACATCAGGCAATAGCAGAGATACTGAGTCCTCGGATTAAGTTTTCTTCAAACCGTAGCATTATAAACTGAAGAATGTACTAAAATAGTAGCTTCTGGATCTTGTTTCAACTAAGAGTCTCTTAATTTTCCAGGAAAGGATACTCAACAAATGTGGCTAACTTTCAGTCACTTAAATTGAGTTAACTTTCCCTTAAAGTAACCAAATCAAAAAAGTAATCATATGCTAAAATCCTTTAATGCCACATTACAATGCTGAAGAGTATCTCTATTCACAGTCCAGAGACATCACAATCCCAGTCTCTGCATTGCAGACCTGAAAATTATACCACACAGCAGATGCCTCCCAATGAGCAACGATTATTAAGTAACAAGTCGGCATGCATTGTCGTATTCATTCTTATTTTCTGGGAAGTTAATTATTTTCCAAGCAGAAAAAGTGAAAATGTCAGCTGTATAAAGACCAAGAACTATTATTTTCTCTTGCATAGTTCTTATTCCACAAATAGATGAAGGCTAAGAAAAGATTTCTGCGTAAAGAAATGTGGACGACTTTAGACATGCTTGTGAGGTTTCCCAGGAAATACAGCAGGAACACGAATCATGGTGGTGGATTGGCCCTGGGTCATCTCTGAACAGAAGTGTGTATGGACCCATGGGATGTTAAACACACATGGTATGTTTTCTCTGAAGACACACACACACACACCTGTCCCTCTGTCATTTTGATTCCAAATCCTCCAAGTCACTGTCCCATCCTATTGTCTCTATCTCAGGTCCTCTCATCAACTGTTGTGGAATATCAAACAAAATATTTCCCTCTACATATTCTGAGAAATAGGCCTGGTAAGGATGAACAGATGGAAGAGTTACCATGTGGAAGCTAGCAATGCAAAACAGTTTGGTTTTGTTATCTTTCAACAGCAGACAGGACCTCAGGGACTAGGTCCTAAGTCTGGGGATGTAATCTCTTGTGCCATAGTTTCCTCATAAGGAAAAATGAACATGATATTCTTCCATCACCAGCCACTTCCAAAGAATGAATTATCTAAAGAAGTATCTTCAGTGCATCTAAAGATTCAGCACTAGTGTAATAATAGGCATTTACTTAGAATGTCCTTGTTGAAAGATATTTGCAGTGTGCCTAATGGACGAGAGCTTAGGTCAAACGCCTCTGAAGGAGCGCAGACCACTTACCACTGGTTTTGCACCCCAGATCCAGAGGGAAACAACCCGTGTGAACAACTAAATGAAAATAAAATAAAATGCTTCTTCCTCCTCTCTCTGCCTGCCTGCCTTGCCCACTCACCTTCGTTTCTATCTGTACCTTTTCTTTAAAAAAAGAAAGAAAGAAAGATATTTACTCCAGTAAGCTGAACTTGGCTGCAGATTGGCATTTTCAGTACTTACAGAAAAGATTAGACTGTTTTCATGTCATTCATTTCTCATGCGACAAGCACTTGTGTTTTAAGAGCATGTAGCAGGCTGCTGCTGCTGGAGACAGCAGGACACAGACACAGTGGCTGAGTCTACGGTATGTCACTCATTCTCTTCTTTTGCTGAAAGTATCTTCTAAATGCTTGCTTCCCAATTAGCCACCCCAAGATATATATTCCTGCTCCAATGGACAGCAGACATGTCAGAATCACTGAAAACTAAATATTCAATCTTCTGTTCCAACCTTCAAGAATATGGAAAACTGGCTCATCTGTGAGTTTCTGCAAATTTCTACAGACACAAAATTCAAATCTCAGTCAATAAAAAAAAACAATTGTTTGAATTATCTGCCTTCCTCGTGTCCCCCTCTTCTCCCTGCTCTCTTGACTGTTATATTACTTTTAAATCTTACATAACACAAAGAAGGGGTAATGATATTTACAAGAAGCTGGGGACAGATGCACCCTGATGGAGTAGAGGTTGGGTCCGCCGCCTCCAAAGGCGCTCCACCACATACATTCCCAAGGACCTTAATATACACCCAGGTCCGGTAGGGTGGGGGGGGTGTGCGGGGGGCGGGGAACAATGTGAATGACTAAATAAAAACTAAAATAAAATGCTTCTTCCTCCTCTCCCTTCCTGCCTGCCTGTTCACCTTCATTCCTGCTTGTACCTTTACTTAAGAAAAAAAAAAAAATCTGGGACAAGACTGGATCAAGCAGAAGGTAAAATAAAAGGCTGGGATTAATCAAGGTTTCAATTATCCATACTATCCCAACAGACTATATATATATATGTTGTACACACAATTATATATAGGCAGAGAATGAGTGATTGAGAATTGACTATCAGTCATTAGAAACTATTTAAAAGGCAGTCAGATACCAATGTATAAACCCCAACAGGTTAACTCAGTAGACAAAAATGCCCTTTAACCAAACAATTCCAACATATGAAAGAATTTCCTTCTTCCACCAAAGCCAAATATTTTATTGTACTTTAAAAGACTAATTAAAACAATATTATGGTATTCAAGCGAGCATGGCTTCTGAAGACACTCAGCATCATAAGCAGACTCTGAGGCTACAGGGAGAGTTCTGCAGGAGTTGTGGAGATTTTGCTTTGTTTTGTTAATATTCACATATCCTCTTGGTAAGAACTGTATCTTGGAACTGTGATTTCCATTACAAAAGCCCCTGAAATGCCAGGAATGAGTCATGGCATTGTGCCTGGGCATGGCGCTGATTTTCTGCATTAACCCTGCATACATACTGACAACTTCCAGGAGAAAAGCTGAATGAGTCAGTTTCAGGAATAAGCCACATTAGAATACTATGTGCCTGGAGGAGTTAGACTAATTGGAATTGGGCTTTTTTGTTATTGTTATTGTTTTGTTTTCTTTAAATAGAAACATTCATAAAATTAATTTCTCTGAAGATAGCCAAAAGCATAGATCCATCCAATTATAAGGAGTCTAACACCGTGACCAAATGGGTTACTTGACACGACAGAGTTGGGTAAAACTGCTAGGGTCTACCATTGCTTCTCAAGGAGAATTCCACAGCCCCTTTAACACACAGAGCACTCCCTCTGGACCACAACCAAATTCCTTATTTTGTCCAGACTTCCTTCTAGGGGTGTCTTAGCTAACTGACTTCCATAGAGAAATGGAAGTCACCAAGAGAAAAAGTTTGGTAACGGAAGGAGGGAAATTCAGGGGCGGAATTCAGGTAGAGCTTCTGCAGCATTTCAGCAGGCCCAACACTCAACTGTACAAATGGATCTGTGGCTTCAGGGCAAAGCAAAGTGCATAGAGCCAGGCTTTGCACTGGGGGAAGTGGGCAGGGGTGGGGTGGGGGTGGCTGTATGTGTACATTTTTTTGCATCCTATCCTGTTATTCTAGTTATGGAAATCAGAGTCCAAATCCCTGTAGCCACCCCCACCCCCTTTTTTTTCCATTGCTTCCTGTGTTTAAGAGATGAAACCTTAGACAACTGCCTGGGTTATCTCCTAAAAACATTTTTTTTTTTAAGTGAGCATATTTTTGGAAGCTTGACAAAGTGGAAATACTGAAGATACGAAAAGCATCAATGGCTAACGTCTTTTCAGCACTTGGGATCTTATCTGAAGTTGGAAACATGGACCCTAAAGATTATTTTAAAACTAGGAAGAATTAGGATAAATGGAGATATCTGATATACCAAAGGCACTTGTGAAGCCAAAACGTGAACTTAATAAAGAAGGGTGATTACAAAGAGCCCGTCGGTCTCGCCTCTAATCTGTACCTGCTGTGGGGTTCAGCAGCTCCATTGTCCAGGATTCTGCTCAGTGGTCCACATCTTTCCTGGGATTCAACCACTGACTTGCTTTTTCTTTTTTTGGATTTGGCCTCCAATGTTTAGGCACGAGTCAGCACACACAGATGAATAGATTAACTGAGCTAATTTAAGGAAGCCCTACCACGGAAGGATTCTTTTTTAGCTCTCTAAATTTAGGTTAAGGTTTGTGCCTGTGCAAGACACTTACTGGAGTACTGAATTTTCTAAACTTCCTATTCAAGACGTCTCCACCGTGAGCTCTTTCTCCAAACAAGTTGCTTGCTTGTTCACTGGGCCTCTGATGTCCCTGTAGCCACAGAGCATATTACAAGTCAATTAAGGTGACCTCGTTTATATGACAAGGTGACTCTAGCCTCACGTTCATAAATGCAGTAAGAACACACTGTATGGGAATCCAGGCTGGTGAATATCTCTATCAGACAAAAATTGATAAAAACTTAATGGGATAGGACAACTCTATTGAATTGCTACCAGAAGCAATCATTTTGATTAAATCAGAGTCCCTAAACCTTACATTGAGTAACAAACTAATGACTTCGAAGCCCTCCATTGTTGAAACATGTATTCTCATGCTTTTACATAGTTGCTTAGTCAGAACTAAAGTGTGGCTGAAAGATAAGTGTAAAGTTCAGACCTCCAGCAAAATGTTTTAGAAAGGTTCCATGATTTCCTGGCTAGAAATCATGGGAGGGGGTTATCTGGCTTTTTAAAAAATTCTCTCCTCTTCCTTTGACTTGAATATCATTTGGGGCATGGTTACATTGATGCTAAGAGATACAATACAAGAGTGTCAATAAAATTCCTTCTCATGTTCTTGATGTGTAAAGACATCGGCAGAAGGTGGACTCCATCTGTGTTCACTTGCTGGCAGAGGCTAAACACCTGTGTGACAGAAACCAAGTCAGGACCCATTCATTGTCAGAAGGGTCTTTAGGGAACAGAACCTGCGACTCATCGCCTTCTCTTTTGTTTGTCGAATTCTTAGGCATGCTGCAGAGGTCAAGCTTTCAACAAGCTCTTATTGTATTCTTCTGTCTTTCTTTTAGAGAGAAACTTATGCAGAAATTTGTATCTAAAAAGCAACTTAAAGGAGCAGCAAATCTCATGCCCTTCCTTCCCTAAAAATGGAATAAATTTACTTGGCAGCTTCTTTGCTGCCACGGAAACTACTTACTTCTTCAAAGAGACAAACCTCTTGCCAGAGTTCTCACCCACTCTGCAGGGACACAGGCCTCCTCAGCAGAACCTCTTCTTCCCATCGAAAAGAATGAGAACACCGTGCTTTCATATTTGGGCATTTCTGTTCGATTCAAGTGGGAGGCTGAAATGGATTTAGGTTCCAGGCGGGAGCTGTGAATGGCTTTGCTTCACTCTCTTCCCCTGTACCCACCCCATGTCTGGTTTTGAAGATGCAGAGAACCGGCTGTGGCTCAGCTAGAGGCACTGGAGGCTGCACAAGCAGGGAAGAGTGGCCTCCAGAGTAAGGTCTGAAAAAGAAACCAATCCAAATCCATGGGCTGAGGTTTGAAGTGTAAGACTAATGGCCATGATTGTTTACACAGACAGAAGACAGTTATTTAAGGGTGAAATTTGATCTACCTTTAGCTCAGCCAAAATGATGATCTGAGAGAAATGTTATGCTATTTCTTCTGAGACTCAGCTGCCAAAGGGCCCTGTGGAGTGCAGGGCTGCTGAGCAGGGCTCCTGCTCCCTCCCAAGGGCTGCAGAGCCCCCACCTGCACTCCAGGGCTCCTGTGGAGACCATCCCCCTAAAGAGGCCTGGGCATCTTGACAGCAGGTGGGGATTCAGTGGGCATCCAGAATGTTCCATCTATGAGGGCTGAGAGGTTAAATGAAACAGTCCAAACTTCAAATGCTAAAAGCAGCAGGCGGCCTGTTTTGCTGACACCATCACAAAACCTATCATCGTGGAGAACAAAGCAGTTGTTATTTCTTCACCAATTCTGAGAGCTTCTATTGCCAGCATTGTTTTCTCACTTTGGAAGCCCCAAATAAGGCGACTTCTGGTTCAAGGTAGAAGCCACGACTGTTTATATGACCTCACTCTTTCTTACGTAATATATTAAATAAGCCCTTTAGGCCTGAGTTTGAAAGAGCCAAATGCCACCTCTAGACAAACAAATGTGTTACTCCCATTAAAGCTGGGTGACTTGGCTGTCAGACAGCTGGTGGCGAACCTCACTCTTCAGCAAGAATGTGATGGATGAGTAGCAGCTTCCAAGACTGGAATGTAATGTAAAAGAACTGCTGGAGGAATATGAAAAAAAATGCCTTTCAGGCCCCAATCAGAAAGTACTTATCATTTCCCAACGAGCTGTCTACCTTCCTCACCTGCAAGGTGACCTTTGAGAAAGGGCCCCAGGCATCTCTGGAGAGCAGTCCTGATCTCTTCCTGTGCATGGCTAGTGCGGCCTAGGCCAACAGAACAAGCTCCCAGCTGTTAACACAGCGATACTTCCCTTCTAGTCAGTCCGTGGGAAGATGCACAGCGGGTTTCAGAGCACCAAATCACCTTAGAGTTGCACTTGATCATTTCATTGTTCCCATGTTACAGGCCGACATTTTATGGTAATTGATCTCAATTTGGCACATACATAGATTTATTATGTACTACCTTGTTCCCCAAAGAATTTTAAATGACTTAACGTGTGGTCTTAGGATTTGCTCCTCATCTCCATAACACTTAAAAAACAGTATTACACAGTCCTAAAAACCCAGGTGACTTTTGAAAAATTGAAGTTAGCCTTCAGACAGCTAAAGTTGAAAGCAAATCAAACTTACAGCATTCAAGCCCTCCAGGTTTTCATTTAAAAATAAACCTCAAGACGACAGGACAGCCTCTCAGGGACCCCGTGAACTTTGTACCGTCCTTGCAGAACTTCTGCTGATCCAGCTATGGGTGTGAAGAGAAGTGACAGAGAGCAAGAGAGTCCACATCCTCACAAAGCACGGCCTCTACAGATGACTCAGAAGAAAGTCTCCGGTGATGGGTTTTCATCATCCTCATCTGCTCAGCACCCTAGCAGAGTAAAGATGACTGCATGCATCCTGAGGCTCAAAAGAAATAAAATAAGCCAAATCAAAATTTAAAAAGCTCACCAGACCCAAAGGGAAAAAAAATCTGGAAGGAAGCAGTACATGGGGTATGGTGTGGCATTTCCTGCCACCCACTCTGTACCCCGCTTCCCTTTGTCCCCGCAGTTCTAACTTCGTGCTAGGACTCTACAGCACATCTTCCCAGAGGTGTCAGTTCAGGCCTCGGCGTTGAGCCCTGATAATCCAAGCTTCGATGTCATGCCCTCTGGCAACTGCTCCATGGCCATGGTCACTGGAACAGAGATGTCGAGATCTACCCCTAGACAGGGTCAGATTCTGATTTCACCCTCACTGGTGGGGACTAGATTGACTAGAGGAGAAAGTTCATTTCACATTTTCAATAAAGTTCAAGATCACTAGCCTGACACTCGAGGCCCCCCGGGATCTTGTCACAAGCTGCCTGCCCCACTCCCTGCCGTCTGCCACCCTCTGCCTCAGGGCAGACTCTGTCTGGGCACCTGCCACCCCGCTACCAGGAACAACATTGCCCGTCTTCGCTTGAGGGGTAAATCCATACCTGTCCTTCAACAGAATCACTTAACAAACACTAAGAGCGCTCACTGTGTGCAAGCTCCTGTTCCAGCACTTTACAGGCCTCCCTTAATCCTTACAGCGACCCCACAGCATAGGTACTAGTACTGTTATTATCCCCAGAGGCACAAAGAGGTGACCTAGCCTGATCAAGGAGCCACAATGAGTATACAAGACTCAAACCTGTTGTTCCAACCCCAAAGTCTGTGTTTTTTCTTTTTAAGGAAAGGTGGGTGAGGACCGGAAGGAAGAGAGAGGAGGAAGAGGCATTTTATTTACTTGTTCATCTTGGTTGTTCCCCACACCTCAGCCCTAGGATGCAATCACTGGTCCTTGGAATGCATGTGGCTTGTGACGGCTGGAGGAGGAGGATTTATCTAAGAGACCACCAGGCCACTCCCAGAATCTACGTTCTTAACAATAACACAGGCTACCTCTTCCAATGAGACCTGCGTGTAAACACCAGGTAAAATTTCTAAAAATTCTGTAGCCCTTCAGTAGTATCTCTCTTATGGTCCTACCATTTCTACCTAACTTTTGAGATACAGATATTTTCTCTCTCCTGGTAAGCTCCTTGAAGACAGAGCCATGTCAGACTTAACTTTGACCCACATGGCTGACGCCTGAGCTTTGGACATGCTTCCTGGGTGCCTTTCAATATTTGTGGGTGGAAGCAAACAAGGAAGGAAGAAGGAACCACCCAGCTAAGGGCTCTCTTACTGACTGAGGAAACACTTCATGTTTTGTTTTTTATTCCTCTGTGGTTGCAATTTTTTTTTTAAGAGCAAAAGGCAGACAGGAATGAAAGTCGGCAGGAAGAGAGAGGAGGAAGAATAATTTTTTATTTGTGTGTTTGTTGCATTATTTTGTTTTTTCACTCCAGCCCAGGTCACGAACCCGGGTGCTTGGGCTTTCCATGGTCTGCATGCCAGTGTCTCAGTCGCCTGAAACATAAGAACTGGCTGCTATTTTTATGTTTACTTTTGTTGTTGGAATAATTTCAGCTTAGTCATAGTAAGGAAGGCGGATAGTCTTGAAGATACAAGTCGTGTCCTATGCAATGGGAGTCAGGAATAGTCAAATTCCCCTTTGTCTCCCACATCGAGGAGCTACTTGTAAGCAGCGAAAACAACAATAAAACACACCAGTCATTGCATGCCAATGCCAGGCACTTAACATCCTGTGCTTGCAATCCTTTCAATAACCCTTATCATCCATATTTTACAGATGGGAATTGAGGTTAGAAAGGCTAATTCATGCGGACACCACCACAAGCTGGTCAAACATAGCACAGAGGTTAGCACCTCCATTCTGCTTTGCTCTGGGTAGGTCTGGACTCCATTCACTATATGGCAGTGCTTTCAGGCCCATAGGAGCTAAGAAAAGCAGGTCACCTGGGTCCATTCGTTCTTTCCTTCATGGACTCTTTTGTGGTTTAGTCTTTTAAGTGAAAAGCTACCCGCACCCATGCACAGTTTTTCCAAGAAAGCAGATGAACAGTAACCTACTTTCACACCTCTCAGAGTCCTGAGGAACTAGAAACAGTCAGGAGAGCAGTCACAAAAACATGCCATGAGCTCTACAAGAGGGTGGTGCAGCCGGGGGAAGAGGGCGAGGGGCAGGACTGCACAAAACTGCTTCCAGTGGAGCAGAGAACAACATGTTCTCTGCAGAAGAAATCACTTTCCATTAATCTATGAAAGCGATCTTAGCTGGGCCACAACAAACACTCCACGTGTTGATAACATTGCCACAAAAACATTTTAGTGGTCTGGGTGTAAATAATGGTTTCTCTTCAGGCCGGAAAAGCAGTGTTTTCCCTGCTGCAGGGGCGGGGCAGAAGGGAATCCCTCAAAGTGCAGCGCACGCAGAAACATGATTCAGCTCTGATTCATCCAATCCGGAGTATTATTCTATTCACTCTAGGGCTCTTCGTGCAGAGTGTTCCCGAAATGCTGGCAAAACCATCCTTCCATGCTCCTCAATGGTAGACCACTTCCTCTCACAGGCTCTAAAGATCCCAGCATGTTGATGATTGTGCGTGTTATCCCAGGCAGACATACCAACCGCTACAGAGGCCTAGCTAACCACCCCCACGTTAAAAGAGGACGAAACCGGTTCTAGAGAGAGAACCCCCATTCAACATTACCTACATTTTTTTTTTTTTTAAAGAAAAAGGTGCAGGCAGGAATGAAGGCGAGTAGGCAGACAGGCAGGAAGAGAGAGGAGGAAGAAGCATTTATTTATTTTCTTTAGTTGTACATCTTGATTGTACGGCCCCAGGATGTAAACCCAGGTCCTTGGGATGTATGCAGACTAGCCTGGCAAATGTAGCTGCTGAGCCACCGGGGCACACACAAATATTCTTTATCAGTTTGTTTCAGTCAAACTTGACATGTGTGCTATTCATTTCCAGTCCTGGAGGTTTCATATCTGTGACTTTGTCCTTTCGGGGTGCGCTCCATGGAAAGCACGTGTTCTGAAGAGGGGAAAGCACGTGTTCTGAAGAGGGAAAGCACGTGTTCTGAAGAGGGCCTCGAGGAGCTAGCAGCAACCTTCCACTTCTCTGAGGGACTCTGAGTTGGAGAAGCTTGGGCTGGTTAGCAGTCCCTTGGCTAAGTCCCCTATAATGCATAGAGCCTGAGGATGCAAACATGGGTGCAGTGTCAAGCGTTGTCATGGGAATCAGTGCCTAAGAATAATCTGGACAGCAGCCAAAAACTCAGTGGTCTGGTTGCTGATTTGGTTGATACCTGTGTTTCTCCTCATTTTAAATTAAAAGAAGACAAAACAGGTTGTCAAATCTAAATCTGCTCTGCTCTGTAGACTTGGGCACTGAGTTCATCCTTCTTTCTGTACCTTTCCCTGTGGGCCTTCCTGACCCTGCAAAGTAACTTTTCTAAGAAGACTCCCGAGTTCAGGTTCTGTGTGTGATGTACCAGCTCTGCGACCTTGGAAAAACTACTGAATCTCTCTTACCTCAGTCTCCTCATCTGTAAAATGGGCATGATAATAATAGTATCTATATCACCGGGGTGTTACAAGGAGTAAACTGGAAAGACAATTAAAATAGAAGTGACATACGCACATTATCTATTTATTATTATTATATTACTTTTTCCTTTTATTTTCCTTTAACAAATATGTATTGAATACCCACTAGATACAAGACTCTACATTGCATGTGCTCTGGTGGCCTAGTGGTTTAGTCTACTGTAGTGCAGTCCACAGAAACCAACAAGGTCCCAGGTTCAAGGCCCAGGACTGGGGGAAACAACAAATGAACAACTAAATCAAAAAGCGTTTCTTCTTCTCTTCCTGCTTATCTACCTGCTGGCCTTCATCCCTACCTGCACCTTTTCTTTAAAAAAAGACCCTACAGTGGAGGTTACTTGTACTTCAGATACAGCAGGATAGTCTGTGCCCTCCAAGGAAGGGTTGAAGGTAAAAAAAATATAATAGAAAAAAATTACTGGTGTAGAGTGAGGGAAAATGAACTCGTGGCTTTCTCACTGGTAAGTGCCAAAATACTTCCAGGGATCTTGATAATAGAAAATAACAGTTCATGGCCCGTCCCCATAAACCATGCCGTCTAGGTGACTATGCAATAAATACCACAGAGACTCAGAGGGGAGAGAAATGGTTTCCAGGAAGACCAGTTATTTAAGGCATCAAAGGCTCAGAGTTTGTGTTCACTCTGGAAGATGCCGCAGGGATTAGAGTTGGAGATGGTGGAGTTGGTGGAGATAGTGGAGATGGAGATGGCGGAAATGGAGATGATGGAGATAGACATGAGGGCAGACTGTTTAAAGAGGGAGGAAGGGTAAAGTACCTAGGAATTAATAAACAGAACTTTTTGACTACAGCTGAAAACTGGTTTTGGAAAAACCCACTAAGTCAGCTTCTAGGGGTTATTGTGCAATAAAACAATGGGCAGTTTTTGAGATGGAAGTAATATCAGAATGGCAGTTGGGACAGAAGCATCTGGTGGTGGCTTGCAGGAGGCAGCAGGGTGGAGGGAGAACAGTTGGAAGACAACTGCATGAGGAAGGCATGAAGACATGGAGGTGAGGGGCAGAGTCGGCAGGCTAGGGAAGGAGGTAGGTTCTGCCACAGAACAGCTGTCCAGGGCATTCTCTTCACCTCTCTTAGCCACAATCCTCTCCAATTAACAAGGGTAAGCATAGTGCCTGTACATGGTAAGGACTCGGTAAATACCAGAGAGAGGATCTATGGAAACTTCCCTCAAATCACCAGCCTGTGGGACAGTCAGAGACTAAGAGATAGCTGGAGATTCAGGAGAATGTCAGGATGTGGAAGAATGAGTTTCAGCCCTCCTGGACTCTTCATCAGAATGACCCAGGCTAAACACATTGTGGTCACCACGTTCAACAAAAGCATAAATGAGGGATAGAATAAAGTCAATGCCTTTCCTGGACCTAGAACCCCAATTTACACGCATGGTGTCTCTGAGTAAGAGAGGAGAGGTTAGACCCTCGGACTCTGAACCTAAAGCCATCAACAGCGCTGACCATAAACATTGCTGTGTCCCATAAAAACACTGTAAAGCATTATGATTTCCATTGTCAAGATGAGGAAATTGGGCTGAGGACACTTGATGAGTTGGTAACAGCTGAACCCAGAGCTTAGGTCTTCATTTAGGACTTGAAAGGCTGTTCCCTTCCCAGCTGTCTTTCTGGGCTGTTTTCACCCCAATCATCTTTCACAAACAGATCAAAAACCGCAGTGCAAAATACAAGAGCGTGAAATTGGATATAAAATAGGTGCTTCTACATCTATTTAAATCCCATTTATTTTTAATAACTACTGAAGTTAGGCTTTGCATGAAAGGTGAGAAGTTGGTTTAAATGTTGATTTCTCTCTTGGTTGACTAGTAAAATATTGTCATTTTTCTCACATGAAGAAAAGGTCCATTGAAAATGTCACACTTATAAATTTGATGTACCCCTCCTGGGTACTTTCTTCCAGGACTGTAAGCACCTGTGATGTGTCAGTGTTTTGTTTGCTGGTATGTTCAATTCCTCTGGCATGTGGAGCCAGGTGGAGGGAAGCCTGAGGCAACCAAGGGTTAAGGGATCTGTCAATCACCTAGAAATTCACATCTTAAGTCATTTGTCCTCTTAGTTAAGTGTCTCTGACAGTATATGCAATTTATAAACTGGCTCAGAATGAGGGATAATACAATCACAGTAAAATAATAATACAATTAGCAGGAGCGCCTCTAGTATGAGCAAAATAATGATATCAATAAACCCACCCTAATGCAGAAGTAAATGAGAACATCAGTCCATTGATCGGGAAGCTCACATAAACATTGTTTTAATTGAATCCATAAAGCGTTGTTATCCCTAGTACTCCCGCTGGGGCCCTCCTTCTATTGATCATGGGGGTCCCCTCTTCACTTAGTGACCCAGAACAACACTTCTGAGGATTTCCCACAATCATCTGTTTCTATTTATGCCGTATTCCAAGGCTAGGTAACCCCTACCTGCAGTCTTGTTTAGTTACAGGTGATTTTGAGTCTCTCATCAGACTTACTAAGAACTCAAGTCTCTTTTGCTAGACTTTATCAGACAACAGGGGAAGCCATGTGTCTCTTAAACACATTCCCTGAGCTTTGATATTCACACCCTGCCTAGTTCTTGTGTCCCCTTATTACTAGGGGAGAAAAATCTACTATTACTAAAAAGAAAACTTGTGTCCCCTTATTACTAGGGGAGAAACTTGTGTCCCCTTATTACTAGGGGAGAAAAATCTACTATTACTAAAAAGAAAACTTTGTTTGAAACCATCCTTCTTCAAAATCTGAAATATCAGATTCTTTTAATCTGTTCTGGGTTTAATTCAGCACGTTTGGTTATTCAAGACCCAGAAAATCTCAGAAATCAAGGTTCATGATGGAGGGTCAGAGAGATAAAGATGGATGATGATCAACCAGGAATTAATGAGGATTGAGGCTATCCAACCAATTTCACCTGGAGATTCTCTGTGGTCATCCATCTTTTCCACCATCTGCTCCAAATTTGGACCTATGTCTTGAAAGGCAAAGACAAATACATCCATCTTAGAAGTCCACCCAGGTGAAATGCCATTAACTTGTGTTATTGCTCAGAACTGCAGAAAGAAACATTTCTTTTCTAGTTAATCTGGCAGACATCAGTTGTTCCCCATTAACTTGAGAGAAGCATCTGGTTTATGCTCTAGAATAAAATACCTCACAATCTATCAAAGTTAAACCCTTAAGAGCTATCACTGAAATGAAGGATGGTCTCTGGTTTGCTGGAGGGGTGGGAGGTGAATTCCTGCTTTCCCACCAAGTACATGTTCTGGCATACTTATCTGTGGGATCTGCTTTCCCTGAGTGAATAGGAAACCAGTAATCCTGTTTTATGATTTTAAGCATTCCATGTCAGCACACATTAAAGCACATGCATATGGCTTTTATTGTTAAAGACAACAGCCACCTCACTGTAAAATATTATTCTTCCTGAGGGCTCTCAGATAACTCTGTTAACATGTCCTAGTATCCACAGGCATTCTCATGCTCTTCCTGCAGTTGTTTGTGCCCAGATATAGAGTCTAGACACACCACAGAAATAGAGGGAGGTCTTTGAGAATAGTTTTGGATCAAAGAAAAATATTTTAATGACCTAAACACACTGAATTTTGAGATACTTCAAATATCACTTCTTTCATTATATCCTAGGTAGATCTCTTGAATTAGCTGATGTAAGTTACATTTTAATAAATCAAAGTTCAAAGTAAATTTATTAAAGGAGTTTTCTCTCTTTCTGTGTGTGTGTGTGTGTGTGTGTGTGTGTGTGTGTGTGTGTGTGTGTGATGTGTGTCGGGCTCACATATATAAATATCTATTTCAAATCTTTTTAAGGCAAAGATCATACGTTTCATGGAATAAGTACTTTGAAATATACTGTTGTTTAACTCCAAAGTGTTTCTTCCTTGTTTTTTCAAACATTCTTTGAACTAAACTACATGGCTCAGGGAAGGGGAAGGAGAGAGAAAGAGAAGGTTGGACAGAGGAAGAAGAGGAGAGTGGAAAGAGAGGGAGAGCATCTTGAGAACTTGTGCGGATGATTTAGGCCCCGGGTTCCCTCAGTTAGCAGGTGTCCTTGACTAGCTTGATAAGGGAGATGTGCGCTGCTCTCCCCTCAGTCTGGCTCAGTTCTCGTAACTTGCATAGTACCAGCATCCTGACAGGCTCAGTAGACATGTATATTTTATATCACATGTTGCTGCTGCACAGGAAACTCTTAAATCCACATGATTGGTTTGACATCAGTCAATCTTTAAAAAAATTGGTTAAAGCACGGAATGATAAAAAACAATAGTGTCATATCTTAAACATTTTATATATACAGTATATTTAACTATATGTTCCACTCATCCACAAGTTGGGTACAGTGCCAATGACCGGCCTTTGAAGATGGGTCCACTGTCTGGAATTCCCAGCTGTCTTTCACGTCTAGACCAGGAAATCCGCTATGATTTTCAGGTGCGGTTTCTTTAAAGAAAAGAAAAGAAAAAACCCCAAGCCAGCTGAAAAGCAATTTGACTGCAGAATCTGGCGAAAGTGTAATGACTTTCTCCCCAGTCTTTTAGAGTTGTCTTGTTTATACTTAATTTGGCTCCAATTCCCCTTTTTAAGCAAATTAATCATTAATGAGTCTTTCCAAGGAACAGTCATTTTCACAGAAACAGCTCTCTTCTTCACACTCATATATCCTCTGTTTACATAACAGTTAGTTAAATTTATATCTCTTACATAAAAAGAGCCCAACCAGCAGAGACAGGTTTGTAACAAAGAGCTCTCCTTAGGCTTCAGTTGGCCTGACTGGAGAGCGAGGTGGGCTCACAGCATAACAGCTGACTAGCCCGGGACAGCACAGATGTCTGGTGCCTGTGCAGAGCCGGCAGGACACGGGCTGACAGGTGAGTGGGTTCATGAGCTTCTCTGTACCCCACCTGAGACTCAACCAAAGAAACAGCTATCTATTCCAGTGCTGGAGGAGGGAAAATGGGGAGGGATGGTACGTTGGTCTCTAACGTGATGCCTCTGAAGGGTAAATTTGTCAGTTCAATTTTTATCACAGGCTATTGTATAAACCTCAAAAGATAAAGTAAGAATCAGTGCTGTAAACAGGACAGAAAGAAGTTCTGTGTTTGGCTAAACAAAGATAAAAACTAAAAAACAGATCATATAGGTATATAATATACAATATATTATAGAATATATATGCTTTATAATATGTATTATACATATAAATATATATTACATACATACATTTAAACACAGACTTATATATGTTATATAATACATATTATGCCTTTTACATTTGTATATTAGGTTTTATAGATACAGATATACCCACACACATGTAATTATTTGCTACTTCATGAAGTCTCGGGGTACACACTGTTATTTTTTTTTAAGGGAAGGCATAGGCAGGAATGAAGGCAAGCAGGCAAACTGGCAGGAGGAGAGAGGAGGAAGCATTTTTCATTTATTTTTATTGTAGTTGTGCATCTTGGTTGTTTCCCCAGGAAGTGAACCTAGGTCCATGAGATGTATGTGAACTGCAGTCTTCAGAGGCAATGGACTTAACCTAACCTAACCATGACTCCACCAGGGCATGCCCATCCTGTATTTTAAGATCCTTTGATTTTCAGTCAAAAAAATTATCAGCTTTAATCCCTAAAATTCCAACTAAATTTTAAAAATCAGCTTAGTTGCCTAGATTTGGTACTTTGGACCACAGTCCATCATTTCACTCATCAATGCTACTATATAACGTTTAGATAAAAATATTTGGGATGAAAAGTATCTGAGGCTGAATCCTGTCTCAGTGTTAAGGAGTAAAAGCCCATAATCGTACACACTAGCTAATTCCACCCTGAAAACACTTGCAGCTGTGAGGGATGGCATATTTAAAGGTCCTTTATTTAGCTCTTGAGTTTTATTTATTTATGATTTATTATTTACATCCTGCCTGCTTCCACGAAGGATTTGAGGCAGCTTAACTCTTCAGTTTAGTCCATTCTTAATCAGTTCAGTCACTTCTCCCTCATCCTGTGACAACATTCGACTTCAGTGGGGCAGTTTTCCCAGTGTGATCAATTAACGTGCACCCCCATGGTGCAGGTCTTCATGAACAAGAAAGGCGGTGCTTTGGCCGAGTCCATGACCTTTGCTTTGCCGCCAGTGCAGGGAGCACCCCAGCAGTACAGGAAATCCCAGCACACTTCCCAGGGCATTCCCTTTGGTGTTTGAGACCTCTCCGGGGGATGGCGTGGGGTGTGGGTCCCCACGGGGTCATTAGGAGCTCCATACTCTGTGGTCACGAGGACAGACCCTCCCTCTAAGGAGTTAGGGCATCAGTAAATGTCCGACCCAGTAGGTGTCTCCACCAATATGTTCAAGAATCATCCACCCAGTCTGTGTGAAGCAAGAGAAGGGGCCAGACTTCAACTTCCCCACTTATGCATCTCCACCCCTGTCAATTCTTTAGCGAAATGCAGCCAAGTATCCATATTTCAATCTGCATTGATCTCCCTGGGATGAACAGGGCAGCCAACTTTACTGGGCTAGGATTTTTCTAGTCTATCTACCTCGGTGATGAAAACACTGGTTGAAAGCGTTTGAAGAACCTCGGGACAAGAGCTGGCACGTGTGACTACAGTAAAAGCCCCTAGTGTCCTTGTGCCTGAGACTTGCTCCTATCTGCCAAATCCTACCACCTTCTCCAGCTCACAGCCTCCCGTTCTTGAATTTTCCTTGTGGGAATGATGGCTGCTGATCTTTCTGTCTGCTGCTTTTCCCAGATATTGGGTAAAATAGGGTTGACCCTTGAACAACATAGGGGTTAGGGACTGATCATTCATGCAATAAAAATTCTGGGTATTAACTTCTGACTCCTCCAAAACGTAACTACTAATAACCTGCTACTAACCAGAGTCTTTCTGATAACATGAGCAATTAATACTTGTTTTGTTATATGTATTATATAATATATTCTTATAATAAAGCAAGCTAGAGAAAACATTAAGAAAATCATAAAGGAAAGAAAATATATTTACAGCAATGTACTGTATTTCTTGGTGTTTTAAGTGTATGCCATCTGTTTACAAGAAAACCCAAGTGTAAGTCAACTGGTGAAGTCCATATTGCTCAAGGGTCAACAGAACTGCATTCAATCATACACTCCTGTCAGCTAGCCTGCAGGCCTGGTAATTCTGCTCTGAGAGGATAAGCACCCACCATCCTATGGTACACAGTTGTCAATGTAAAGGACTGTCCTCAGACAGAACCGAGATGCCTTGGACCATCTGAAGATGTTTTCCCATTAGTGGAGACAGGTTTGGGGTGAGGTATCCATACTGTCCCATCAAGCTTCTAGGAACCAATAGCAGACATGTGGAAACAGCTGTCTGAATCTTTGGGTGCAATCTACGGCCATGGAACAACATGGAGCTAACTTGCATGCACAAGGAATGAATCTAAGAAACACACTTACAGATTCAGCAGGATTGAGATGAGTGCAAAGACAAAAGACTCAAAGTCTGGCCTTTTACTAGGGCAGGAGCTATCTTCATATAAAGGGAAACTCTAGACTAGATTCCCCAAGGTCTCCTTCAGAGGTTTGCTTTTATCTGCTACTTAGCACTCTGTTCTAACCAACTGGCTAACCAATCACAGACTTACAAATATGGCAGGCATTCAGTGGCAGGGCATTGAACTCCTTTGGCCCCTAGGGGAGAGCCTGGTTGTCATTTTACATGACTACGCCACTGCAGAGGACAGACAGGTGTCCAAGCCTTACCAGAAAACCCAGCTCAGTTTTTTAAATTGCTTTATTATTTATTTTGATTGCACTGCTGTATGATTTTAGGATATTGAAGTTGCGCCTCAGTCTGTATATTTCACACCACACCCACCAGCGGCATTTTGGTGCCCTTTCCAACAACTTGTTCCTTCCTTCCTTCCCTCCCCTCTCCCCACCCCGCCCCCTATATCCACAGTTTTGCACCTTGTGAATTTTTTCTGTTCATTTTGTTATTCCACATATGAGTGAAACTATCCTATACATCTCTTTTTGTTTCTGGCTTATTTCACTTAGCATGATCACCTGCAAGTCCATCAAGATTGTTGCAAGACACAGAATTTCATCTATTTTTAACAGCTACACAGAATTCCATTGAAAATATATATACACAACTGTGTGGGTTTTGGCGGGCTTTTTATTTTAAGGAAAGATGCAGGCAGAAATGAAGGCGAGTAGGTAGGCAGGAAGAGAGAAGAATATTTTATTTTATTTAATTGTCCACACTGGTTGTTTCCCCCTGCACTTGAGACTTGAACCCAGGGGTCTGTGGCCTGTGCTCGAGAGGCAATGTAATCACTGCTCCACTGGGGCATGCCACCACCACGTCTTTATCCAGTCACTGGCTGACATATTTAGGTTGTTTCCAGGTCTCGGCTGCTGTGAATTGTGCTGATATGAACATAGGGGTGCAGATCTTTTTCCTGATTAGTGTTTTTGTTTTCTCTGGGTACATGCCTAGAAGTAGGATTAACCCAGCACCATTTGAACAGTAGGTTACAGCACTCTCAGCAGAAAACCTCGTCTACAAAACTAGAAACAGTACTTCTAGTCACCCTCTCCTCTTCCCCTCTGAAAACCTGGAATCTGTCTGACTCCTTGACTAAGACCAAGAGTCCAATCACATAATTCTAGCTGCCTTGGAAAGTAGGACAGGAGTCGGCGAGAAACCCTGCATTTAAGCCCTGGTGGAGTAGTGGTTTGGTCAGCTTCCTTCAGCCCAGAGTGCAGGCCACATATCCCAAGGACTCAGGTGGCAGGGTTGGGGGAGAGGGGCAAAGTCAAAATCAAGATGAACAATCAAATAAAATTAAATAAAGTACTTCCTTCTCTTTCTTCCTGCCTGCCTGTCTCTACTTGCCTTCATTCCTGCCTGCACTTTTCCTTTGGAAAACAAAACAAAACAAAAACAAAAACTCTGCATTTAAAGAGATGGAAAAAAATAGAAACCAGTAATGAGGGAAAGACTGTAATATATAAACTGACAGTCTTACTTACAGAAGGGAAGTTTTATGAGATTATCAGTTGTAGTTTCCCATTAAACCACAGAGAGATGGTCGGTGGATTCATTTGCTTCAGTGGCCAATGTACATGGAATGGTTCATAGTAAAGTATTTTAATTACCAATTTAACTATAATTTATCACTGTTACATTTAGTGAGGAAATTTAGAAAAATGATCACACTGCAAGTGTCTGTAGATTAGATGGAACACATGCATTTCTAGAAAAGACATCCTGAATACCAGTCAATTTGGCATTGGCTTCCACTGGAAAATAGGTAAGTTTCTCCAGGTGATGAAGAAATGGGAAAAAACCAGTGTATTTGTCACCTTGCCCTATGGGCTTGACAAGATGTAAGAAAACATATAAAAAGCTACTTGCAGAGTCATCTTTACTGTTATTCTTGCCATTTATTTTACAGACTATGTGTGCAGGTATCTCAGCATCTCTTAATGTCTCAGCAGACAAGTTGGTACTTGATATATCAGGAGCTGGGGAGTCTCCGATCACTGCCAAATCAAAGTCCCAACTGAGGGGGAAAAGCCAGTAAAGAATGACATAGGAAGACTCACACCAAGCACAGAGTCTGTGCAAAGGTGTGACTTGGGAGAAGTCTGACAGCCATGGCGTGAAGGCTAGTGGTTCCCAAGTACCACAGATGAACAATGTTTCTCAGACAAGATGTATATTGACCCATGGCTAAATAAGAACAATCTGGACAGAACGATATGAGAGTTTCCAGAAGCTTTATAGATGTGTTATGTACAGATGATTATCCTTTCTTCTGAGATAATATTCTTCTTGCTTCTAGTGTTAAAATGCCTTTACTTTTATGAAAGAATTGTAACAGCATATGCCAGTTTTAATATTGCTGCTCTTAATATCCTCCATCTCAAGATAAAGCTAACATCCCTATGCTGAGCCCCTTCAGTTAAAAAAAAAATGTTGTTAAATCACAAAATCCCCAAGTGTAGGGTCAGGGGCACATGGGGCTGACCTCCTGGCTTTTGCCTGATCTCAACAACGGAGGGAATTTAGAAAACAAAGAGACAATCCCAGTGAGCTGGAACGTACCTTGTGCTGCTGATCTCTTCCTAGCTAAGCTCCTATCTGACCTCCAGTTACTCGCGAAGTCCCCAGCGGCTGCTCCCCGTAGGAATTCCCTATCCTTCCTGGCCAAGCTGACATGCTGGGCAGAGTTCAGGACACAGCTTTAAATGTGGTTTCCTGATTAACAGGGAGACTCCAGTTAGGCAGGAAGGAATTCAAGCTTGAATATTATATGTCATAGTCATCTACCGGTTCTTAGGAATGAACACACCAACAGAAATGACCTGGAGCAAAATACCATTCCTGAGAAAATCCCCAACAACCCAGCCAGAGACTCTAGTCATCTCACTTGATCTCATTTCATCTTTTGTGTCTTCTTTTGACAAGAAAGTGACACACTTAAGACTCAGTGACTCTGAAACACATTTAAACTGACTATTTTGATAAAGCTCATGGTGATTAGGATATGAGCACTATAACAAACCAGATAGACACCGTTAGGATTTATAGAAAGAAGGTGATGAGAAGAGAACCCCAAAATGGGAGTCAGGAAATGAGGAGGTTGACTTGGTTCTACCACACAATGATAGCCAGAGAAGGAGAAATGACTCAGGTCTTTCCCTACAAAATACAATGACTGGTTACTCTCAGTCCTAAAGTTCTCTGATTCCATTCACTGGAGAAAGGAGCAATAAGGCTTCATGTGTCAAGAAGGCTGGTGGGAAATAGTACTGAGTAAGAAGTTCCTCTGGGGTCTGAGGCCCAGATGAGACACTGATCAGGCAAGTTGATGAAAGACAGCCCCAGGAAGGGCTCCAGTGGCATTCTCCCCTGAGTAAGTTTCCAGCCAGAGTGGAGAAATGAAGTGGGTCTCTATTACTAAGACCAAAAAAGGAGCAGAAAAAGAAGAAAACAGCAGGGAAAGAAACACAGAAAACACAAAAGCCTAAAATAAGTGGGGCCCTATTTGTCAAAAGCTCATGAGAAGGCAAGAAGGAGTGCAACTCCACATGAGGGTCACAGAGTAGGGGGACGGGTGGGGAGGAGAGAAAAGAAGGATCCCATTTTCTATAACACAGCAAACCAGAGGCAGCCCAGCCATACACAGACATGAAAGAAAAACACACCACAAAGGGTCCAAAAACTTAAAAAAAAAAAAAAAAAATTCTGGACTCAGCTATCCAGAAATAGAACATTCTGATTACAAAATAAAAACTAGGTCAATAAGATAATGGACATGATTTAAATGAAAATCACAGTATTTATAATGGGCTAAAAATGGTATCAATATTACTGCCGAGAAGGAATATAATTAAATGTATTTTTAAACAGCAGTTCCCCGCCCCAGCCTGGCCACCAGTATTCCTCCACCTCATCAGAGAGTAATGTGCTGGCAGGCCACGAGCTGGTCTGAAGAATGTAGTTTCCCTACTGCTTTAGAAGATCCCAAATGACACTTAGCAGCTACATTCTTTCTTGTGTAGGTCACTGCTATTCATCTATAAAGCAAAGGCAAGACTAGGCCAGGGGTCTGATCATTCTGTTCTTTTACCATTTTTGCTCTATGGTCAGGAAACGAGCAGATACAAGCAGAAGTGACACCGACCTCTCTGGTCTTACTGAAACCAGAATTCCGGGCTATCAGGGAGGAGGGTGGAGATCCTAAGAGGTTTGGCACAGGTTAGGAATTAAGATAAAGGGAAGGAGTGCAAATGTCTGGGGAATTTTCTTTCTATACCTTGTGCTGTGGCCTTGTGCAGAAACTAAGTCTTGAGCGTAATGTTTGTTCTAAAGTCACACGCAGAAAATGGAGACACGGCGGAACAAAATAAATTAGAATAAGGAATCGTGTTATAGATGGTGAATATGATCACCAAAGTGGGCACAAGAGTTCTGTGGAATTTCCTCAGATGTCTCTGTAAGAGCCAAGGCCTAGGATTCTGTTTATGATCAACATGTGACTACTTTAGAATAGATATGACTATATATATTTATATCTTATTAAAGGAGAACGCATCAATATTCACATCATGGAAATTTCAAGATAAGGTAACAGCATGATTATGAATAAGTATTATTCACTTAGAAGAGATTTTTCAAAATCTCTATGGGTAGTGCACACTTACTAGTAAGTTTTAAAGAAGAATTACCTCTTTAATATGCTTAAATTCTAACATAACAACCATTAGTTGCAAGGTATTCATTCATCCTTAGAAAGCATAAATTTACCTCCCATGAAGAAAATCTGTTGACTGAAAATGGAACTTATCAAATAAAACAAAAGTAGATAACTTACACTCATTTTATGTTCCAACTCAAGCAATGCTCAACTCCCTACATGCAATTAAATGTTTGTAAAATATCATTGTTAGTCCCCATGTCAGCCCTTCTTTACTTGGAGCATTATAATAAAAGATATTTTAATAAGCAGCAAGTGGACAGATACCTGAACCAAGAGTCCCTTCTGTAAATGACTTACAGAGCTCTAAACCCCTCTATTCTGAGTCCAGCGAAATAAGTCACTATAATAGGTCTTTGAATTCTAAACCAAGAGAAAGGCCAAAAAGTTGAGAATCAGCTGAGCTCATTCTATCACTTCTGGGGTTGTTCTTATTTATCACCAGGGCCTCTAAACCCTGAAATGAAAATAGTGAAGCAAATGTATGGTAAGGGTCACTGCAAACTGGGTAAATCTGTGAGTCTGGTGCTCAACTTTCTGATGATAAGCATTCAATCAAGCTCATACTTAACGCTGACCTTCCATGACTTCAGTTTGGAGATTCTGACAGGGATGAAAGAAAAAAGCTAAAAGGTCAAGCAAGTAAATAATGCTGAAAGAATGCTCCATGAAACCATATGTGAGTCTGGTGGGGGATTATTCATAGGGGAAGGGAAGCAAGATGACAAAATAAGCTCTTGGCATAGAGGATAAAAGCTCATGTTGGCAAAAATTCGGGGAGAGGGAAAGGCATCGGAGTCACTGCACTGTCACAGGATGAACTCGGTCTAGCAGTGACTTTGGCATACTTTGGCTTCTCAGCAGGGAAGAGTCAGCTGAGGGCTGGAGAAACTGGTGTTGTTGGAGAAAGAAACTGCTGCTTGAGCACGAGTGTCGAAAGGAAGTCCTCTTTCCCTACTACCAACCCACAGAACATAACTGCTATCCAGTGGCGAAGCAACTGTAACAAGACAATGGGGTACAAGAGTCACTTGCCTGAGTCACTACCAAGTAATGTCCTTTAATCTTTTACAATGGGACCATTTCAACTAATGCAACAAGGGAAAAAAGAAGGAAACACCAATAATAAGGGAATCCTCTTCTACAAACAGAGCTCATGGAAGGAATTCTAATTTGATCTACTCAGGTAACTATTAATTACTTCTACAGGTTCAGGAACAGGATGGACTGCTAAATCAATCAATGATGTAAAGGTTTATCTATAAATAATATGTAAACTCTCTATTCCAAGACTTTTATCCGAAAAAGTTGTGTCTGGTTGATTTCATTCATGTCGTCTCTGTCGATTTTGTCCAGATGAGGATCAAGAAACGATAAAAGAGAAGGTAATGGGAAGACAAGAGACTGCTCTCTGAAGTACTCATTCCTGAAGAGTTCCTCATCATCCCTTCTGCAGCCCTGTGGGCACATGTAAGCCCGGAACCATATAGGAAAACTTCAATTTTTTATAAACAGTAAACATTCTAATGTCTAAAAGTCTAAATAGACTGGGAATACTAAATATATCAATACTGGCCATTTCAAGGGGCAAAAAAATAATGAAACACATATTTTCACAGAAATGAAAATCCTATATTTCTAAAAGCAGGCAAGATGATGATATGTGACAAATATTTAAAGGCGAATGAGAAAAAGTAGAAAAAAGTTCCTCCTTATAAAATAAGCTCATCTTTTTCCAGTATAAAATTCTCCTAAATTCTGGCATTTATGCTTGCTTAAAAAACCAATTTAAGTCAACACTTCCCACTCTGTTATTCAACCCTGAGGCATAACAATTTGATTAAATAGCCCCCAAATGCCTTCATGCACAAGAAACAGGAATCAACTGACTTAAACCATGACAAAGTCACACTGCAGCGAGACTTCTACCCAGTTGCTATGTTGGCTCTGTACTAAACTCTGAGTCTCCGCTCTTTCTCCTTCCCCTTCTTCTCCCTCCTTTGAGAAATAAACCACAGCCTCTCAGGATGGACTTTCTTCCCATCACTACCACTACACTGCACTGGGCCCTTCAAAAACCACCTTTTCGGTTTCAATAACACCCTAAACAGACTGACATGTTCTTCCCTGAGTCAATGTCTCCATTCTAAAACAGGATCCTGTGACTTCCCATTTCTTAAAAACTCTGTCCCACTCCTGTATTACTCTCATAATTCAGTTTCTCCTTCCCTTCTGGCTTCTCCTTTCCCCTAGAAGCTTTAATAAACCACAACTCATCAAATCATGAGACAACTCCAGAATCACATGCTTGGCTGCCTACTTGACAACCCCCCTACGGTGCTGTCAACAGGCATCTCCAGCTGAATATGCCCCAACCTGAATTCTTGATTTCGATTGTACACCTGGTGCTCATTCAGGGTTACCCATCTCAATAAACAATACTACCAACCGCCTAGGGCAAAAGTTTGGAATCACTTCTGATTCCTCTCTATCTCTCACGTAACGCATCTCAGTCAACAACAAATCCTGTTGACTTGGCCTTGAGACTATATCTCCAGAATTCAGCCACTTGTCTCCATGTCCATCATGGATATCTTGTCCAAGTCATCATTGTCCCTTATCTAGTATAATGGAGTTACCCACCTGAACTCCTGGCTTCCACTCTTATTCTTTCACTAAAGTCTCTTCTCTACACTGCACTCATGACAAAGTTCAATGACACTCTTTCATTCCCCTTCTCAAACTTTCCCAAGGCTTCCCATCACACATAGAATATAATTCAAAGTTTTACAAGGACTGTACGACTTTGGGTAGCCCAGCGCCCTGCAAGATACCTCGTCAACTTCACTTCCTGTCGCCCTTGGCCTTGCTCAGCATAGTCACATTTACTTTCCTACTGTTTTTCAGAACACATGACTCAATATTATCTATGCAAATACATAAACTATCATCTCTATGCCAATGCTGTATCTATTTGTCCATCTACCAATCTGCTTCTGTCATAGAGCTTCAGGATACACGCTCTGTGTCTAAGCCATCTCAAGCTAGAAGTCCCTATGCCAAGACAAATTAGACACTGCAGAAAGGAGCTGTTTTGTCACCATCAAGCTGGAAGCCTTGAAGTAGCTGCCAACCTCCACTGTACTTCAGCCCACAATCAGCTGCCAAACCCTGCCACGTTCCCCACCACAGAAGTCTCAATTTGTTCTTTCTTCTTCTTCCCTCTATTCAGTCTTGTGCCTGCCCTGGTCATCTCATGTCTGAAATCCCACACCTACTCCAGTTGTCTCTTAACTTCCTCATATTCTAAAACAAGAGTCCTTCCTGAGGGCTGATCAGGGCTTCGTTCTTCTTTTCTCTACTCTCTTCTTTCTAAACCCTTTCTCTTCCTGTCCCTTTCTTCTTGACCCTCCAATTGCTTTCTACTGCTCCCATGCTGTCCAATAAGAGAGTGTCACAAGGGGCTATTTAAAGTTAATTACAACAAAATACAGTACATAAATTATTAAATAAATTAATCACTTAGTTAAATGAAATTTAAAATTCAGTACCTGTCATCTCTTAAGTGCTCAGAGTCCACATGTGGCTGCTAGGTGCCCTACCGAACAGCACAGCTACAGAACATTTCCATTATCACAGAAAATTGTTCTGGACAGTGCTGGAAACTCTGGAAAATTTTATTCAACTCCCACAACAAAACTATTTCGTGAGAATAGATCCCACACACCATAAGTCTTTTTAATTTAGTTTTTATTAAGACCTCACATTTGAACTTTCTGAAACATTTCTCCCCGAAATCCACCTTAATTTTAAGAGAAAGATAAAACTAGATACCCTTCTTTCTATCCTACATAAAGCTGACTTTCCTTTCATAAAACTTCTTTCCTGTGTCAAGAAAATATTTACATATTCATATTCAATTTCTATATTTCTCAGTGCTTACTCAGTTATATTCCGTTACTATCAGTTCAATACGCTGACTATTTAAGACAGAATGCTCTTGGGGCAGGACCAATATTGAATGGTGTCAAGCAGAGAAATCTCATGTCCTAATAAAAGTGGGAGAATAGTGGGAAAGCACTTCAGTTTGGGGATTAGCCAGACACAGACATGAGTTCCTGCTCTGCTCCTTACTAGCCAGGGACCTTGGAAAGTTATTTAATCCTTCATCTTCCTCAGTTTAAGCATCTGCAAACAGAGAAAATGACAACTGCATTCCTTATGGGTTGTTATGGTAATTAAATGAGATCACATTTGTAAGCCTCAACATGGTTGATGCATGAAGACCACTGAGTAATGTAAGCTGATGATGATGGTGATATCAACTATTTTCAGTAGTTGTGAATAAAACAAATTTAAATAATATTTGAGGAGAAAAGCAAGATGAAAAGAAATCCTGAGTGCAATTGCTCATCTTACAAAATTATAGGAATGTCTTCAGATACAATATGATGAATATTACTTAAATATCAAACCATGGAAAATATGCATCAGAGTAACATAAATTTAAACATTCCATTCAGCTTCTTGTATAAAGCTGCATAGAGTTTCCAGTTCTTTGGAAAATTTATTTCAGGGACAGTAGAACCTTGCTTGGCAAGTTGAACACTTTCCATTAGTTAAATACAAGAAGGATGATTTCATTTTAAAAGTGAAATGTGGTAAGTGGTTAAATGGTCAAGATATAACTAATCATACTAGACTTTTAAAAAATTTGAAAAATAAAACAACGCTAGAGAGAAAACATAATTCAAAGCACATGTGGGCATTATTTTGTGTTTAGTGTTTAAAGGTCCATCATCCGGAGAGCAAATAAAATAGGTGCACATCCTCCACACATTCAGAGCATGAGATAACTCTCCCTGCCTACAGTAACTGAAATTCGGAGATGATGGTGTATCCAACAGCCAAAACCAGTATTTTGACTGGTTATCCATTCTTCTCTTGCTATGGCTTCTGAATGTGCTAGGTCAATGGTTCTCAAAGTGTTCCTTGAACCAACAGCAGGAGCAGCAGCAGCTGGGAACTTGCAAAATCTTGGGCCCCATCAATGTGTGTTTGAGCAAACTCCCCAGGTATTTCTAGTGAACACAGCTGGGCCCTCTATTTGGGGGCAGCCTCACCAGAGAAGACAAGAGGCCTCCTTTTGGACAGGTAGTATTGAAAATATCTTCAACTGACACTCACCTTTACTGACATATGATTTAGACTCAGCCTCCCTCACTAAGACTTGATTTCCTGCTGTGAAAATTAATGGAATCATTAATAATACTAAGCAGATCTCAGGAAGGGAGGACCCCTATGGTTCTAAGGCACCAATAAGTCATATGAAGGAAGTTAACACATTTTATCATGTAGAATGGAGTCAAAATCACACAATTTAATGGAAAGAGTTACTTGATCTACAATGAGACACAGAGTAACAATAAAAAGAATGGAATATTGCCATTAATTGAGGAAATCCCCTAACACTTCTTCATTTTTAAATTCACTTTGAAAAACAGTCACAGAATTATATAAAAATCCCATTAACTATATAAAAACAAACAAAAAGGAAAGATACAGGAAACTCTCTTCAGAGGTTTTTCATAACAGCACTTCTTAACAGTCAAAATTCATTTGAAGGAGAAATAGAGATATATTCAGGACCAAAAAACTTGAATAATCATATAAAAGTACTTTGAAGCAAGAGTACCTTAAATGACTTTCGTTGTCATTTTTTAAAAAGATTTAAAACAAAATGAAAGCTTATTTTAATACTTTGATGCTTCTATAATGTTGACAGTTATAGTTTCACAATTCAAATATATTTTCCAACAGAGTGTCTTATTCATTTTTCAGTGGAAGGAAATAAATTCAATATGCATAAATTTAAAGTCTTACATTTTTTAAAAAACAGGTTTTGTTTGAAGAATTTTTTTTGCAAAGTGCATATTCCTTTCGTAATTAAGATAATTTAAAGAAACTACCCATCTTTCATAAATTTATATAAAAGATGTATTGCATTTATATGAAAGATATGTCTACATGCTTAGTCAATTTCTAAAAGGAGCAAACAGTGATTTCTGGGTTGGGGAATAAGGCAGGGGTTATAGGAAGGGGTAGGGAAATAAGACTTTTTTATTGTTAAATCATTTGCCCTAATTGTGAAACTCACTGAGTCAGCTCATTGTTGGTCTAATGCCACGTAAATGCATTGACGATGAACCTCCTTGGCCCAGTTGGTATCAGGAAGTACTTGCCTCAAACCCAAGATTGACTGGTTTCAAAAATCCAATGCTGTTCTTCTGACTTTGTCACTGAAGGCTGCCCTTTTAACCTTCAGCGAGGAAGTCTCGTAGTCTCAAAACTTACAGTGAGCTTTAAACAGGTATGTGTGTGCATGAGCACATATGCACACATCACATTTTCTTTAAGAAATGGAGTTCTTGTGCTGTGTTCTAACTCTTCTACTCTTGCCTATTGTCTTAATGATTTTTACCAAGTTCTTTATTGATTCAATGATCTTACTGAATATCTGCCTTCTTATTCAGATATAAAAGTAACTAAAGGTGCAGTTGAACCAGTATGTCTCCTTGAGAATGTTTGAGGAAAGTTATTTTCCTTTCAGTACACAGCTTTCCAACCACATTGGGCTCTATCACTTAAGAGGTTCCAGTGGGTTGGTGACACTGTATGACACAACTCCCACTATTAATTAATGCTCACAGGTTTATGACACGATGTTCAGAAATGCAGGACTTTTAAGTTTGATTCAAATAAATGGGCTTCCCCTTGATTCATAATGTTTTCATCTTCCTTGGACACTGGGACCCACCCCCCTCCCCACCCTCCTCTTCCATCTCCCAACCAGTAGGTTGGATCATCCATTCAACAGGATTTTTGATCCCTGTTATTTCAGTAACTAACACAGCACCAGGCCCACAGCTAGTATTAAGAAGATGCCTGATAAATGAACAAACAAACAAATGAAGAAATTCAGTCCCACAATCTACCTAGGTAGTAAACTAAACATTTGATTGGATTTGGGGGCAGAGTGAAGGTCCAGGTGAATTTTAAAAGGATCCTTTTGGGGACAGTCAATGGCAGACCAACTTGAGGGTAGCAAGTTTATAGCACCAGCTCTTGTGTTTGTGTCTCCTCTACCCACCTCCAATTCGCCAGATGTCCCCTTGTGTTGTATGCCCCTAGGACTTCCTTTCTAGCCTAGACAAAGCCTTATCCCTATTACCATAATTGTAGGGTATTTTAGAGAAAGACTGACAACTAATATCTATCATCCAAGAGCTTAAAATGTTTTAACTTCTTGGTAAAAGCCCAGGTAGACCATTGAAGGCCACTGGTCCTCCATACTAAACAAACAGCTCCCCAAAAATCTACATTGGACTTGGAGTCAGAAGACAGATTGGAGTCTTGTGTCTACCTCCTGTTGGTCAGTTATCTTAAGTAAAATCTGTATCCTCTCTGACCTAAAATGTTATCATATATTAAATAGTGTATATTGCTCTTGTCTCCAGTGATAGTATAGGAATTCAATGCAATAACATTCATAATACTGCTTTGTCAAATCTTATGTGGTAAATGATGAGTACAGTGAAACAGTGTGAAAAGGGCGGGACAAGAAGACTATTCCTTGGAAATCCAGCATATAATAAAGATGGGGAATTTGACACCACAAGAAATGGATTTCAGAAGAGATTTGTAATCCCTAGGGCCTTAACACACAATCATAATATCAAAAGTACAAGTAATCCCTGCTTATAGACCCAATGTATTTCTAGAGATGATGATGGAGATGATAATGATGATGCTTTTGCTGAGTGAAGACAATATACCTGCAACTATTCGGAGCATTTGACAGTTCATCTGTTCAACCTGACAATAACCCTACGACATGAGAAATACAATCATCCCCATTTTGCAAATGAGAAAATCAGTGAACAACCAGGAAAGTTTAATTTTCACGAAGTGCAATTCCCTCTGAGCACCTACATCTCTTTTCCTTCTCCTCTTTGAATGAGAGGAAAAGGGCATCGGGAAGTCCAGCCTTTATTCAGCAGGTCTGAAAGGGTAAAGTGAAGATAGGTGAAACACAAGAGCCCTGGTGGAATAAAGTCATCGACACTGGGAAGAACCCTGCAAAAATCCTAGCAGTAAAGACCAAAAAGAAATTCTTTATATCAGAAGACAAAATGTAGACGAACAGCCAAGAGGCAAGGAGACATAATTGTTGGGAAATCAACAGACATCAGACCCTGCATTTTCCCCTCTGCCTGACCAATGCAGCAGGCACATTAATCAGCAATGTTCTCATTCTCAGAGGCACGACCTGCTGCTGTGACAACTGAGGGCCGGGGTGAGGGCATGCTGATGAAGCGACTGCCATCCCAAAGCCCCGTGCCACCTCTGAGTATTCGGCACCATTCCTGTAAGCAATGACAGGAGGAAACAGCTAAAGCTAGCTGTCACCACCAAACTGCTAATGAAAACCAGAACGTCTGCAAACAAAGCTGCCAGCTTCTTCACAATTAACCGACCACCCCGAATAGTGTAAATTCAGAAAAAGCACCCCTTCCACTGGGAACAGATTTTGTCATTGCTGAGTCCCCCCCACAGGCTGCCTGAGAGACAGTCAACCAAAATGAGATGCTGTATAAATCCTGCCAACATCTTTGCCATTCTCTACTTTTCTTCTTCTAAATCAATAAATAATTAATTTTCTGTCAGTTGGGATCTCTTACATCCCAAACACAGATAAGATATTCCAGAGCTTAGCTATAGCTCTTTATAGTATGAAACAAATTTACAAAACCAGAGTAAAGCAGGGAATCCCCTAGCACAAACACTGCCAGGTATTTGTTACAAGAGAGAAATAAAAAAAAGAAAGAAAGAAACCCAGAGAGGAAGAGAGACAGAAAAGGAAAAAGTACTTCTGAGGAAAGAGTACAGGCAATGATTACGCCCTGTTGTTTTGTTTTTTTTAAGTGGAAGGCGGGGAGTCCATGAAAGTCACTCTCTTCCTTGACTTGCTAACAGGTTTGTATATATGTGATTTGAAGGCACATGAAAAACAAAATACCAAGGTTCTTTTTTTTTCTTCTTTCCCGAACACAAATAGTTCGATTTAATTAGCCAAATCATGCTGACTTTTTGGCCAAACAGACCCTAGTAAAATAAACAGAATCACAAGGATTTAGCATTTTGAAAAGGAGCAGTTACCAATAACAGAATGTTAGATCTCTTTTAATCCTTGTCAAAGAGCCAGATATATGAGAGCCAGTATCTGGTAAGGGTGTCTGGGTAAGCGCCCATGTACACTGCACACATGTGTGCATGTATTTTAATCAACACCAAAGTGGCATTTAAAACATCTAAACCAGGTGGGCAAGCAGCAGGTGCCATTAGTGTTCTGAGGAAATGCAAGCTAATATGAGCTGGCCTGTGTGGAATCCCAAAGCAAAGGAGAAACGACCTAAAACCCTGTTAACATGGGGAAGCAGGTTCTGCAGAGATGTGCTGAAAGTCTCAGGTAAGAGGTAGCCTTCTGACAGAAGAGAACCGCTGAGCCCATCCTACAGGCCACCTAGGCTGCCGCCACTTTTTGTGACCTAACTGGTGGTGGCTGGGACAATTGGCCCCCATTTGCAAGATGTCTGCTCCCCTACCTCCTCCTATGTGGCCTCATCCCCAACCCTGAAGCCTCAGTTGAGAGAGAAAGTAGGGCTGGATGAGGGCAAAGTATTTTAAACAAGGGAGCAGCACATACATGAGAAGCAAAGATGGTGAGATATTTCACCAAGGCTCAACCACCATGCTTCCTTTCTTATGTCTTCAAGACTGCAGGCTAGAGACCAAAGCAGCAGAAACATAATGGTTGCCATCTATTCCAGGCCTCCATGCATCGGCACTGTGCTAAGAACGTCACATAAAATGTTCTATGTGAATCTCGCAATAACTCTGTGCCCCACAATAGAGATGAAAGAAGCAGAGGCTTTCAGAAATTAATTTGCTGGGGTCAATAAGTACCAAATGGCATGGTCCTCAGCTTTGCTAAGACATGTCTTCTCTCTCTAGCATGACAATCTTGCTCAGGCTTCTAGAAAGACAAATGGAATTCTGTGCCTTAAGGTTAATATACATAGACTTAGTCTGATTTAAAAAAAAAAAAAAAAAAAAGACAAAATCAATTTTAATAACTTTTGTTTATTATATATATATGTGTGTGTGTGTCTTTAATTTTAATAAACACAGATAGACTGTTCAATTTAGGGAGGGACAGTTTTATCAACAATAGCATTTAAAATAGAATGGCCACATGTCTGCTCTTTGATTATAATTTCCATGACAATAAAAATTAATTTGGGGATTCTATTCTAATGCAGAATATACTCTAATCTGAAACAATGCCAGTGACAGACTTAATCTCCTAGATAAACTCTCTTGTTGCTCAGAAATAGTAACAGAAACTTCTACTTATAGACAAATCTGCTTTTGAACCAAAGACTTAGAGGTGATTATGCTTTTAAATCAGGGAATCTAACAAACAGCTTTTTTGATCATCTATTATAACCTTTTCTTTCACATCTACTCCAGTTGAGACAGGAATATCTATAACACTGAAAGTTTATAATATCCATCACTTACTAGTCACCCTCAGAATGCCAATATTCTAGAATTCTATTGCCTTAATGCAAGGTAAAATATTAACGCACACGGAGATTTGTATAGGATTAACACAGCCGACTCAGCATAACAAATGGGGCAAATTCCACACACACACACACACACACACACACACACTATGGGAATCATCGGGTTAGTATGCTCCTAAAACCAGCTGCTCTGTGCTGTGGCTCTCCCATACGTTCCTGCCAACCACAAGGATTCACACTTGCCCGAAGTCACTTGCATTCACCAAGTGGGCTGCTCAAGCAAAGACAAGGCTTTTCTTCTGCTCTTGGAGAGTGAAGACTCCATATGTTGTGCCATAATCTCCTTGCAGCAAAAATAGCCTTGGGGATTTATATCACTTCCAGGAAGGATGTACGGATGGTGACCAGTTGGCAAAAAGCTACCAAAGCAGGGATTTTGTGCAATAACTAACCCACTTTGCTGTCCAAGACCTTCCTTTAAAATAATTTCAGTGTGGTAGCAAAGAGGCTACGGAGTTTGAGCATTGTTCTTTGATGTATGTGGAATTTTTAATAAAAATTTTAAGAATTCAAGAGATCCCAAGTGGCATACAAAACAAAGGTGGGGGGCTATAAATTTCATCTGTCTGAGATCCTTAAAGGCCACTTAGAACCAATTTAACATAACCAGTGTCAAGCAGTATATTACTGTGTCACTTACAAAGCCACCTCCTACTCTTATGCTCATCTTTCAACTTCTGGAAAAGACAAAACAGATAGAGGAAAATACTTCCCTTTTCTTCTGAGCATGTGTTGACACCTCTGTGTCCATTAGGCCTCTTTCCCACTATCCTCTAGGCTGGCAAAGTGCTGACTCCTAGATCTCACCTCCAGACGAAAGGAGGTAAGACTGACTTGACCAACCAGTAGCTTTGGATACAGTTCATTCTTTTCTCCTCCTTGGTGCCCCCAGGACTCCACCTTCTCCTGGCTGTTAGCCCCACTCACAGCCTATTCTTATTCATCCTCTTTTGCTAGTTCCTACACTTCACCTGCCTCTTAATGCTGAAATGATTCATTCTCAGTTCTTGTCTCTTCTCCATCTACCCTCATTCCCTTGGTGATCTCATGCAATCTCACCCCATATGGCTGGTATATAAAGTAAACAACTCCCAAATTGATATCCCTCACTTACTCACGCTCTAGAATTCTAGACATGTATATCCAGCCACTTATTTAACATTGAACTTGGAGGTGTAATAAACATCTCAATTTCAATATGTCCCAAATGGAAAGCATTATATAAATACATACATACATCTATATCTATATGTATTCACTTATTCACAATCACCCTATAAAAATGGTGTAATTAGTCTCCTCAACTTATAAAGACTAATGAAGGACACAGAAGTGAGATTACTGTCCAAGGTCATTCCTCTAGAGAGTAACAGCCAAGAAGGCACCATCATCCTTGAGTCCTCCCTCTCCCTGTCTTCTCCCCTTCTCCTCCCAATCTTTCATATTTATTCCATCAGGAAAGCCTGCAGGCTCTATCTCCTCTATTTCTACCACCACCCCAAGCATTCAAGCACCATACTCCTTGGATTGCAGTAGGTTCTAATTAATTTTCCTGCCTTCCTCCATTTTCGCCAACTGTCTATTCTCTGCCCTATTAATAGATCAATCTTAGAAAATCAGTCTTTAGATTGCATTATTATTGCAAATAGAACACAATCCTACACAGAGCCTATACAAGCAAAGATAAGACTTTACTTATGCTCCTGCCCAACCCACAGCCTGGTACCCTCCTCCTCATCCATTAGCCATACTAGTCAGCTTTCTAGTCCTTGAACACACCAAGCTTCTGCCTTGGCGCTTAACCCCAGCTGTTGGGACCCCAGATCTTATACAGCTGGCTCTATCTCATCATCTGGGATTTCATTTCAATGTTGCATCCATAGAGAGATCTTCCTTGACCATCCAATCCAAAGTAACCATTGCCTCCATCCCACATAGCACCCTTATACACTGTAGGCAGGACAGGATGAGTTCAGCCTTTTGGAACAAATGGTAGGCAGTATCCATCAAAACCTAAATGTGCATACCCAGCCATCTGACCCAGCAATTCTACTTCTAAGAATTCATTCTAAATATAAACTTGTACACACGTGAAGTGATAATATATTATAGGGTTATTTTTTGCCACCTTGCTTCTGACAGTAAAACAGGAAACAACTTAAGTCCATCAATAGGAACTCCTTAAACAGTCATACACGGTATTGGATAAAATGTACTCGATACCCAATAGCAACCTTATGAGCTAAGTACTATTATAAGGCCTCTTTTAGAGAGAAGGTCAAGCCATAGAGAGCTTAGGTAACTAACTTAAGATACATAGTTAATAAGTAGTAAAATGAGTATTTAGACCCCAGGTTCTTGGTCTCTATATTACAATGCTTCCCAGTATACATTCTCATGGTGAAATATTATGTAGTCTTCAAAAGGAATGAGGCATTACAGTCCTCCATCTTTTAATGATGTTCAGTCAACGACAGACTGCATATATGACAATGGTCCCAACAGGCTTAATAGAGTCCCATAGAGCTTAAGTGTATTGTAGGGCTATACCATCTAGGTTTGTGTAAGTACACTCTATGATGTTTGCACTATTACAAAATTGTCTTAACAATGCATTCTTCAGAATGTATCCCCTTCATTAAGCAATGCTTGACTATAAATACATATGATAAGGACTGATCTCTAAGACACGCTGTAAGTGAAAACAGTGAAGTGCAGAACAGTGGGTAGAGCTTTCATTTTCTTTTTTAAATCAAGGAAATATATATCTTTGTATACATCTGCAGAAAGACATACAAGGAACCATGGAAAATAGTAAAAATAGCAGCTATTCTGGAAAAACAAACTAGGTGACTCCGTAGCCAGGAGTGGAAGGAGATTTACATTTCACCATCATTTTCTTTTGTGCCCTTTAATTTTTTGTTGTATATGCACAAATATATATACATACTGTCAATTCAAAGAGCTAAATAACTAAAAACAGATTGCTGGGTTGAGATTTTTCCAAAACAACAGAGTATACCAAATCACTTTTTATCATATCACCTCTTGTATTTTATTTATATATCTAATATTAAATGCTTTATTTATGTATATTTAATAACTTCACTAGAGTCGCTATCTAAAAAATTTGGATTTCCTTTGTGGTGGAGTAGGATGTGAGGGGGCAGGACATGACTACTGTACTAGGTATATAAAAGAACTAGTACACTAGAATCCAGCAGAATGTGAGCCCCATGAGGCCAAGGACTGGGTGTATGTATTCAGTGCCCCAGTTCCAGATTTAGAATACTACCTCATGCAGTGTAACTCTGAATGAATCCAAGTATAATTAGTGCTCAAGAGTTTAGAGCTTAGATAATCAAAATCAAAAGTGTAAGAACACTCTTTACCAAAATATGCAAAAGTTATTAAAGCTTTAGATCAATATGTAAGCTTCTTAATATGAAAAATTATGATCTTGATTCAAAGAATCTATTATACTATTAACACCAACACTCAAAGTAGAGACTCTAAATAAGCAACAATAAATCCTAGGTCCCATAGAACTTCACTTGGGCTCACAAAGGGCCAGAAAACACTGAGACGCAAGAAGTGGTGAAGTTATTTAAAAAGAAAAAAGCTCAAGTCTTAAAAAAAACTGGATTCATAAAAGCTATCTAGGCATTTACAAGGCTTCAGTCATTATTTAAGGAAATTCGGGATAGCAGAATTTTGTTAATTTAGTAAAAGGAAAACTGCTACTTTAAGGCTACACAATGCTAAGGAATAGCTGTAGAAACCACTTCCATGAGTTCTTCAGAGATATCCTGCCTGGTCATATTTTCAAACACAACGGAATGAGCTCAGTAACAGATCCGAGCCACAAAAGTACAGGAAAACTATGATGATCCTGAGAATGCCCTTCATTTTATAACACAATTAGCAAGACAGAGCATCATTTATTAATGCAGGGTGATGGCTAATTTTTAGGGTTACCATACATTCTGGTTTAACTGAGGTTGTCCCCGATTAGCAATGTTCCAGCATCCTGCCTTTGAAAGTCTGTCCCGGTTTCTACCAGTTTGCCAAAAGTTAATTTGGGCAAACATACACCCAACAACTTAGCTCCAAATTGTTGGACAGGAATGCAGGTTTCCCCAACAGTGTGTTACACCCGCTTCAGCCACCCTGAGTCCCTCACCAGCCTGCTGATACTCTAACTGGTCACGGTTTCAACTCTAAAAATTATAGTAAGTCCATTTTACTTGTTGACTTGGCTGGGCCACAGTGTACCCAGATATTTAGTCAAACATTATTCTGGGGGTTTCTTGATGAGATTAATATTTAAATGGGTAGACTGATTGTCCTCCCTATTGTGGGTGGACCCCTTCAATCAGTTGACAGTCTGAATAGACCCCCCCCAAAAGGTGGACCTTTCCCTGAGTGACAGAGAATTCCTCCTGTCTGATTGCCCTTAAACGAGGACATTGACTTTCTCCTGCCTTCAGACCCAAACTGAAACATCAGCTCTTGTAGGTCTGAGGCCTTGTACTCAAACTGAAATGAAACCATCGGGTCTCATGAGTCTCAAGCTTGTCGATTCACACTGTAAATCTTGAGACTTGTCAATTTCCATGTGAATCAATTCCTTAAAACATGTAAATATATAAATCAATTTATTTACATAGATTCCTATTCTGCTTCTGTTACTCTGGAGAACCCTAATGCATGCTGCTACTTCTGTGAGGAGACTTGCTAGAGTGAAATACTCCATGGTACCACCTGTCACTAGAAGCCCTAGGTGGGAATAGAATGCCTCCTGCCAGGCATTCTTAGCTGGGACAGAAAATCAGGAGTTTAAAAGTTGAAGACTAGATGTAAGGGACAGAGTCTTTGAGATTCCCCTGTATACTGATAAGGGTTGATGTGCCATAATAAATGAGGAGCTACAAGTCAACAAAAGCAAGCCAAATGCAAAAATGGACAGAGAACTTCAATAGACATTTCTTCAGAGAAGATATACAAATAATTAATAAGCTCATGAAAATACGTTCACATCACCAATCATCAGAAAAATACAAACCAAAATTACAATGCACTATCATTCATACCCATTAAGATGGCCACTTAAAATATATATAAGTATATACAAAATAATAGATACAGATATAAGAAACTGGAATACTTGTAGACTCCTGATGAGAATGTCAAATAATGCAGGTGCCCTGGAAAGCAGCACAGCAGCTCTTCAAAAAATTAAAAATCAAACTACCATCTGATATAGCAATCCCACTTTTGAGTGTATACCCAACAGAACTGAAAACAGAGATATTTGTGTATCCATGTTCATAGCAGCAAAATTCACATAGCCAAAAGACAGAAGCGACCCAGGTATCTACCAACAGATGAATGAATGAACAAAATGTGAGTATTTATACAACAGAATATTATTTGTCCTTCAAAAAAAGGAATTTGCAGTGTGTCCTGGCGGCCTAGTGAATAAGGCCACTGGATGTAGCCCACGCATATCCCGAGGACCCGGTTTCAAGACCAAGATCAGGGGAAACAACCAAGATGAACAACTAAATAAAATAAGAGAAAATTTCTTCCTTC
>RJWH01002712.1:107018-207879 GCA_004363575.1 Solenodon paradoxus
AGACACAGAGAGAGAGAGAGAGAGAGAGAGAGAGAGACAGAGAGAGAGAGAGAGAGAGAGAGAGAGAGAGAGAGAGAGAGACAGAGAGAGAGAGAGAGAGAGAGACAGAGAGAGAGAGAGAGAGAGAGAGAGAGACAGAGAGAGAGACAGAGAGAGATCTGACACAGGCTACAATATGGATGAAACTTGAGAGCATTTTTTTAGGTGAAATAATCCAGTCACAAAAGGACAGATACTGTATGACTGTATGACTCCATTTATTTCAGGTACCTAGAGTGGCCAAACTGATACAGACAGAAAGCAGAATGGTAGTTGTCCAGGGCTGGAGGTTTGGGGAAAGGGGGTGGGTAGTTTTAATGGATATAAAGTTCCAGTTTTTAAGATGAAAAGAGTTTTGCAGATGGATGGTGGTGATTTACTCTCATGAATGTGAATATATTCAATGCCAGTGAAAAATACACTTGAAAATGGTTAAGACGATATATTTTATGTTATATGTATTTTAACACAATAAAAAGCTAGACTTAGAAATTTCCAAGATACACAAGTAAGCTTTACAAGAAATAAGGTTGAAGCAAAATGCAGACAATATAGGCCCATTATATAAAAAGAAGATAAATGTATACACACAGAAAGAAGACAAATTGTCATTCACAGTTAGCAATAGAGAGGAGAGAGAAAGCACAGTGGAAATGCTCAGGTATCACTGTGTGCCTCTGTATTGATGGGACTTGTACAGTCAGAACACATTTGGATTGGTGTCCTAGGGCGGCTGCAATAAAGTACCACAACCCCAGTCATTTAAACAACAGAAATGTATTCTCTTCAGTTTTAGAAAACAGATGTCAGAAAAAAAATTGTCAGGAGGGCCACAGTCCCTTTGAGACTCTGGATGGAATGCTTCCTCCTTTCCTCCTGGCTCCTGGTAGTGGCTGTCAATCTCTGATGTCCCCTGGCTTGAAGCCTCCTTGCTCCAAACTGCCTCTGTCTCACATGGCACTCTCCCGGTGTCGCTCTTCACATTTTCCTCTTCTTATAAGGACAGTAGTCATACTGGATTGGCGCCCACCTTTATGACCTCATCTCAACGTGAGCACATCTGCAGAGACCCTATTTCCAAGTAAGGTCACATCCACAGCCACCGGAGCTTAGGGCTTCAACATTTAGAGAAGGGGGACACATACAATTCAATATCTAAAAATATTTGTGTGAGAAAAAACAAAACAAAACTACAGTTAAGGTTCCTTGAACACTCTACTGATGAGCCTTCAAAAGGAGAAAGAAATATGTGTAGAGGCAGTATTTTGAGGGTTACGTGCCTGAATTCAGGAGTCTCTGCAAAGGCTCAAATCCCAGTCACTCAAAAACTATGTAACCTTGGGGAAAGGTATTAACTTCTCTATGCCTCAGTTTCCTTGTCTGTAAAAGTTTACCTAAATGACTTTATGTATTATATAGAGATACTGATTTATGATGAAGTACACTGAAACCTGCATCATGTTTTGACACAATAACATTTAAAAAATAAAAGAGAAAAAAGAGAACACCGAATTCAAGGGTTCTTCTGAGGATTAAATGACGTACAAAGTGCTTAGTAAGCAGTAAGTGCTCATGAGCAATTGGCGTGATTATCACCAGGGACAGAATCTTTGAGATTTTCCCCTAGAAAATCTTCTTGAGACAGAGCACCTTTAATTTTGCAGAGCCTTCTCAATGCCGTCTCTCTTGCTCCTTGTCCAATAGATTCATGCTTGACTTTCAGAGCGCCAGACATTTCATTCCATACAGGGTTACACCGCTGCCCTAAATAGTCTTCAACCATGTAGTTACCCACTCCCTCCCTGGGCTTAGTCCCATCTGCAGTGTGGCTGTCCGCTCTCATGGCTGACCAGTGTTTCAGCAGTGTCACCTAAATCAGCAAGGCAAAACGCCCATCCTTTCACGTGCAGACCACAAAGGGACACAGAGCAGTCCGCCACCTTGGCCCTCCCACTATCTGTGACCAGCGCCCTAAATTTGGATTTTGATCTTGGCCTCACTTGCTGCTAAATCTGTATCCAGTTAATCTTACAGGGTTGTGGGGGAGGAGTCATGTTGCTATGACAACCCAACAACTCTGGGCAGAAGGAGAGAAGAAATGGAATTTCAGGACCCAGACCACCAAAGGATTCAGAAACATTCATTTCTGCCTTTGTTTCACAGAAACAAATCTTGATATGCTAACACAAACAGACCCTCTTCTCTGTCTCTCTCTCTCTTTTTTTTTTTTTTTTTTACAAGTTTCCAGTCATTGACAAAAATAAAAAGCCTGCTTATACAAGTATTCTATTCACATGTCATTTCCTAACAGGATAGAAACTAAAACTCACACTTCATTCAGCCAGTCAGGAAGTCAGCTGATTTCCTTTAAAGCTCTCTCTGCATGAAACGAGCAATTGTCCAGTCTGGATTTTATACATAATATTACTTTTTGACCTGTAGTTTACAAATAAACTAACAGCGGGACACAAATAGAACTTCAGCCCTCTCATCTCTGAGTGATTTAAAGGAGCTGAAGGAAGGCACAGAAAGATGAAAGAAATTGCCTGGGTAATCCAGAGACCTCATTTTGACAGTGATTTCCACCCCACCCACACTTCACGGAGCTGCTCACACACAGCCAAGCTGGTGGTCAGATTTTCCTGTCTGTTTTCCTGTTACATTCTGGTGGAGCTCCTAAGAAATAAAAAGCTATCAAAAAGGTAAATCACAAGTAAACAAGCATGATCCCGGAATTAGAATGTTACCAGATATAAAGATATTGAATAATTAAAATGAACCCAAGAAAGTTCTGGTAGATTAGCCCAGGAGAGGACCAGCCCAGAAACGACAAGTGTAACTGATAGACTTTGTCTTTGAAAAACTACTCTGGGTTAAACTTAGAACTGACACCTTAGGGCTGCAGTTGAAATTTCCTTTTAATAAACGTCAACAGCATTCCTCGACCTTGTCCCCTTTCCTTTCTGTCCTTTTAACCTCTTTTTCTAAGACAGTTTTCCTGAGTTTGAGCTAAAAGTGGAATTGATTAACAACAATCTAGAGGTAGGGAGGTGCAAAAAAAGTGAGGAATTAGTTGAATTATCATGATGTAACTTTTCTGAATCTTTAAGGGAATAGCAATTGCTTAGAATTAGACAGTAAGATTATGTGGATAAAGAGATCTGAGAAGTAGGATGTGGCTGGGGAAAAAAAATATCTGGAATCAGAAGACTCACATTGCTGATGTGGCTCTCCATGTAACCAGCCACATAATCACAAGCTACTTCAACTCCTTGAATCTTGGTTACTTCTACTATAAAATGGTTATTAGAATACCTGCCAGTTCAGGCCCTGAAGTCAATTATTGTGAGGAGCCAATGAAATAACAGACATGACAGCCTTTCATAAATCATTTAGTACTATTCAGTGAATGCATATGTACTAGAATCTAAATTTGCTGGGTTTAAGGAATAGGGATGCTCTCCTATGTTGTACATCCTTCAGCCTCCATAGGAGTTTCTATATCCAGTCGGAAAAACAAAGGCAATTAAAAACAAAACCAGGCATATAGGATTTTAAGCCAATTTTCTAAGAGTAGGTTGAAATCAGAGTTGTTTGACTTGGAAAATCAAAGCAGTCAGCCATCAACAAGCAATCGGCAAGGGATCCAGAAGGTGCAAGGCAGACAAAAGGAGGTCAGGCAGCAATTCCTCCTAAGGGGGTGTCTCCACAAGGAGATCACTCACTACTGTGCAAGTTTTCGTTTTAAGGAGTCTTACTTCATAAAATTCTTGGTAGCATGCCATGACAATTAACTTCTTACTCTATGGTTATAGCATTAACACTAAATTAGAACTAATTGCTTTCTCAACTGACAGTTTTAAGGCCTTTAAAATATAGATTAGCCTGAAAGAAATACAGTATCCTGTGGAAAGTGAAATTCTGATGCAAAGGAGATAAACTCTAACACCTCACATTTAGGGTGTTAATGACCATGTACCAGGTGCTAGAATAGGATGTTAATTAAGGGAGAACTGCTACCCATCCTGACCTCCTAGGATCTAAGGTCTGCAAGAACAAGGACGCGCGCGCACACGCGCACACACACACACACACACACACACACACACACACTCTCACACACCCCCTAGGAGTAGAGCCATAACCAATATGACACATCATAGCCTTAACTTAGCATGCCTCAGAAACAACTGGAAGTTTTTAAGCTGACTTTGAAGAGCTATCAAATTGGAGTGGGATAATTTAGAGCTATAATAATACATCGGAGGATAAAGGAGGGAAGAAAGTAGAGAAAGTTAGGCAAGGGAGACCATTAGTTGGAAGTTGAACAGAATGTGCAAAGCTGCACGGGGTGGGGGGTGGGGGGGAAATTCAGAGAATTTAATTTTCATAATTATTTTATGATAAAGGTCTATTCTTTAGATACTTTCTGAATACTTGACTTCCTGGCAGCCACTTAACAGGGGACTGTTTCTCCAAGAAGACTTGCAAATATGGGAACAGATTTTTAAAGAGGTGTGAAGGGATTTAACATTTCTTGGTGTAAACATCAACAGGTGATCAGAAGAGTAACAGTTTGTCAATAAACAAGCTCCACCTGGGTTCACAAACAAATCAAAACGGCAGCGTTCCAGGTTGTAGAAGGAAACTTACTCTTGCTATTTTCAAGGCTGAACTTTGGGGTGGCTGTGGCCACAAAGCCCTGTTTCTGTTAGGTTTCCTACACCTCACCAGTGTAGGGAAGACTAATGACAGTGTTGGGAGGCAGAAACGCGGGGATAATTGCTCAGTAAGTCAGAGTGCTTGGCAATCTCAATGTATGCAACAGCGGGAAAGCCTATTACTCCAATTGCTGAAATTATGTCTCACTGGAGTCAAGTTTAGAGAAATATTTATAGAATTAGCAAAAACACTACCACTGGCAGTTTCTTTAGGTTATCTAATCTCCTGAAAGCCTTTTTGAGGAGTGGGGTGAGATGGGGAGAGGGTTACTTGGGAGAAGGAAGATGGGAATCCATCCATCAAAAAATGCAAACAAGTGCGGAGCACTGAAAAGGAAATGACTAGCTTTTTGCTGTAGTAGTACAGGGCCTACAGAAAGTATGGGAAATGAAACCCATGTCATAATTCATCCTAAAGAAGAGAAACAGAATGGCTATTGCTGCCACTCCAGATACGATTCCAAAGACTTCTATTAGCCAACAAAATCCATATATTTGAAAGCACATGAAAGGTTCTATTTACTTGATCTGTTTTTATTAAATTACTGTTTATCTTTGCTATATCACTCATATTTTAGTCATTTATACTTTCTGCCATAAAAAAAAAATCTCTTTTCCTAAGTTGCCCTTTATATCACAAAGTAACTGTGAAGTTCATCGATTGAATTTAGCTCATCAATTGAAAATAACTGTAAAGTTTCATGAAAAAAAAATTGTTTTCTTAGCAGTTCTGTCAGCTCTCAAAGTCTATTAAAAGTCACCAGTGACTCAGAAAGAAGACTGAATTTACTTTCTAGGTCTCAACTGTAGGCTTTTTACCAAACCTCAGTGAGCGCATCATTTGTGCTCAGTTAAATTGGTTGTTTCTGAAATTTCCTGCTAGCATTGAAATAGATGTCAAAGCAGGTGGTCTCCGCAAGGTCTTAGATCAGTAATGCTTGGGCTCCCAGGCTCAGTGAGGGTTTGTGCAATAAGAGTCAAAGAAGTGATTCCAGAAAAGAAGTACAGAGTCATTCAGTAATGTGTGCTATCTCTTTCTTCCCCACATCCAACAATGACATGTAAGTTATCAAGTGATTGGAAGAGAACACAGCAGATATTAAATGAGAGGACAAAATCATACCAGTTCCTCTTGATGCCATTCATTAGACAGTGTCCTCACACTAAATTCTTATGAAAATAGAAACAACCTTCTCATTTTCCTCCTAGTTGTTAAGTTAGAGAATAAGGGCCCTGGGCAGGCATAGTCCATTTCCTTTGAATGCTGCAGAGTAGAAAGAATGGGAACATTCCAGGTCAAGAAACTCAAAAAGGTAAAGCAGTAAAACAAGGACCTCCTGTGCTGTTATCCCCACCTGTGTTCAGTACATTTCTACACTGATACTCACTCTCACAGCAAATTCAGCAGATCTAAACCAAGCTCATCCTCACGCCCCCAACACAGATCTGTGCCTTGGGTCTTCTATTTTCACCAATGCAAACTTACCATTATTTTCCCAGTGACCAAAATTGATGCCTTGACATCCCCTTTTACATGTCTCCTCCTTTTTCACCACTGTCCAAAGCTATTTCTTAACAGTCATCCTCACTATGATCAGTTTTATTAACAGATTGGGGGTCCCTACCCATGCCCCAATATTCACTGATATGGATCAGACTTATCTGTGAATATGAGTGCTTTCCCAGCTGCCCAGGGTTTCTAAAAAATGAAAGACAATTTGCAAAGTGCAGGATTTTCCACTATACTGCAATCCTTCTGGCAAGTTAGAAACAAGATAAGATGGCCCTGAGAGATAAAACTTGGGAGCAATACTTGAGACAGCTGCACAGACGAGCAAAGACACCTAATGAGACTAAAGAGCAACCAGGCCATCAAAAGACCTCAAAAGAAAAGAAGCTGGACAGCCTTGTGGACAGAGAGCAAAGAAAGTCACTGCGGGAAGAATGGGCAGAAGTCATCTGAAGCCTATCTGCGTGGGTACATTCCTTGGGGAGAGGAGTAATGAGCAGAAGTCTCACTTTCATGGGGCTGACAGTCTAGTGGAAGAAACAGAAAACAACAAAAGCCAGAATGTAATCCAGCCAGCCTCCCTTGTTCTGGTCCGATAACTCATTTCTGGTTATGATTCACCTTTTCACCTAGATCTGCTTGGCAGGGAGAAAAAGTACTGCCTCGGGCAGTTGTATTTCTCCCAATAAATTCTCCATGACTTATTTTTATACTGCAGCCTCATGACCTTGGATACTGAGTCTGCCCCTAAGAGAGAGATACACTCCAGCTACATTGACAAATCAGACCAAGGACTGGACTTAGTGGTATGGTCCATCCGCAGCAACATTTTGATTGTATCTCCATTGATCTTTGCAAAATTCAGAATCCACAGTAGTCATGTGGCTCCCAGGTACTCCTAACTATACTCAACAAATCATGCTTTGATAGAAATGACTTCAGTGATGTTTTGTTTTCAAAACCATAAAACCTATGTTAGACGCTATCCAATATGTTCTAGCAGTTTCTGAATCAATTCATTATTCAGCTACTTTCAGAATTAGACTACTTCCATTTTCAGGTGACAATAGAACCGATCGGTTTAGGAGGTCTATAAAAAGTACTCAGCACATACCTGGAGCTCCTGTTGAGATGTGGGCTCTGGTGCAGCAGTGTTGCAGGGGGTCTAAGACTCAGCATTTGGAACAAGCTCCCAAGTGATACAGATGTTGGTGATCTGAAGAACACGCTTCCAGGAACACAATCCCAGTACCCATGCTACTCGACAAGCTAATGCACTCAGAGTCTCAGGAGCCGAGACCAGGGAGATCCCATGGGCAGCTAAGATTGAGATCCACTGACCTAGATGCCTTTTCCAAAGGCAGCAGCCTTTCCTCAGCCCAAATCACTGCTCTCTGCCCTCGGACGAATCAATACAGCCCTGTTTGCTGAGGCCGGCTGCTTCATTTGTGACGTTCCTCCATGCCAAGGTAGAATTACCCAAATTGTGGGATATTTTAAGCGTTTACATTTGTCAAGCCAATGCCTTTAACACAAAACACATCATGTATAAGCTCATCTAAAGATACATCAGGAGTGAACATCTGCCGACCACCATGATTCTACCTCCAACTTCCATTAGTAGGTCCTGAACAGCTACTCCATTAGTTGCCTGGTTACTTAAGAAAGTTTTTCTCTGTGAACAACTAACAGTGAGAATTCAAGATGAGAAGAGAAAAATGACAACTACTGCTTTCCTTCAAAACATCAAAACATAACAACATAACAAACTCTAAATGATTTCTAATGTAAACAAAAACAACAGAATATCACTATAAACAAAAATGCTTTTTTCCCCATCCATGAACAAGTTGTATTCTAACATCACTAACACAAATTAGAATTGGCTTTTAGTTAAAATCACAAAGGTTATATATACACACAAGGTAACACATTTATATACAGACACACACACAAATCAGTGAAATACTTCCTCCAGAGAAAAAAATCTGATGTAGGATATAAATGTTCATTTTTCTCTTCCTATATTGCATCTGAATACCACAAAAGAACCAAAATAAACAAAAATATTAAAAAGATTGATTCTCCCCCAAAACACCTGTTCCCCGCTTTGCTGGCATACCAGAAACGAGTCAAGTTGTAGATGGACTTCTAAAGTGAGATTTCCCTTTTTTTCCCCTCTTAGACAATATATTAGAAAGCATCAAAGTCCTGTCACTTTCATGGGGTAGATTTCTTTTCTTTTAATGGAGGAGAGTGTAATGAAAAGATCTGATCTAGAGTCTAGGAATGCGGGTATACTTCAAATAGACACAAACTGAAACATCTCCAGGCATTTGTTCAACCATGTGGGTCTTGATTCATGATCAGCTTCTTGAGTTCGGGTCTTGATTCATGATCAGCTTCTTGAGTTCACTATGGTGAGTGCTAGCAAGGGAAGGCTAGGCTATGATTGTGCCGCTTGAATTCAAGAGGTGCTATTTTAAAAATTCAAACAGGAAATCTGGGAGTTGAAATGTGCCAACCCTTCGCCTAGAGGTCATGCCTTCAAAACAGCTCTCAGATGTCAGCTCTTCCCTTCCCCTTTAGTCACCTGATCAAATATGAAACTTCAGTTGCACATTCAGAACAAGAAATGGAATAATATTTTTTCTAGACTCAATTTTAAAATGATATGAAAGTTTGCTCAGAAAACACTAGAGCTATAACACATGTTCCTTAAGATTTCTTTCCCACCTGGTTTAATTCCAGTTTAAGGAAAAAGAACTCAGACCTAAGTCAAAAATACTTCACTTTAAGAGGGCGTCTCCCAGTTCAGGGAGGCTAGTGAGGTGTTGTCACATACAGGCCTTGGGAGTATACCATACTCTATTACACATTAAGAGTTTGCAGCCTTGGGTAGCAGCAGACAGCAGCCTGGGCACGGCAGCATTCTCAGGGAGGCAGACACCCATTCTCTATGGGTTCTGGACATCAATAAGGAAAGTTGGAAATTTTTCTTGAGTTCACATGAGATACTCCCAGAGATGCAGAGCAATTAACATTGGGAAACATGATAGTAAAATGCAGTTTATTGCTAGAAATATGCCTCATGGGAGGGATGGTCTTGGGTCTCTTTGCACTGGATTCATTCCTTACTTTTCCTCTGCTCTGCTTGGTGTTGCAGGCTATGTTTACCAAGTCCTTTGTTATAAACTGAATATTTGTGCTCCCCTCACATTCTTATGTTGATATCCTACCACAGATGTGATGACATCTGAAGGTGATTAGGTCATGAAGGTGGGGACCTCATAAATAGGATTAGTGTCCTTATAAAGGAGACCCCAGAGAGCTTCCTTTCCTAGCCTCCAGAACAGACTTCCCAGCCTCCAGAAATGTGAGAAATAAATGTTTCTTACTTAAGCCACCCCAACCCCCGCTCCCCAAACAAAACAAAACAAAACAAAACAAAAAAAACACTCCATCTTATAGCCATAGAAGTTGTTGCTAAATTGGTAAGGGAGAGCCAGCATCATGAAAATCTGCAACATTTATCATTGGTGACCTCTTTTGGGGATCCTCTGGGTAAATCATGTTAACATAAAGGTGAGAGAATTCTACTACCATTTTATTTACCCAGTTTTATAGGCAGTTTCCATTTGCTGTCTTAATCCTCAGAACAACCCTATGGAGTAGGCACTGATATTAGATTCTGTCGAGGTAAGTTCTGGCCCTACAGCTGCCAATTGTGAGACCTAGGGCAAGTTAGTTAAATCCACTAATTTCAACATCTAAAAATGAGGATTCTAATGATGCCAATGTCATGAGATGTGAGAGACTATGGAAAGCTCACCACTCAGGCTTGGCATATACGTAGTACCCATCAAAGAGTAATTGTCAGTATTAGTTGGATGCCTGTTGCTAGAGAGGCACATCACTGCCTCACAGGTAAGCATCACCTCATATGGCAGCTGCGGTTAAACGAGGGAGATACTGGCAGTGACAAGTGTGGCTAAATGTAAGATCATTCTGTTGACAGTTCTCTTGAGATCCATGAAAAACATCTCCCAAGTCCAAAGGAAAACAGTATTTCAAAATATTAACAAACTCTCTGCCTTTGTTTTTGTCTTCTAGCTAAAACAAAAGGTTATCTCTAAGTGCTTAGAAGAGATGAAATTCTGTCATTTGAATCAACATGGATGGATCCAGAGGAGATTATGCTGAGTGAAATAGTCCAAAGAGGAAAGATACCAGATGATCTAAACTGAGGTGGAATGTGAAAAGACAAAGCAAAGAAACAGACAAAACAAAACAAAACCAGCCCTTGGACACTGGCAATAGAACTGAGGTTACCAGCAGGGAATGGGCCCGGGTAGACAGGTAGTACAGGCAAGTGGTGGCGGGGCTCACTGGACAGTGGTGACAGCTCTGTAACTCGGTGGAGGGCAGGGCGTGTTGACATGTATCTGAGGAACGGGAACGTGAACCTGCACATATGGGGACCTGCAACATAGGAGTTTATTTTAATTTGTAAAACAAAGTTACTGCATAAGATACTATTTTAAAAGAGGTTATCCTTAACCAAAACTGATCTCCTTGATATAGTCATTTCTCCAAGTCTATTTTACACAGGGAAAGAACGCCTGGACTGTAAAATTCACTGAAAATTAAGATGAGTTTTGACACTAGTCAGAAAAAAAATGTAAATGAGAAGTTAGGCGCTCAAGTGACCCCCTCCTGCCTCTGAAGGATTAAAGAATTTTAATTATAACTCAAGAGACAATGGGAAGAAAGTTATAAATTTCAAAGTCTTGATAATAACTATATTTGAATACCAGAAACAGATCTTGGTTAATTAACATTTTGACATGAGATAATTACCTATTAATTATATCAATACATAGTTTAGCTTTCTTAGTAATTTTTTATTTATAATTAATACAATTTTAAATCATTAAGAATTTATTTGATGACAGTTGGTTCATATAGGAAGTAATTCTACAAATACACTCTCGAAAGATATTTAAAGTGACATACTGATCTGTAAGGAACTTTTTCTCATCTTTCTATATGAAAATGATACCCATTCAGCATTTTTAATTCAAGACTTCACTTTCTTACGGGATTCTTACTCTATTACAGAGCTAGCCATAAGAAAGAGTATACTGCTTATAGAGATCTGATAGTAATGTGAAACATTTTCTTTTCTTGCCAGAGACATCTTTGAGTAAGTAGCTTTCTAAAGGACAAATTCACCTTACAAATAATACAAAAAAAGAAAAGGAGAAAAAAAAAAGGGGGGGAGGACCTATCTAGACTTGCCCTATCTTGCTAGTTAAGAAACAACTTCTCTAAATGTAAGGTGGAGTATTTTCGTTTTTGTTTTGTCAGTGGCTGGCCAACAGCTGAGTACCAACAAGACTAGCAGCCCTGAGGGAACATGTCAGTGTGTGTGCGTGTGTGTGTGCGTGTGTGTGTGTGTGTGTGTGTGTGTGTGTGTGTGTGTGTATCTCCACAGTAGTGGCTCTCTCCAAACTAAGAGACCTGTCCCCATTAGGATCACTTATAATCAACCAATATTTAAAATTATATCTGAAGATATACAATGTATTCTAACCTAGTCTTAAATTTCTTGTTTCAAGTTTGAAGGGAGGTAAATGGGGAAAATGCTTGAGTGCAGACAGTCTGGCCTCTGAGATTTTTTAATGTCAAAAGTTTTGCTTGATATTTCTTTTGTGATTGAGCCTTGATAGATACTGTTTTTAAAATCTCGAATGGCAAATTTTGATTTTGAAACAGCACCGTGTTAGCAAATTTTTAACAACTGGTTAGTGGCAGGAGGCGATTTAGAGCATGTACCAACTTCCTGGTGTAAATCTCCCCAATACGGCTGATCTCAAACTCCCTGGATCACTGAAATGCAGCTGGAAAAAGCTGTGCACAACTGGCTGGCAGGAGTGGTATGAGCTGGTTCCAGCATATCACTAGACATAAAGTGCATCAGCAACATCATACAGCTCTAGGCCAACTTTAATCTGAGTTTCATCAGAAGCCACCTCATCCAAGTTGAAAGCATTTAATTTTGTATTCTTACAATGTCTATCACCAAAAGACTAATACTGTTTGGGCATAATCAATTGTAAACCCCTTGGGGACAAAGAACAGGATAACAAATGGAATGGCTCCTTAAAGAACGAATCCTATCATACTAATCTCCTTCAATAACTCAGGGCCAGGCCTAAAAGATATTATCTGTCTTGGTGTCAGCAAGGCTTTGAGTCTCTGCTGCACAATGTAATCATCAATTAGCTTGTGAAGACATGATTTACATCAAATACTCAGCTTTCAAGAAATTTATAAAGTTGGCATGGTTATGAGTTCCAGAGAAAAGAACTGTCCTGGGTACACTTGTTGAATAGTGTGTGACCCAGGTGCAGTTTAAAGTTGTCATCGGCAGGGCCTGACTATTAATTCTGTAGATGATGTGCAAGTAGTGGTCTCCAGATTCAGAACTCCAGCAGAAAAAGAGGTTGAATAACTTCTTAAAATTAACCATGAAATCTAATGACTCATCAGCATGACCACAGGCAGTATTAGTACATGGAATAGCAGGAATTTGCTCTTTTTCTCAACTTCAAAGCACACAAAAATGTGAAGTCACTAGGGAACTGGCTAAGCCTAAAATATCTACCAACATCACTTTCCTCTGAATTGCCAACTTCTTCCTCAGATACTTGTAAGAAACCAAGCTTGAACTCTTATCTTTTGAGTGAAGAAAACAGTTTAGCACTCTCAGTGAAATTACTGACATAACGATTCATATTTGCATGTTCTTATACTATAACTTGTTGATTGTTTATGTATTTTAATAGACAGTTGTATTTATTTTTTGTTGAAAAAGCTCATGTTTGGGAAGCCACAATTTTTCATGTGCCACTAAGGAAGGAATACAGAATATATTGTCTCAAGAAAGTAACTTTCTTTTTCCGCCTTTATTCTCATAGAATTACAAAGAGGAGTACCATATCTAAATATTTCCATATTAATTAAATATTTAATCAGTAAAATTATTTGGTTTACAAATATATATTTGCTATTCATTAGGGTCTTGAGTTAACTGTTAGACAGATATGTAAAACAAGAATAAATTTTACTCAAAGGTAAATTGACTGGAAACAAATTCCAGTTCTGACTTTAGCTTTCACTAGATCATGTTCAAAATTCTTCTTTTATAATTTAAAGAACATTATTTCTCTATAGCTGGTTAATAAAACTACTTTTACATTTGTAAAAAGAATTCAAAATCCTTAAAATGTGCATTGTTACTTTAAGAAAAAAAGCAAACTTTGGTCTCTCTGAAAGACACACAGATGGCCAGCAGGTACATGAAAAGAAGTTCAACATCACTACGCATCAGGAAAATGAGAATCAAAATCACAATGAGATCTCAGTTCCAACCTGTTGGAATGGCTATTATCAGAAAGACAAGAGATACCAAGTGTTGGCAAGGATGTTGAGAAAAGGGAACCCTTGTGCACTGCTGGTGAGAAAGTCAATTGGCACAGTCATGAAAATAGTTATGAAGGTTCCTCAAAAAATTAAAAATAGAACTACCATATGATCCAGAAATTCTGCTTCTGGTATTTATCCAAATAAAATAAAAAACAATAATTTGAAAAGATATATGCATCCCTATGTTCATAGTTTGCAATAGTTAATACATGAAAACAACCTGAGTCGATTTATGGATGAATGGATTAAAAAAGGATATATATGTATGTATCCATTTTGTTAGTATTCCATCTTGTGTGCATGTGTGTATATAGAGATATACAAACAACAGAATACCATTCAGTCACATAAAAGATTGAAATCTTGCCATTTCCAACATGGATGGAGCTTGAGGGCATTATGCTAAAGATGAAATAAGCTAGAGAGAGAAAGACAAATGTCATGTGATTACACTTATATTTGAAATCTATAAAAAACAAAAACAAACGAAAAACAAAGTCACTGATGCAGAAAACCTACTTTTTTGTTGTTTGTTTGCCAGAAGCGGAAGTGGGAATGTGCAAAATGAAAAATGGATTAAAGGAGTCAAAAGGTATAAACTTCCACTTAGAAAACTAGTAAGTCGTGGGGAAGTAATGTACAGCATGGTGATTGTGGTTAATAATGCAGTATTGGATATCTGAAAGTTGCTAAGACAGCAAATTTTTTTTAAGTAAAGGTACAGGCAGGAATAAAAGCAAAGAGGCAGGAAGGCAGGAAGAGAAAAGAGGAAGAAGCATCTTTCTTTATTTGCGTTTAGTTGTTCATCTTGATGGTTCCCCCTGGTGCCGGGGCGCCAACCAGGGTCCTTGGAATGTATTTAGACTGGACCCCTCCAGAGGTGACAGACTTAACCACTACTCTGTTAGGGCTTGTCCAAGAGTGTAAATCTTAAAAGCCTTCATCGCAAGAAAAAAAATTAACTATATTTAGAGACAGATATTAACTAGTCTTATATTGTGGTGATCACTTTGTAATATATGTAAATATCAAATCATCAAGTTGTACATTTGAAACTAATGTGTTTTATGTCAATTATACCTCAATCTTTAAAAAGGCTTTGAAGTTGTCAAAACAAAATAATGGCACCAATTTAGCAATAATAAAATAATGATAGTATATTTGATTCTGTAAAAGCTTAGCTTAACCAAAGGAATTCATGACAAGTTTCCATATTATTAAATTCTGCAATGAGTCAATAAGAAAGAGTGTGTTGCCTATATCTGATTTTCTGAAAACAGAGCAGCGAGTTAAAGATGATTTGGGATAGCACCTTGCCAGGAACGCAGAGCCTCAGCCAGCAGGGCAGCTACCCATGCTCAAATCTTATGCTTTAAAAACTATTAACACAACCACAAAGATCTACACAGCTCTGTACAATGCCATGAAGTTCTAACTGGTAGCATAAAGCTTCTAATGTAATCAGAGAAGTAAATAAGAGTGTTATTAGTATGTGATCTTAAGGGAGGTGTCCTGTTCATATTGAAGAAGTTCTGTGTAGCAAAAAGAAAAAATAGGCAGTTTCACATAATTCACTAGAGAGTTATAGACTTTTCCCCTAGAAGAAAGTATAAAGAAACTCTGAATAGTTTTAAAGAGAACAATAAAGACAGATATAAAAAGGAGCAGATGGAGTAAGTCAATTTATAATTCTTCCTATGGGAAGCTACAGACTTTCATTCTCTATACGGGATACACTTAAGTAAAGGCAGCTATTTGACTGTAGTGACCAAATAAGAAATAGTGTGTGGTTTATACAATTACATGGGATCTACCACACAGTGCACAGTCACTTACAAATACAAGTAAAATTTATTTAAAAGAGGATGGAGTACAATGGAATTTTAATTTTTAATATAGGTCATTTCTGACAAGAGAATTTCCCTCCACTCATTTTTATTATATAATTAAATCTGCCTGGGGAGTGGGCAGGGAAGCCTCCCTCTATGTAATAAAACAATAAAGCCTTTTAAAACAGTATACTTTTAAAATTATTATTTTCATATATTTTACTTAATATATTTAACTTAAGATATCAGTAATATATGACTATTTCAAATAAGCTGCAAAATAAGAATGATAACATTAAGATAGAGTATTGAGCTATCCAACTAGAGAATGCTTGTGTTCTAAAAGCTCATTTAGATGTAGGCTGTATAAAACTTGGAATACCTTTCTTAGGGGCCTAGGTCAACCTACAAATATCTACTTAAGTCCATAATGCTCCTGAAATGTAATACTTACACGAGTTATTACTAAAAAAACCACAGGTAACACTATTTCTATATGAAATAATTCAGAGTTCCAGTTGGAGAAGTCGAATACATCTCCTATGCTCTGAGCAGTTATTTGTCAAGGGCCAAGAGACTGGTTCACGTAAATCTTGACAGGAGTCAATGTTATTAGGGAAAGGAACAGAATTAAGTGTCACCACTTAATAATCACATAATCTCAGGTATCTTCTCAACTTCAAAATGGCAGCAATGACACCTGCCCTAGTTAATTCAAAGATGCATGACGAGCATTCAATGAGTACAAAAAAATTCATCACAATCTGCAAAGTTGCCTCCCTACTGCTCTGGGTGGGCAAGTTTTCATTTGACAGATGACTCTGAGGTACTGGGGACACTGGGTGATTTGTCCAAGGTCAGGAGGGGAGTTCGTGAGAGGCAAAGAAAAGAAGCCACAGCCCTTGATTCCTGGTCCATCTTCCTCTGCACCAGATGTAGGGTTTCTAACACACTCTAGCACTAGTTAATCTTTATTGAACACACACTGGACAGTGCGAAAGAAAGGTGACAGCAAAATGGTACATTTTGAGGTGGCTGAACTCAAGAGAGTTAGGTCCCAACCCCAGTCTCACCTCTGATTTAGGACTTTATGAACAATTGCACAGGCGTTTCTATTTCACAAGCTCTCTCTCTCTTTAAATAGCAAGAAATAATGTTGGTTCTCAGCTCTTCCCTTTAGGAGGCTGATATATTGACTTTTATTTTAACAGATAAATCACTGAGAATCAATGAAATTTTGTTGCAAAGCTGTTGTCCCTTAGGCAGAAAGGGCAAAATTGCTACCTTTTATTAAAGTATCACTGACAACATGAAACATGTTATAAAAAGAGAACAAACAGGAATTAAATGTTTCCCATACAACTACACAATGCCTACACCAGGTTGTAGATTAGGGGGTTGGATTGGTGAGTAAAATGAAGAAAGAAAAGGGAAATGTACCAACCCCTGGCCCAGAAGACAAGAGGGTCCCAGACCAAGTATTTAAAAAAGTGTTTCTTCTCAATATTGAATTTTCTCAAATACATTTATGTCATTAAACAACCAAATGTTTGCTTATCAAACAAATGCTTGCTTTAAAGTTAGGTTCTCAAACTTTTTAGTCACAGGACACAATTCTACTCTTTAAAATTATGAGAACTCCAAAAGAATTTGTTTTTATGTGGATTGTATCTCCAGATGAACCATACTACAAATCAAAACACAAAATCTTTAAAAATATTTATTCACTAATATATTTTAAATGACAAGATACACATTATATGTTAACATAAATAACATATTTTATAAAATAACTATTTTCCAATGACAAGGGCTAGTTTTCACATTTTTCCAATTTTCCTTAATGTCCATCTTCATGGAAATCAACTAGATTTTTCTATCGCCTTCTTTATTCCATCTGTTGTGATATGCTCTTTCAGTTAAAATACAAGAAGAAAATCTAGCCTTATGAGAAAGCAAAGAGTATTTTAATAACCTTTTTCTGATAATTGTGAAATTCTTCTTTGAAATACACTTAAACTTGACAACTGTTCTTTTCTTTAAAGGTTACTTGCAACATGGAAGTAACATGAAATCTTTACTGACAAACTTGTACTCTGTATAGTCATGAGATAATGTGGGCAAAAAAGGGAATGCCTTATAATTATTGTAAAAATAGGTTTGACCTTGCAGATCTTCTGAAAGGGCCTTAGGGAATTTGTGGTTCCCAAGACCACATTTTGAGAAGATCTGATTTAAAGATAAAAATCTTATGATGTACAATTGGTAAAGCAAGAAGATACAACTGTGTGAAATTTAATAAGCAAAGCGAGCTTACAAAGGAGTGGAAGAAAGGTCAAGTGCAAACAAATCATTCACCCTGTGGTCCATGGTCCACCCTCATTTGGTGTGGAACTTCAAAGGAGAAATACTGTGTAGGAGCACAGAGACATAGCCCCCTCTGGAGCTGGCAATAGTAGATCACCATAATGGCCCATACATTTCAGAGAGGGTGACTTTTCAATATTATAGGGGAGCACCTGGATAAATTGTAAAGGTATTTTTATCTCATCCTGACTGATCACAACCAGCCTGAGCACTTTAAATCAATTTTGCAGGGAGATGCCATGAACCTAACTACCAAAAGAGGCAAATTAGGAACAGCGACTGCTGCTTGTGGCAATGCCTTCCCCACTTCACTACCCACTTCATTGTATCCCATAACCTGCTCCCACATCCCTCCTATCTCCATCCAACCCTTCACCAAGGTCTTCTTTTCCTTTATACATTCCTGTTCCCTGTATTTGTTCCCCTTGACTTTTACTCTTAAGAAAATTGTAGTGCTTTCTGCTACTGACTGCCTCAGGTAGCTTCCCAAGCCAACCTCTCACTCAAGTCTTGACACCCATGTACATAAGGGTGGGTGCAGCTCCCTTGAAAAGGGCTATTCAAGAAAATAGATGTTCTTCAGTCTTCTAGTACATATTTTTCTTTCTGTCTGTTTCTTAACACAGAGAGAACAGAGAACATGGAAATAAGTCATTTTCATGCTCTTCGCATATTAAGGAAACAGACTTCCATGGTAATTAAACTAATGAAGATGACCCTAGACTAAAGAAACGGCAATTTAGAGTTGGCTGAATAGGCATTAGGGAAAATGAAGACATTTACATTCAAAGAAGGACATGATTTTTAAATAAGAGGTAAAATTAATAACAGTCTAAAACTCTCTGAAGAAGGAAAGGGTTTCTGAGGTCTCAAAGAAGATTTTGAGACATCTCAAAATCACTTCATCGTATTCAAAGAAATACAAAAGTGATGGCATCCGATCATGAAAATGTAAACATTAAGGGACTAAAAAAACTGGAAAAATGAAAAGAAACTGACTAAACCAATGTAAACACTACTTAAACCAAACACAACCTAAACTAAAACAGAAAAGCTTTTCTAGAATAAAAATTTTTCAGGTACATTTTTAAGTGTTATTTTCCAGACATAGTCAACTCTTAAAGTAGTAATTCAAATCCTGTGCTATGGTGAGATGCAATTTGGAAACCAGCAAAAACTCTGCTCTAGTGGTGTGTGGTACCCACCAGTCAGTCTCCACTCGGCCCACCTGAGCAAAGGGGTCTACACATCTGGCATCAATTAAGGGAAGGCCAGATCTGAGATTTTCTATTCACAGACTGAGTAGATCTGTCTAACCTCTCTTAGCGATGACAACAGTTACTACTGGTTTATTTCCCATTAATATCTCTCTCTCTGTCTCTGTCTCTGTCTCTCTCTCTCTCTCTATCTTAAAGGAAGGATGCAGGGAGGGATGGAGGCTAGAAAAGACAGGCAGGCAAAAAGAGAGAGGAGGAAAAGCACATTATTTATTTTATTTAATTGTTCATCTTGGTTGTTCACACCAGTCCCAGACACAAAACCAGGTCCTTGGGATATATGTGAACTGTGCTGGTCAAAGGTCGCTACTCCATCAATTTGTCTCTTTTGAACCTCACCGGACACAGAGACCCAAACCAGAGCAGGAAAGACTAGCACAGGGAAGCATTTCTTCTGATGCCTTCTCAAGGCTATGACAGCTATATAAAGCTGATCAGGTGGTTGCTGGGTCCTCAGGTTACCCAGGGAACTTTCATCCACTCTCAAAGAGAACTCTAATGTTTCAAGTGTTACTCATATTCTAAGCAGAATAAGGAATTCTGTGAAACCTCAAAGGCCACTTGTAGGGCAAAGAAGAAATCTGCTCATTTTTGTTGGTGCTGTTACTATGAATAAATGGGGCTTTATGGATAGAAAAGGAAGTGAGCTATGACATGACTAACATTAATTCTTCTTAACTAATTCTTTCAATTTTCAATATATTTTTCTTTAAGACTCATATGCTCAGTTAAGATTCAAAGGTTTCTTTTTATAAAACTACAGTACTCTATGTCTATGCCATTATTACATGTAACCTATTATGCTGGCTTTTAATTATTATTATTAAGTGCAATCAGAAAAAAATATTTAGACATATTTTGGCCCTAATAACCTCTTATTTTAATTTTATAAGTCAGGACATACACATCTAATTTACAGAGAGAGAGAGAGAAAACCAAAACTCTGGTTTTCCATCTGGCTACAAGAGCATTTCATAGCTTTATTTTTCCACATTCATCCCTAAAAAATGCACTGAAGTTAAACTATTATAAGATTGGGTGAGAATAAAACTATTCTATCATCGGCTATCAGCTATCTCACGGGAGATCTGAACTGTCTAACTTTAGAAAACAAAAAGAATGGACTTTTATAGTCATAAGAATTTGTCAGTAGAAACTATTACATGCAACTGGCTCAAAATAATTCAAAGCTTTAGAAATAAACTCTATCACGGAAAACATTTAGCTATAAGCAATATCCAGTTCTAGAGGCACAAAACCAAATATCAGAGAAATATGCTAAAAACAAAAAAAAAACTTTTCAAACGCTGAGTGGAGAGAATAGTGAGAGCTGGCGTCAGCGGCTGCAGTGCCAGGCTGAGCTAGCTGGTAAGTTCTCCGGCAAAGAAAACACTTTTTCTAAGCTGACTATAATGGGAACTCTGTGAGTGCTGGGGCCGGGACTTGCTTTTCTATAGATGACTTTGTTCCTTCTTTACATTGTAAAGTCCAGTTTATATTTTTGTAAAAATACATTCTCATCATTTTCAATGAAAATGCCTATTCGACCACCTTTCAGTTTCATTCTAATTTACAGAAATGTGTCCTTGCTTATTTTAAGAAAGAATGCTACAAAAAACTCTTGTTACTTTGTGAAATGTGTATTAAACATGCAGAAGAGAATGAAAGTGATCTAGTTCTGGAAAGGGCAAGTCACATTTTCTGTTAAAAACAAAAACTAGGCTGCAGAAAGATCAAAAGACAAAAGGAATTCACTAACTAGGTGAAAGTTAAAAACATAGCATACGAAGTTGAATCACCTGAGATATTCTGACTTAATATCATCAGTGACAATAAAAGGAGACATTTTTAAAGGTCATAATGGACTCCCATTTTTCAGAAAGCAAATACATTCCTTACTGGGGAAAAAAAAAAACCCACAAAGAGATGATTATTTTACTTTTTCCCCCCAAAGACTAAACAATGCCTTAGATCCTGCAATCAAGTTTAAACACTCCAGCAAAATATTCTGAAGACTTTGCTAACTTTTCTGTGAGTTTCATTCATGAAGAACTTAACTAACATTACTTCCTTTGATAGTTAAAAAGGGTCCACTCAGGGTAATCATGTGGCTGGGTAAAAACATGCAGAGTGGCCAAGAGGAACCTGTAATGATGTACAATTACAACTATTTCTTTCAAACTTGTGTCTTCTTAAATCCACCTTCCTCTCCAGATGCATAAATTAGCCTTCCATAGACATATCTGGATGCCAAAATGAACATTATTCTCCAGCAGTGAACCATCAGGAGCTGACAACTTTGGTGACCACATTGGAACTGTATCCATTTTCTGTTGGCTGCTGTAACAAATTGCCATAAACTTAGGAGCTTAAACCGACACATATATTATCTTACAATTCTGAAGGTCAGAAGTCCAAAATAGGTCTCGTTGGGCTAAAGTTGAGGTGTCAGCAGAGCTGGGTTCCTCTTAAGATGCTGGCGGGGACAACTCACTAAACTTGCCTTTTCCAGCATCTAAAGACTACCAGAATTTCTTGACTCACAACCTCTTCCATCTTCAAAGTCAGCACTGGCTGGTCAAGTCTTTCTTGCAACACATCTCTCTAATAGTGATTCTTCTTTGGCCTCCTACTTCCATTTATAAGGACTCATGATTATAAGGAAACTGGTCAGATCATCCAGGATAAACTTTTTACTTTAAAATTAACTCAATAATAACCTTAATTCTCTCTGTAACCTTAATTCTCCTTTGTCATATAACATTTTCACTGGTTCTTGGGATTAGGATTTAGACCATCTTGGAAAGTCCATTATTCTGTCTACCATAGGTACCAAGAATAAAAGAAACATTTTACCTTTGCCTCCATCAACTTTTCAACAAACATACAGACTCATGAAAAACATTTTTTACTTATTATTAAGTAACTTTAACATCAACTCCAAAGGTCTGAATGTGTAACTTAACTCTGTTGTTAACTTTCCAACCAGTCACTCACTATCTTGGGTATAGGCACCTTCTCTTTAAAATGAGAAGGTAATAAAACCTTGCAGCCTCTTCTGGCCTTTCTACTTCTAAATCTGTGATTCTATAACGAACGATTCTTTCCATGTTTTCACCTAAGATCACGGCCTTTATCTCCCAATAAAAATACAACATCAGATTGCTAAATGTGAGTCCTTTCTCTGGGTAGCTTAAATGAAATATCCATAGCTACTGGTATTTGGCAAGATATTCATTCATTTATTCAACAAATATTAACCCAACACCTACTACATGCCAGATGCAGCAAGTCCAATATTGAACAAAAGAAGCATGCTCCTTACTCTTATTAGGCTTAGCTTAGCATTTTCCAGTATTTCCTGGAAGAAGAGAGAGGAAAGCTAGTTTCCATCCTTCATGCCCCACTTCTTTTCAATACATATTTGAGAATCAATGATAAAAACACAAGTGCAATGGGAATCTTTAAAATTAGGGAGAAAGTAGTAAAAATTAGTAGTTATTATGACAAATAAGGATGTGGATTGAGACCCTGGAACTCTAAATAGATTTTCTAAAGTTTTGTCTGGGACAGCACAATGTACTTTCTAATGCAGTCTCTGCTTTGATCCACCCTATGACTGGGTTAGGTGTGGAAAGTGTTATGATCTTATCCAATTTGCAGGTGAAACATTCAAGTCCAGAAACTTGAATAACTTGAATTTACTAACTTGACTACGGTTATATAGTAAATGGCAAAGTCCAGGACTCAGATTCAGGTCTTCTTTATACAAATGACTTGCTCTCTTCACTTTCATTAGACACTATTGACTGCAGATCTTTCTCTTTCCTGGCTTTAAGGGTGCCATGCTTCTCCTAACTTTGTGGCTCTTCTTTCTTGTACTTTCACTATTTCCTGACTATAGGCATTGTCCGGACCTTGACTCTTCTAACAACCTTACCCAGCCCTTCTACTTAAATGGAAACAGTATCTACCACCCAAGATTGCATATCCTTATGAAGAAATTCCTCTAAAACGAAGTTGCATCTCTGAGCTCCATTCCTATCTCTCTCCAAGTGTGTGTCAGGAATGCCCACCTGGACGGTGCAATCCACACTCTGCTTCATTTCCTGACCTCAACTCTATTCCCTATTTTCGTCACTGGCACCACTTTCCAGCTGATAATCTTGAAAACACCAAGCTCCTGTCTGTCCTTTATTTCTTGTTCCCATGCTTCCAGGGGTAACCCAGCTCTGGTAAGAGCCAATCCCTCCGGCGCGTGGAATCCCCTGTCCTTCCCGCCTCACCTCTGCCTCCTCATCAAGCAAGATCTCTCTCTTAAGTAGATTGGGGTCCTTTCTCTCCTTGGATAAGCACCAAATACAGTGTAGGAAAACAGTGAAGGCATCTTAACCACTGGCACACCTTTTGCTGGATTTCCACGGTGAGGAAAAAAGCCAACCACAAATTCTCTTCAGTGCCCAATCTAAAGGACTCAAAGAGGGAGCTATCCAAACCATGGTGCCGGTTCTGAATTAAAGAACTCACCCAGTCACTAATTCTCTCCAGACTTTGAAAAACAATCTTTAAAACAGATTATTAACAGACCTTTTACAGGAAACCTTCAGAGAAATGGCTGAATGAATGCTGACAGTCTAGTGATGATTTCTAGAACACGGAGACCAAACAGCCTGTGCTCTTCACCTTTCCGAGGTGACTGTCCACCTCCTAGCCACCCTGTGGTGCAGGGCGACTTCCCTGCTTGGCTCAGCTCAGCCTCCCACAAAGGGACATGCTAGAAGCAGGCACATGTCACACATTAAGCAGCACCAAGCAACATTTTGCAAACAGTCCGTAAACATGAATGCCATACAAATACGTGATGGCCATTCAGGATGGCACAGTGCTCTCTGTCTTGAGTTCTCACTACTGGAAAACACATGGAAGGGTCCCTGCTAAAGAACGCATGCGCGCATGTTACAAACACCCCAGAACAAAGGCATAGAGAAGTCTGAGACCTTTCTTAGGGGAGAACTCGCTTCATAGTTCCTGAAAGGCAGCCTGCTCCTTAAACTTATCTTACAAATATTCATTCTCATAGCACTTAGACAATTACAAGATAAAAATGGATACCTATTGAAATGAGCTCATTTTTGTTTTATTCTAAATTCTAATCTTTCTGCGCCAGAATGGTAAAAGATGAGGGTATTTACTTTTAATTTTTAACAAGAATGTTGTAAATACATGAGTTCCTTAAAAAGTCTGTGCATGTAAAGTCTGCCTAGTGGAAAGTGTTAATTCGGTAAAAATCGTTTTTGAAAGTTACCTATACGTGGGCTTAATGCCCTGATCTATTTTTAAAAAAGTTTATTCTCAAAAGATGTTTATAAAAATATGAATTGTAACAGTCATGTACCAAACTATGGTACCAAACATAGACATTATTTATAGCCATTAAAATTACATTACCTGATATTGCAATAATACTCATATTTTTAGTTATGATTTTAAGTGTAAAGGGATGCAAAATTGTTTGTATACTAGAATTATGATTACAATGATTAAAAAACAGCACCAAAGGAAGCAGAACAAAATAGTAATCGAAATTACATTTGGATAGCGAAATAAAAAATTTTCTGTTTTATTATAAAAGCAATATTATTTTCTAATATATTTCTAATATTTTCTTTGCTTTTATCATAAAAAGAAAACTTTTCAAAAATATTAGGCTATATGAATGGGCTCAGAATTCAAGATATGTTCAGCATCAACCCACACTTTCTGCAAACTAGCTAATCTTTCCTAAGCATTGACTATGTGCCAGGCCCAGAATCAATGACTACAATCATTACTTCTTAATCCTATGCACCACCATTAGAGAAAGGCAAGAAGGTAATGTTATTCTCTCTGATTTACAGATGAGGAAACTGAGGCACACAGAGTTTAAGTGAACTTGCCCAAGCTCACAGAGCTAGTAAGTGGATGAGCGGTGGCGGAAACCCCAACGGCCTGGCCCTCAGAGGTCAGCGTCTCTACCATTGTGTCATGCTTGCACTGCAAGACTAGCAGACACAGTGGTTACAGCAATGCGACACTGGCAGGTGACTCAGCTTCTCTAAGCCTCAGTTTCTTCAGTTACAGAGTACCTATTGTATCTCACAACCGTTGTGAGATGATGATACACGGCAAGAAAGTGCTTAAAACATGCTTGGCACACAAACATGCTTGGCCACTCAGTGTCATCAGTTCTGGTCACTTCTGAGAAAGAACCAGCGCCTTTGGCCATGAGCCAGAACCTCTGGCAGGGCAGGCGTGCCACAGGGTCTCCTCATATTGTCATACGAGGAATCTGCACCAGTGAAAGGTTCCCCTGATCATTTTTAAGTGATGCAATTTCATGGCAACACAAGTCCTTTATTCCTTTTCAAAATTCTGATTTTCAGCAAAGCACATTTTCAAAAATGTATTCAAATATGGCTCTTTAGAATTAGAGATGGCAACAACTAATCCATCTCAGCAATGAAAAGGTAGAACTTCCATGCCCCTATCAAACACCTAGGAATATTCCCTCATCTGGATTTAATGCTGATGATCAAGAGATAGATTCCATTAGCCCTGCTCCACTCTTTTTTCCACTTTCTCCAGGGTCTGGGTGGATTTTTAGCTTTCTGGCACTTTACCTTCTCTACAGCAGAAACTCACGCTAATTGATACTCAACCTGTCTCAGGGAAGCTACCATTGCTGAATTGTCATGTGGAACAGGAAAATGCAAATCATGAACAACACTAATATTTTTAAGCAACTAGGCTCTTGATCAGCTTCTAAGAGGCAAATGTTGACTACTCTTAAGCTCAATATCAGATAGATTAGAAATCTGTAAAGAGTCTGGGAATGAGGTAAGAGGGGCTGAGTGGCCCTCACTTGGTGTTCATGGATGTTTGTGCTCACAAGTAAAGCGCTGTGGTGCACAAATCTAATCCTGTAAAGCAGTCTAGAAATGCACATTACAGAGACAGCCCCAAAGACACTGATAATAGTCTCACAGGGGTGTTCACCTTATTAATCTTTAATGGCACATAAATGAGACAGTCATACTCTTATATTTGTGATTGATTTCATAAATTTTCAAAAAGGTATAATGGAATATAATATATATATAATATATATAATATAATATATAATACAAAAAGATATAATGGGAAGTCAAACTTTAAAAGTGCATGTTAGAAGGCAAGGAGCCCTTTTTCTCTTCATTTAGGATTTATAAATAACATTTGTAAGAGTTCATAAAACTTCAGACTACGAAAGATTGGCTTCCATCTAATCTAAGGGATTTCCAATGATGTCCCAGAAATAAAATTTCATCTTGCACGACACAGCATCAACTTCTTACTCAGAGCTGGGAGTTTTCTTAGCACTGGGAGCTCACTTTGTATGTCAACAGAGTTGTCCTAAGTCTTCTCATAGCTAACATCACCCTTGGTTCTTTCCTTTCCCTCTTGATGAAAAGCCTCTTTCTCATCACCTGAATTGTTTCAGCAAAGATACAAATTTAATTTGTGTGTCTTTAATAAATTCAGAGAGAAATGTACAATGTGTCTGAAAGAGACAGTCTATTTAAAGGCATTGTGGAAATCCAGCATTCTTGCTGGAACAGTTACTAAGCAAGGAGAAATCAGTACCTTGAAATACCAAAAACAGGAATAGCCAAGCAAGGAGTAATGACGAATCAGAACTTAAACAATGACAGTCAGCAAGAATGAGACAAGGGAATAAAACAGTCAATAAAAATAATGGTGGGGGGGGGGCAAGGTATACACAGGAAATCTCCATACGTTCCCCTCAGCTTTCCTGTAAATCTTAAAATGCTTTAAAAACCGTGTCTTAAAATGTAAAAACATTTTTAAAAATAAAAGGAAAAAAGATGTTTTTTTTTAAAAAAACTAAACTCAAATAATGGAAGTAGGGAAGTTTTTTCTTTTTTTAAAAAGAATGCCTTCTAGGATGTTAAATGTACCACACCAATAACTGATCCACACACATCGTCCTTAAATGGTATACTTACTCACAGAGTAGTACTGAAAACAGGAATCACTTGCTCAATCATACATTTTGCCAAATGCCTATACAACCGTTTGAAAAAAATCAATTTCACAGGCTAATGGGCATGATGGGCGCCAGAGCTTTGCACACTAGATTCCAAACAGAGCCAATCTTTGTAAATGCGAGCGCTGATCAATTTCTGCTAGCTTGAAGCAGGAGGCAGCTATTGTTAAATCATCAGGGAGCTCAGCTCTGTCAGAGTAAACGCTCATATTCAGACAACTGCCTACATGATACATGTTCTAGAGGTTGAATACTCTTTGAGCTAATGAAACGTAAGATAAAAATAAAACAATGACATCGTAAAGAAGTGACACTACTTTCAGTTTATTTCTTTTTAAATAAGTCACTAAATTTGTATCAACTTTGCTTCAGCATTTGGGAGCTACCATGGACTTGACAGACTTGCTAACCAGTGAAAGAAAAGCTCAACAGGTGTAGGCCCTATATAAGATGCGCCTGTCCTGGCTGTCTCTCCCGCAGTCCTAGAGATGTTCTTATCTGCCCACCACCCTCGTCCAGGCTGGTAACACTGGGGTGGGCACCAGAGGAAAGGAAACAACTCTCTAAGTATCCAGGGACCTACACCGGTGTTCCTCAAATTTTACAGTGAAAACAAATCACCAGAGGTTGTTTTTTTTAATGCAGATTTGGATGTGGGGAGGGGCTGAGATTCTACACATCTAACCAGATGGCAGGTGATGTCCATGCTGGTTCCCAGTATGCACTTAAAGTAAAAGGACCTAGACATTTAACCTGACAAACACGATGAACAGAGAGAAAGCAAAAAGTGGCTCTTGAGTCCTGAGTCCCAAAGCATCCCAATTCTAGCTCCCCTGAGGCTGGGAAGTTTCCTACACATATCTGTATACTCATTTCCTTAAGCTCACTCGCGCTGGCTGCTGTCCCCAGCAACCAGAGAGGCTTAACCAGAACAGACAAAAAGTGAAGCATCCTCATCCCTGAAAGTCACTCTCTGTGCCATTCTCATTTTTTTAAAAAGAGCAGTCTTCCAGCAGTAGGCAAATATATTATTCTGGATTTAAAATAAAGCAGTAGCTCATGGATGTGCTTCTCCTTTGAAGAGTGATTTCCCTCTTAATCCTGAGGAAAAGTCGTCCAACTAAAGGGGACAATGATTCCATAATTACATAATCTATGGCCTGCTGGTCCCACACTAAACCCCAAGTCCTCCTTGGGTTCAGCTGAGATCCAATGAAAGAAGAAAGAAAGTCTCTGCTACCACCTGCATCCCAGAATCCTGCCGTTGCTAGCCTCCTGTTCTCTTTGCTAGTCTCTCCACCATTGTTGCCAGATGTCGCTGGAGTTGTCTTCTTTCTCCAATGATCTAGAACCATCATCTTGTCCTAAAGTCTTTAAGTCACTCTAGCCAGACTATGGCTTTGCAACCCCAGTACATGTATCAGTCCCTACAGATAGTGACAAAGCCTTAGTTTCTGCCTAAAATAGCAACTCGACCCCCAGACATTAGATTCAACTAAAAAGTACTTTTTAGATTCTAGTAGTGAGTCCTCCACGGAAGCCCCTAGTCACGAAGTCCACAATTTAATCTCAACGAAGTCCAATTACTGTAACCCTTGTAATACCTAAGACAAGTGATGACCCTTTGATTTACATGAAAATTAAAATATTTGCGCGGTGTACTTCATAACTTTATACCTTGAACTATAAAAATAGTGTCAGGTTTCTGTTGAGGCTCACATTCCCTTTTTGCTGATATTCCTGTTCTGCATCCACAACCAGATAGGATAAAGGAAAAGTTCAGAAGGAAGCAGGAGACTAACACCAAAGATAAATCAATAATGTAACTGTGACAATAATACAAGCAATACCATTTATTTATAATCTAATCTCTACCTACTTCCATAAAGGATTTAAAATGGCTTAAAATAAACACTTGTACAGGATAAGTGAAATAAAGAAAAGACGAGCTAATCCACATGGAAGAAAGGGGAGATAAGTACCAGGAAACAGAGATGAGAGTTATTGTAATGAAGCACTAATTTTGGCTCTGAGCTTTGGAAACCAAAAGCTGAAAAGGAAACATGATAGGTTACTCATTCTCAATTTCAAAAATGTGGAAGCAGACGGATTTGTCAGGAGGGCTGTCCATTTTCTACTGCTGAGCTCAAAGCGGAATGTATGGGATAGTCCCTTCACAGAATAAGTTAAGAAAGAAGGAATGGCGATTTTAGCTGAAGCCAGGTAACCATTTCTTACTTGAAATGTTAGTAGAAGTTAAAACATTTCATGTACTGAAATGCAACTCAGTAAAGGTCTCTCTGTACAGAGCTCAGTTCATGTGGTCTATGCAAGCTTTTTTTTCTGGTGCTAATAAGATAAAATGATAACTCTTGGAGAACCTACAGTAACTGATGCCTAACCTGCCCTGTAAATTGCCTTCCTGGAAAGGATTCATAAGGTGCTGAATTTCAAGTGCAGAATGTCAGTACTGTTGGCTGATCTTCTGTTAAGAAAACAAAGGACCCTGCCATGAATTCTTCCCAGGAAAGGAACTCTCACCTTCCATAATGGTTCCTACAGGCAAGACCCATTTTATTTCAGTAGCAGGTTTTTTTCGTAAGCTTTGCATGCTACATCATTACTTGAAAGATAAAAACCCAAAGTTCTAGACAACAGAGACAAACAATTTTGGTCTGGAAAGTGAAGGGCAGGGGTTAGCTAGTGGCTAAGCTAAGTCAATCATAAAAGCACCACAGCACGGTTCCAACAGAATAACAAACTCAGAGAGAAATTATATCCTGTTGACGGTTCACTGATTCCAAGCAGCTGGGTCAATGGAAGTACAAGGAACTTAACAAAGATCTTTTAGGAACAAACAGAAAAACAAAACCAGTAACAACAAACAACAAAACCCTGGAAAATGCCTTCCAAAGATCCTAATTTTAGGTGTGAGCTATTCGATGCGGAAATGCTATTTCACAAGTAGCTGCATCACTAGGCTGCCTGGGTTGATGGTGTGATGTGCAGAGCCGAGGCTGGTTTCCCTTTGGCCTGGCAGAAACCAGGCATCTAACTTGCCTGAAACAGAAAAGGGACATTTAGCTATAATTTAAAAAAAAGAAAGAAAGAAAAAAAGTTCAGAATCCAGCTTTGCTTCTGGATTTTAAAATGAAATCTGATCTGCCAAAAGGTCATTACTCACTCCCATCTGGCATTAGGAAATGAAGAGGTAGAAAGTTATAGCAGCATTAAAAGTAGAATCAGGAATCTGGGTGTCTCTCTCCACGATCCAAGGCTACAAGTCCATAAATTCTCCTGAAATTTTTATTGCAGATGGAGAAATGACAGTGTTTTAATGTGAAAGAGGCACAGTGTTTCAAGGGGATGTCCAGCCAACTAATTTAATCTATAATTTGAATAGTAGTAAGAAGGCACTAGAAAATTTTAAGGTATTACTATGGTTACTAAGGATACAAGCATATTTGTATTTTGCTTTGTGGTTTACAAAGCACTCTATAGTTTCACCTGTGGTATTATCTCACTTAATTATTATGATAATATGAGTTAGTAACGGCATTTTCCCACTGAGTAGATTAGAAATTTAAGACAAGTCAATAAACTGTTCAAGATCATATAGACAGAGAAATAGTTGGGTCAGAATTAGAACTTAGCTTTATCTTTTATCATAGAGATTGGAACCCACTTCTCTTGATACAATCTGAGTAATACATATTTTAAAATCTTAGTGCAAAATTTTTTTCATGTAAAATTTGTAGGCTTCAACTCTCCTATTCATAATTTAATTTTTTTAGAAACGAGTGTTAAAATGATTTACATGGGTGGCACTAGCAGATAAACAAGTAACCTGCTTTTGTAATAAACATCGAACAGATTGCTTTTATACTGGGTTATATATGTCCTTATTTGAATCCTCACTCCCTCACTATGTGGCTATTATGCCACATAGATAGTACAATTTGATAACAGAAATTAAAGATCTTAAAAATAGTTATACTATTTGGGAATTCCTATTAAAAATGTAAACATTCATGAGCTCAGAAATTTCTCATCTAGGAACTTGCTCCAATGAAATCAGAATACTGAAAAAAATACAAATAACAGGATGTTCCTGACAGTGTTGTTTATACTAATAAATTGTAGGTCACTTACTTTTTTCCCCTACTTTGTATCTATCTACCTACCTATCTATCTACTCAGGCCATGAACCCATGTCTCTTAAAATCAGAAAAAGAAAGCCATTTTTATATGTAAGTAAGAGAAAGAAACATTTTTGACACAGAAAATAAATTTTTCTCAAAGAAAAGATCAGATGGGCACTTTAAAATGTATGTGTGAAAGAGGCACGCACGGTATTTTGCAACAGTGAAAAATAAGAACAAAATTAAAATTTTCTGTCATAATAATAACTAGCAATTATGACATCTTCATGAGGTTGGTCAAATATCTTGGCCATCACATCAATGGCAATTTAAAACGTTGATGCCTGCTTTTATTACTGAATAAAGAAAGTCAGTTCTAAAATGGCATGTGTGCAGTACTACCTTACTGTGCAATAACCTATTCAAGATCATATAGACATATATAGACATACATACAACCTGTATATGTTTGCAGAGCATCAATTTTAAGAAGGCTATGGTTGTATCGGCACCAGCCTTGGTAACAGGAGAGCATAGGGTTATGCTAGGGAAGGATTCTGGAAGCACTCAGTTTGAATCCTGACTGTGCTATTTTCTAGTTGTATAATCTTCAGCATTTTAACCTTATGTGTGCTTCACTTTTCTCATGTGTAATCGGAAGAACAATCGTGCCTGACTCAGAGGGCCATTATGAGAAATAAGCATTTAAAGCACTTACCTAGCAGAACGCCTAGCACACGGTGAGGCTCGCATATGTGACCCTCATTGATCACCATCACCATCATTGATGCCAGGGTCGTCTGTGTTTTGTTTTGTATCCATCTGTGCTTTCTTTTTATCTCTATTCTCCTAGTTTTCTGCAGTTTACATGGGCTCGACCTTGACTTCTCATGTAACATTTAGAGACAGTGGCCGGGATTGGAACACAGACTTGTGCATCTGCATTCACAACAGCCAAAAGGTGCCACCAACCCAGCTGCCCATGACTGATGAATGGTTAAACAAGCTGTGATACGTACACAAGACAAAACTGACAAATGGAATATTAATCAGCCTTAAAGAGGAAGGAAATACTGATATATGCTACACCATGGATATACCCTAAAAATAGTATTCTAAGTGAAATAAGTCAGAAACAAAAAGACCAATATGATATGATGCCACTTACATGAAGTACCTAGAACGGTCAACTGCATAGAGACAGAAAATAGAGCACAGCCCTCCAGGGCTGGGGGAGGAGGAAACGGGGAGTCACTGGTTAATGGGTACAGAGGCTCAGTTTGGGGACAGGAACAAGTTCTGAAGATGAGTGATGATGCTGCTGCACAATAATGTAAATGTAGTTAATGTCACTTGAATGGATACTTTAAAATCGTTAAATGGTAATTGTATGTTGCATATGTTTATAAATATAAATTTTTATGTAGTACATTTTACCACAATAAAAAGAAAAACACAGCTAGACAATCTTTAGGCTTAAGGACAGAGGACAATTTCTGGGGCCATTCATTCCAGGCCCAGCATGCGCCCAGCACTCCTAAGGGGACGAAGGAGCAGTTTTGGAGATTGGTGTCTTATAAGAGAAAGAAGAAACTAAAGAGAAAAACAGACTCTCTCCACTTTGAGTTTCCTCATCTCCCCTCTGTTTCAATATCCCCTCTGACCTACTTAGGCCTTTCTCTAAGCCTAGCACACCCTTGCACCGAAATAAGGAATAGCTGGGAACATATTCCATTCAACACTCTTTGCTCTACGGAAAAGAATAAAAAAATTAAAGGCAAACTTAGAGACTGACCTAAAAGAATGAAATGGAACTGTGCAAAACCTTCTTCCAGCTAGACTAACATACACTCAGTCTGTGTCCCCAGGAACAAGATTAGTCTCCCTATTTCTTTATTCCCTTTATAGAGAAGGGTGTGCTCCAAGACAGAGCTCTCTCTCTTTCTAGATTATGACTCATCTGGCCTTTCTTCTCTGCAGTGCTTTGTGGAGACCAGGGGTCACAAACCCGAAAGTCTGCAGGACCCAGGCAGATACAACGTGAGGACTGCAGCCAAGAGTTCCTACCTGTCTATAGAGGCAGCTCCTACTAAGCTTAAGAGATTGTTCCCATGTACAAATGCACATTCAGTTTTCCCAAATTTTTCATATGCAAAGTGAAGTATGAAATTCAGATTACAATGTGAATCTCCCCCAAGACAATACAGGGGTTTTGTTGTCATTGTTGTTTAGGAAAATAGTGTGTGAGCCAAAGAAAACATTTCTGCATGGGGTTCCATTTCGTGACATGTGATTTAGAGGTCAATCTGCAAGCAATGAAATTCTAACAAAGGAAGCACACCAATTAATCCAACAAGTGAAGAGAAGGATGCTGTGAATAGGAAGAGCTACTTCTGCTAACTTGACAACTTGCCCTCCTGGCTGGATATTCTCCATGTGCCCCTCCAGATTCCATATTTCCCCTTCTCACTCTGCTCTAGCCCCAGAAGGCTGCCCTCTTCAGACTACATCTCTTGGCTTCCTGCTATCGGGGGATGTCAGCTGGGTCATTGCAGGAAAGCGAAGGGAGGGAAGACAGAAATGTTGGGGTATTTATTAACACCCTCAATCCTGTCCTACCAGGCTGCTTTGGCAGTGGCCACAAACTTCCCCGTTAGCTGCTGCCCCCATCAGGTGGGCCTGTCCTACAGCTTAACGACTATAAAGTTCCCAGACATCTATCCTCCCTTTCCTTGACTCCTGAGGACTAAAGGATGATGGTGACTTTTCGTTGTTGTTAACTCTGAGATGCTTTGTCAATTATTGTGGGTTTGCCCGATCCCTGCCTACATCTTTGTTAGAATCCCCTTATTTCCTCCATTAATCCTTCTGGAGGGAGCCATCTCTTTTCCGCCAGGACCTGACCCATCTTCCCACATTACACATCCTGATTTAGTTACACTAAATACGAAATAGACATATTTGAAATCCCTCCCCCTTCTGGACCTGTGAGTATAATCCTGTAGAGGAAAGAGATCCACTAGGTGACTTTATTATTTCCTTGAAAAGATACTATTTCTTGAACCCTATATGAACTCTAACTTCTAGATCATAGTTCTAGATTACTAATATCCTTAGATTGGCAGTCCCACTTGGAACAGCTAACATGGAAGGCAAAAACAAAAACAAAAACATTATCCTACCACTAAAAATACAATTTGGAAATCATGTATGCGAATCATGAGGGAAAGATCTTTTTCTTATATTTTCCTAAAATGCCACATAAGATGTTTAATACTTTTTAAATAATTTTGAATAAGCTGTGCCATGAAGATATATTATATTGAAGCGTTTTCTCCCACTGACCTTTTAAACATGTTCAAGTGCCCTGCTGAACCTAGTTATCTAAATATACAAGTGTCATACATTAAAGTCTACAATAAAAGACAGACTAGACTGTCTCCATTTTAAGACTATTTCTTGGTTCCCTGTATTGTAGTTAAGGAGGCAAAGATATTAGTCAACATTACTAGATTTATCAGTTCCCATAATCATTTTTTCAACAAATATCAATATATCTGTATAGACACAGATATTTAGCACTGTGTACTCATTTTAACCCTGAGGTTATAAAGGTATAAGGACCCTGACCTCGAAAAAGTCAAAGGTCGCATTATTGTTTACTTATAAGACAATGGTTTTAGTGGACATGTGTACAAATCTTCAGGAGAACATCATAAGGGATCTGCTATGTCACTGCAGAGTTAAAAAGGACTGCCACTGGAAACGACAAATATTGGTGGGGATGTAGACAAAAGGGAATAATACCTGTACACTGTGGGAGTGCAAACTGGTGCAGCCCCTGTGGAAAACAGTTTGGAGAATCCTCAAAAAAACTGAAGTTGGAAATCCCATATGATCCCGTCATTCCACTTCTGGGCATTGACCCCAAAAATACAAAAGCACCCACCCACAGAGATGTATGCATCCCCATGTTTATTGTGGCCCTATTCACAATAGCTAAGAACTGGAAACTACCTAAGTGCCCAACATCAGCTGAATGGATAAAGAAGATATGGTGCATACATACAATGGAATACTACACAGCCCTTAGAAGAGATGAAACCCTGTCATGTGAATCAACATGGATGAAATAGAGGGGATTATGCTAAGTGAAATAAGTCAAAAGAAGAAAGATAGATACCAGATGACCTCACTCATAGGTGGAATGTGAATAGACAAAACAAAGGAACAGATGAAACAAAACCAAACCTTGAACATTTGCCAGCAGAACTGAGGTGACCAGAAAGGAATGGGGCAGGTGCGGGTAAATGGTGACGGAGCCCACTGGACAATTAGGAAGAACACTTGGTGAAGGAATGAGGAACTTATACACAGGAAATTATTTTAATGTGTAGAATAATTACTACAATAAAAAATGAATAAAGAACTAAAATAAGACTAGGAAGACAGACAAAAAAAGGATTGCCCATCCGAAGTGACTTTGTGTTGGCATATGAAGGAAGAGAGAGATGCTGTCAGATGGAAGAGAGGAAGGTATTCCAGACGGGTGGGGAAGCATGTACATAACACCAGTGTGACAGGCAAGCCTTACACGATCCTTATCTCTAATACTGAGTTTATCTCATGACACAGAGCCAAGGCTTTTGTTGGTAGTGATGCTGTTTTAATGCATGGACAAAGTGGGACTTCACATGCAAAAATTGTACTGCCTTCATTATTTAAACACCTGTTATGTTAGCAATATAATTAATCATTCATGGTTGGATCTAAACAGGAAAGAGATCTTGTGAATGCCTTATTTGCTGTGTTTCCCAAAAAAATGTTTTAAGTCCTAATGCCAGGAATGCACACTCCTGTCATTTAAATTCCATTGTGTAAATTAAGCTCCAACAAGTTGCTGATATGTTGTTATGGCTGAGACTAGTTTAATATTTCAAATTCATTCATGATTTAGTCATCTTGTAGTAGTGACTATCTTAATATGTTCCCAAAGGAAAAAGTACAACTGCCAATTAAATATGATTCAGCAAAAAAAAAAAAAAAAAAAAAATCCAATCTCTGAATAATAATAAAAAATGTGGGCTAGTCTTTTTCTTAAGCTTTCTCTTCTGCCCTGTTATTTGTACTTATCATCTTACCTCTAATCAGGAGAAACTGTCTGTGGTCTCTATTCTTCAAAGGTCTAAACAGTTACTGATTACAGGAGCCTTTTAAAAGGCAGCATTCTTCTTCTGTATACTGCGCAGATCAGATATGCAAACAAGGTCACGGAGACAATCAAAATCAACATACAGCACCATGAACGGTGGTCATCTTGTGGAAGGGAGTGTGGGTTATGGGAGACTTGCTTTCTATGCTATTATATCTCTATTATGAATGTCTGAAAATCTACCTTTCATTTTTTCACAGGAACCATATTTTACTTCCGAATAGCAGAAACAAAGACATTTTCTTCAAGTAGGTAGGCATATGAGTCATCTTCTTGCATATGATCGGGCACAGAAATCCCAGCAGATACTGCAGAAGAAATCTCATCAGAACTGGGGCAACAGTAATATTTCTCTCATTCTCACTGGAACCAATAATCTCACTGTCCATCTCATTCTCAGTTCCTTGCTCATCCTCCCACAGTTCACAGTGGACCAGAGCCAAGGAAATCAGTTCTCTCTACTGCCCAAGAAAGCACCTCTTCAAAAGAGAAACTACTGTGGGGCTACTCTGCTTACAGATGCTGGTTTTTTTTGTTTTTTTTTTTTTAATTGAATATGCTTGCTAAAATATAGGCATGCACTGGTGAAGTAATGGTTTGGCAGCTGCCTTCGGCAGACACGATCCATGTACCTCCCAATGACTAGGGTTTGCATGTCAGTGTCTGGGTGAACAACAAAGATGAACAACTAAATAAAATAAAAGGCGTCTTCCTCCTCTCTCTTCATGCCTGCCTGCTTCTGCTCATCTTCACTCCTGCCTGCAACTTTCCTTTAAAAAAAGAAAATATAGGCACACCCTGGTGGAGTGGCGGTTAGGTCAAGAACCTCCAAAGGAGAACAGACCACATATCCCAAAGATCCAGAGAGAAACAACCAGTGTGAACAACTAAATAAACTTAAATTTAAAAAATATTCTTTAAAAAAGTGTGTATATATACATAAATGTGTGCATGCATATATACATATACATAAATATATATATATATAAAATCAGTTAGCTGGAGAAAAACAGTTGTACATATTGGCCCAAGGAACCTTAGTTTTGATGGTCACTATTTTAGAGTTTTTAAGCAAATAAGCATTTGCAAAATAAATTTCCCAAAGGCAAAGATTATAAAGTACCAGATATTTTTTCTCCTGAAACCATTTTCTACTTTCTTCTTCTGTTCACTCCTTATCTAGAAATTACCATCCTCTTACATGTCTGTTTTCAGGGGGTCTTCCTCTAAAAGATTTAATAGAAATAATTAGCTATAATAATTAATTTGGATTCATTCTGGCTAATAAAAGAAATACTTGATGGACAGAGAAAAGAAAAACCAGTCACGGACATGGAATACTATGGAAATTCAAGAATACAAAAGTAATAATAATCAGAATTACTTAGTCATAAGAAAGCAATTAAATTCTCCAGGCAGCAAGAATAACAATTATGACCAGAAGGACAAAAAATAAGCATCTATAATTATGTGAAACTAAAAATCATCTAAATCTCCAATAACAGAGAACAGAAATCTTGGAGGATTTGAATGACAAGCTACTGAAGTGGTTGAGAAAAAAAAGCAAGTCTAACATCAGGAATTCTAATTTTTGCAACTTTTAAATTCTTTATGATGTATCTCTTAACTAAAGCTCAGAATCATGTGATTATTAAAGCAGAAAATAAAAACATAATAAAAGCATCCTTGATACTTGTTAACATTTGACTATCTTTTCAAACCCTCAGGTAGCCTCTGGCTACTTCTGGAAGGAGCCGGCTGCTGGAAAAGCATGTTAACTGAAAGTCTGGGAAATAAAAATCTCAAGAGTAGACTGCATTTGGGTTTTCATGACACTCAAGTCGGGTCAACTTGGAGTGAGGCATGAAAGGAATGTAATGTCACTCCTTAGAAAGATCTGTCAGAACTGATAGTGGCTATGACATGGCTAGGAGACAGGGGACAGGGGACAACTCAAACACACAAGGAGAAAGAAAAGGGAAGATAAATCTGCCTAGTCAGTGTTTTCCTATCTTTTAAGATAGACATTTCTAAGAACCTTTTGTCTCCTTATCTGCTTTGTTTTCCTTCATAGGACTTATCACTACCTACAGTGATAGTCACAACATAGGCATGCAAATATTCAGTGAATTAACTCATTCAACAAATACGTATTGCATGCCTGCTATATATCTCCATATTACTTCTAATGCTAGAGGAAAAAGTGATCAGCAAAATTGACAACACCCTTCTCTCATGGACCTTGTACTCTAATGGGAGAGAATATACAATAAACAGATACATAATGTAATATTTTACATGGTGATGAGCACTATGAATAAAACAAATCAGAGTAAGGGGTTTAGAGCGGGTAGTTAGGAGGCTTCTCTGAGAATGAGACAAATGAAGACCCAAGGGACATGAAGTGTGCCAGAGATAGCTAAAGAAAGAGTGGTCAATGGAGGGAACTCCTGACTTACTTGAAAATTAAAGTTAATATATCATGATTAAAATAAATCAAAACCATAGGACTTTGCTTTCAAGTTAAGGAAGGGGAAAGGTCTTGCATTTTCAACTTCTAATACAGTATGTGTTCCTTCTTATGAATAAGCATAAAACAAAGCATTCTGAATAAGCATAAAAAATTCAGTGAATGAATGAATGAATGAATGACAAGGGTAACTTATTAACTCCTGTAAGAACATATATCCTCCCTATAATGAGAAACACTAACTGGTGCTGACAATTTTTGGCTTCTTAAATAATTATGCTTATAGTTGAGATTTGCTCTTTGTATTTGGTAATACACATTTCATGCAGAATGGACCAGAAAAATACCAGCATGGAAAAATCCAACCATAGTATACATATTACATATGGCTATAAAATTCTGACACACTGAATGAAAAGATGCCTTGCTAGGTGTTGATGAATCATAAAATTATCAGATTTGATAGACCAATAAGCAGTCACAGTTTCCATTCCCATCTCGAGGTATTCCTGACAGATGTAATATGTAAATTCCTTTGTCATTAGAAAATTTCACACACAATGAATCACTTACTCATTTCAACTCTTGTCCTATTTCTAATGTGCCTTAAGTTGCTATTAAGTAGACCAAACTTTCTAAGATAAAAGTACTCAGCTGAGTTCTTTGACATACTATTCAGTGAATGCAAATATAGAAATGTCCTGATTTTTAATATATAAATTGTACAAGTTTCAATAACTTAAAATTCTTCTCAGAGTTTTAAACTAATTCTGAACAGTCTTCCTTCCTCTGGAAAATTAAATGATATGATACAGAGGTAGAAAATAGGCCTTTGATAGAAATATCACTTGCTCTCAAAAATTCTTCCCCTACCATAGGTTGCATCAAAATTTAAAATTTCCCAACATCGAGTCACACCAAACAAAAACAAAAGGAAAAAAAATATTATATATACATATATGTGTGTGTATATATATAGAGAGAGAGAGAAAGAGAGAGAGAGACAGACACAGAGACAGAGACAGAGACAGAGTGATCATAAATTAGAAGCAAAAGCAAATGCCCTAGTGGAAACAGACAGAAGGAAAGGATACAAACTACAACTGAATCTTAAGTATGTGAAAAAGTTTTATCAAAGAAATGCTCCTGAAAATAAGAACCTGTCTAACAAAGGTTTCTTTTGTTTGGTTTCAATAACACCCATTGTAGAAAAAAGTGTACAAGAATAAACAATGTTCACAGAAGCACTCACGGTCCCCAACTTAAAGAAGGATGTTATAGTTAAAAAGTTAAATGCAAAACGTTAAGGATGTGTAACCCAGAAATTGCACTTATAGATCCCAAAGTTATAACCATGCTTTAAAGCAGCATTATAAAAACTTGAAATAACCTAAGTGACCAAGTGTAAGAATTTGGTTTAATAAATTATGGCACACAGTCATAAAAATACTGCTGTAAAGAACTCAGGGTGCTATATTGAAATACTAATGATATATTAAATTTCAAAAGGCAATTTAAATGTTTTCTCACAGAGTGACATACGAATACGTATATATCAATGTGAACAATATGTTCATGTGGTCCTAATTTTTTGTATTTGCATGAAAAAATGTACACATGTATTTACAGTAAGCAATAAGAATCTAAATACAGTCAATAAAATAAAAAATAGGATTATAGGTAATTTTCTCTCTTTTTCAATTTTTTTCAATAGGAATATCATTTTACATGTAACGAAGTTGTCCTTTTAAAAACTCATTTTGCTACCCAATTTGCTAGGACCTGATTTGCACAATTTGATAAATCTTTCAGACAGAGGGGAAATTATACTTAATAAAATAGACTTCTCAGAAATAGCTTTGGTGTCCAATTCCATTTCATCCATTTAATGCTTCTAGTTCTTTATATTATAATCTCCTCTAGTGTAAACTTAGAATGGAACATTTGTTTTCATCAGAAAACATGTTAACAATTGTGCTGCCAAGCAAATGGATAAAAGGCAGTAACTGAAAGATCTTGAATTTCAAATAATTAAGTCTTATTAAAAGTTAAATAACAGGCATGGCCTGGTAGCGCAAACATAGTCCATGTAAAGCTCAAGGGCCCAGGTTCACAAATCTGGACCCAGGGGGCACAACCAAAGATGAACAAATAAATAAATAAATGATGCTGCTTCCTCCTCTCTCTCTCCCTTCCTTCTTGCCTGCCTGCTTCCATCCTTCCAAGAATAAAATGTAAATAATAACCAAAAGATAATTATCTAGTTAATTCCATTGAGCAAAGTTTACTTTGAGTGCCTACTATGGGCTCAGCACCATACTGATCATTACTCTGACAGCCTTCTTCAATGCTTTGAACCTGAGATAACGGAAAATGCAAGTCTAAAGGGTTCATCTGAACAGCTGCCCCTAAACCTAAAGCCCAGTGTAACAGCAGGTCCTCTGTAAAAATTCCTCTGCTGTATAAAGAAGACCTTGCATGTCTGATCCCTCAGCTGCTGAGTCTTATCTGCACAGCTCTCCTACTTAAATATGTGCAAGACTTCCACCTCAAGCCCAAACCTCAGCACTGAAATGCAATTTGCCAAAAATGAAGTCAGTCTAGCACATAATACAATTTCAGTGATAAAATAATGCAATGCTTTATTGGAATCTAATTTCAGTGAAAGCAGGCAACTTGCATAGACCCCTCTTTTGGCAGTTCAACAACCAAATACTAGAAATATTCATTCTTTATAAAAGTACTCAAAGCCCATTTTTAAAGGAGAGGTTATCAATGGGACAGCTGGTGACAGAATAGCTATATTTAAGGACTCTACACCTGCGTCTTAAAGGCATTGGTAATTGAGAACATTGTAATGTACTAATACTACATTGGTGGGGCATATCAATGGAAAATATGACTGAGCATACAATTCCAGAGAGCATTATATTTGATAATTTCACTGTGAACACCAAAATCATTTAAATTCTATAAAAATACTATTTTCTGAATAGTGTGCACATCTCTGCAAAAGGTTCACTGAATAATACCAGTATTACAAATAACCTCTTTAACCTAATGTAGCTATAGTCTAGATTTTCAACAGCTGTCAAAATAGATTCCAGTATCCATTCTACTCAAGTGTGTTAGAAGAATATCTTAAAACTGTCAGGAGTGTCAGGATGTGGGTAACTTAACAGCTGACAGTACCAACTACAGAGAAATGGAGAAAGCTCCCATCAGCTCAAAAAGAAAAGATCAATCAAAAAGAGAAGGACAAGGAGGAGCTCACGTCCAGGAACAGGTAAAGTCCCAGCTCCACGCCTGGATGTGATAGGTTTTATCTAACACAAGGCTACAGAACAGAATTCTGAAAAGTCATCTCACCTGCTCCCCAGAACAGAGGAACATCTCCCAGGTACCACTCACTGCCAGTACTAGAGGCACTGTTGGTACAGGGCAGGGTTGGCAGATGCAGCAAATAAAAATATAGGATCCTCAGAGAACTCTGAATTTCAGGTATACCACAAATAGCATTTTTAGCATAAGTGACAAGTGTGTCCTTTATTCATAGAGTGTCTGTAATTTAAGGTCAGCTGGACATTCCACATTTTACCTGGAAATTTACTCAAGGGAGATAAAACATAGACCCTTCCCTTCTAGAGCCAAGAGTCCAGGGCAGGATATCGAAAACTACAAAGGTAAACATTTTGAATGTGTTATTTTTTCGAATGTACTCTCCTATATATTTTGCCAAGATACACCAATTCTTAACCTTGTCACTTGACATATAACTATTTGAGAGTAAAGATTTGAGCATGCAGCTCCTAACGAAAGGGTGTTATGATGAGACCAAGGTATCATCCCCTAGTGGACAGAGTCCACATTTAAATTTCACCATTTGCCCCAATATTGTCCTTGACAGCAATGTTTTTTTCCCCAATCCTGGATTCAATGCAGAACTCCATGGTGCATTTAGATGTCATCTCTCTGTAGATTCCTTTACTCTGGAATCATTCCACCATTAACAGCATAATTGCAAACCAATGTGCTAAGTGCTGAGCTGGTGGATGGCAAGGCCCCTGCTCTTGGTCTTCACACACACAACTGCTCCATCCAAAGACTGACCAACAGCCACCGTTTAACTGTGGAGTTCAACAAAATACCCAGGCCTTTTCTATTTTAGCTCTGGGAGTCTTTCTTTCCTCTTGATGAGAAGGGGCGGGGGGGAGCAGTCTTTTTAAAAAGCAGCAATAGCCATTCTTGACCACATGATGACTATCTAAACACAGCAAACTGAACATGTATGTGCCAAAATCATTCCCATGCAGCCCACCAGCAACTCAGTATCAGAATCACACAGGAGGCTCAAGCCTAACCTTACAGCTACACTTTCAATATTTTAACAGTGCTCAGACCATCTGCAAATACCACAATAATCTGAAAAAATGTGCTAACACAGCTCATTCTGTCACAAAAAGAAAATATGAGAAAGGGAGGTTTTGTTAAACACAAACAGACAAGAACAATGACAAGAAACCATTCTCCTTTTCTAACACACACTTGTTCGATGAAACGTAAGGATGGATGATATTAAAGAATAAAAAGCAAAGCACAATTATTTTGTGTTTAGCTGAGGTATACAAAAATACTCAAAGGTTTCCCACTGTTTCAAGTTGGATAATAACTTTTATCAAGTCACCTCTTTCATAATACAACTGTTAAAAAAGCATTTCGTTATCATGAATTTTTTAAGTATTCAGATCTGCCAATTTTTGTACAGAATCCTCATGGCATGCTTTCAATGGCTCCAGGAACACTCATACTAACGTATTTTCAAACAGGAATACAGAGGTCACAACACAGCATTTTTATATAAACTGCCCCAAAAGAAATTCTTTACCATTACCCACTCAGTCCTTCAGAGGATAAACAGCGTTACTTAATGATCTAATCAGTGCAGGTGAATAAAAATGGACTCAAACTGATGTTTGACAATCTCAGGTCAGTGACTGGGGACTATGGGTCACACAGTTGAAGTCCCAATTAAATCATCAGACCCAGATCTCCGACCAGGCCCACGGTGACCGCTGTTTGTCAGGAGACCCAGGTACTGTTTTCAACCCTTGTTAACAAGCAAAAGCTTTCCTGGACCTTTCGAGCACCGAGGTTACTGAACTTTTTATTCCATTGTTTCAGCTGGTCATTTGAGAATAATATCACCCAGCATTTACACAGCAGGACGCAGCTAGCACAGTAATTTGTGCACATATCACCCCACCTCATGCCGGTAATAATAGGCCTGCGACTCTGTAGGAATAACCCCCTTTCACAGATGAGGAAAGTGAGGCCAGAACATTCAAGCAATTTTTAGAAGGAGACACATTTCTAAGTGATGATGCCAAGCCCCTACCCAGGTCTTCTCTAAGGGACTAAAAAATCCCAGCATCTTATTCTCTCATCTGGCCTTTATCACATACTTCTGGGTAAGAGCACTAGGATTCTCATCTTGCCCTGTTTTATTACTAAATCTTTATGCACATGGGTTTTTCTCACACGTGAGATGTTAAACCCGTTGTGGACTACGGCTCCGAGTTTTCCTTGATTCATGCATTCGTCCAATAAAAACACACTGACACCACCGATGTGCCAGGTGTGAGACTGGGTGCTGGAAGACAAGAGAGACCAAGACACAGTCCAGTCTGAAAGGTGGACCGTGACAATGGCTGGTGACTAGGACTGTCCAGGAGGTACCTGCGGGGTTTCAGCAACCCCTGAGGGGTCAGGGGACATTCTCGGCAGTTTTGATTGGTCCACCACACCACTGTGCAGAGTAACTGCCTCACCAACTAATAGATGAAATCGCCCTACAGGCAGGAACAGTCCTAAGCAACACCCAGTTCTCTGCTGGGATTTAGGGTAACTCCAGAATGGTTGAGTCAGATTCTGCATAAGCCAAGAGGACATTACTAGACCTGCGATTAAAACGTCAAAATAAAGCCCAACTTCCCACACTGTAACTCTGCAATTTCAAAATATGAGTGCTAATCATCTTCCAAAAGAAACAAATCTGTGCTTTACTGTGAGCAAAGAAGTGAAAAGAGAGAGGTCTGGAAACAACTTGGAGGAGACTATCCTGATGAATGCAGTCTTGGACACTCAGAGCATCTCTCACACCCAGTCATTCAACATGGCAACCATGACAGCTGAGTCCGCCCTGGGAAAGTTTCGAGATACCAAGGTCTAGCTCATAGATGGTCAGAAAATAACTGGGTGTTAATACCAACCTTCACCTGTTTAGCAGGAGCCCTTTAGCTGACTTCAGTCTTTTCAAATCTTCAACAGAGGGGCTGCCACCTCGGATCAGAGAGACAGTCTCTTCTACCTGCTTAATTTTATGTGGCTGGAAAATAAAATAAGTAGAATTCACCCTTATGCCAACTCTAACATATGTTTCCCTAAACTAACCTTTGGAAATTTTCTACCATTTATAAACAATGAGAGTACTTGTTTTAATTTACAGCCCTCAAGTTGCTGCTTTGCCCAATTCCAGATCCTAAGGAGATCCTGACCCAGCTTATCAGTTGGTAGTTTGTCAAAGTCAAGGATGCCATGAGCTATTAGATAACACATTCCTCATTCTTTCCTCTCCGCAGCCTGCAGGGCCTGCTTCCTTCCTCAGGTCCTGCCCATTCATGCAGAAGCAGCAGATGCCTCCATTCCATGAGTCTTCCTTAAAGGAAGGAAAATGTCTGAATCAATGCCTTCCACTTAATTGGAGGGAAAAATGCCAATGGAAAAAAAGAAGCCAAAACACAACCAGCTACATAGGATTACAATGTGATAAATAAGAGGATATTAAAATGGACAAGCTGAAAAGAATTCTTCTTCCAAGATGAAATTTATTAAATGCTATAGTGAAACATATTAAAATACCCATCAAATATCTTTAAGTATTTTTCTTTTAAATGCCAACACTTTTACCTAAGCACTGGAAGAGATCTGTCACACTCATGTGGGGGTGAGGATTCAACACCAGCCTTGGAGCAGAAACACTTTAGCACATGGCCAAATACTCTCAAGTTAAGTTTCCTCACCTGTAAAATGGAGAAAACATCTACTTTATGGGATTTACATAATTTAGAAGCCAACTATTAAGCACTTACTAGGTGCTAGACTTTGCGTAATCATACATATTGCCTTTAATTTTCACAACCATAAGTTTTGCTTCTTGGTATTGTTCACCTATTCAGTAATTGGTAACAAGGTTTGTGTGCAGCTGTCGGCATAGTTCCTGACATTGAGTGCCAGAAAAGAAAAAGGAAAATGAATGAAGAGAGGAAGCAAGGGAGGCATAGCTGTTACCAAAGATGATCGCAGAGTCACTTTTAGAACTGCATGATGAGAGCCAAATAGCTTTGGAGGTATACAGTGCAATTATGATTACCTGCCTTGTTGATAAATGAGTGACATATTCGGGGCTTATCATTGCTCTTGTGTGACCCAAACAAACAAGATTTGTTCCCATTCATTACATCTTTTCTTAAACATGGTAACTCTACTTATCATGGTGACATAATTTCACCTCATTGCTCAAAAAAAGAACAGAAAATTACTCCATAAGTTTATGTCTTAAACAAAAAGTCACAAATCTTGTGGCCCAAGAAAACAGGAAGGATACACTGGAAATAATGTAAATATTCTCATTCTCTCTCTCTCTCTCTCTCTCTCTCTCTCTCTCTCTCTCTCTCTCTCTCTCTCTCTCTCTCTCCCCCGCAACACACACACCCTGCTCCTGACAGTTTTGTTTTCTATCATTTATTCCTGATTCACACAAGTCATAGAATCTTAAGGTTAGAAGGGACTTCGGAGGTCATCAAACAGGACACCTCTTTTCTAAATGCATGCATACATGGAGAGGCACATGGAGTGGCTCTGACGACCACTTGTGTCCCTCCCCTGACAATGGCGTGATGACTCTTTCTATCTTGTTACATGGTTGTTCGATGAATGAATGTGATAACATATGCAAACAATTAAGTCAGTGGTACGGCATAGAGCAGCTGCTCAATAAACAGGAGCCAACCTCCTTTAGAAGCACTCTCTGGGCCTCACGCAAAGTTAAACGTTTGTCCCCCACTGGGGACACCCAAGCTGTGCCCCTCAAACAGCTTAGCCCATTTTCAGGAGCTCTGGTCATTGTGAAGTTTTTCTTTGCATTGAGCTAAATGAACTGCTGCTTCCACACGCTGCCTTCTACACTGCAAATCAAATCCCTTTACTCTAAGCCAAACTTTCAAGGAACGAGTGACAATTGTCATTTCCTCTTACTCATCTTTCTCCAGCCTAAATATTCCTCTGGTGCTTAAGTGCCCCATCTTCCTCCTTCCTCTGGTCACGTTTGACTTGATCTGTCCCATCTCCCTCAAAGTGTGTGTGTGCCCGAAACTGCACCTCAGGTTCAAGGGGCAGTGTGACCAGCAGAGAAGTCCTGAACACAATGTCTTCTATATTGTACTCATAAAGGCATAGTAGCTTTGGAGACAAGGACACTGTGACATTATTCACATGAAGCTCTAAGTCCACAAAAGCCAGAAGTCCTTTCCACACACACTGCTGCTGCACCCCGCTGCCTCTACACTAGGCATAGGGGGTACAACTCTAGGGGCTTCACCTTTGAGCGCGGCAGATGTCATCTTGCTCTATTCAGATATTCGGATCCTGAGTTTGTGATCGAGCCCTCAGTTTTCCCTGCAGGTTCTTGCACAGATTTGATAGCTATACCTTCTTAGCCCAGCTCACACAGCAGCCTATGCTGTGGGTGCCAGCTTCAGGCGGGAAGCTATGCTGACAGCAGCCTGCCTCAGTTGTACCGTTTTTCTGCAGCTCTCTGCCTTGGGGCTTCTCTGACCCCACAGCCAGGGCGCTGTAGGCCAGCTCAACAATGCGCATGTGCACACCGAGAAGGGTAGGGCCTGGGCACCGGGACAGCCCTTGTCCAAGCAGAAAGGTGGCCCGTGGATAAACGCCTGCCTCTCTGTCCCTTCTGAAGCAGAGACCATGTGGCTCCTGAGAGGGCCCCATGGGGCGGGGCTCCCGTTGCTCAAGGCAGTGACAAGAATGCCAATACAGGTTTCTGTGGGCCTTCCCTCCTTCCTGTTTGCCTCCTCCCACTCTTCTTTCCTCTTCCCTGGGATCAGTGCCCAAAATAAATTACCTACACGCCAGCCCTTGCCTCGGGCTCCTCTTTTTTGCGGACCCCAGCGAAGTCACATGTCAACACGAATAATGATGTAGAACATGCGAGCCCCGAGGCACAGCACCAAAGGCATCCCTGAAGGCTGACAGCAACCAGAGTCGGGCCTGTCAATCACAAAAGGCACAGGAACGCCACACAACTAGACTCACACCCAGCCTCCATGTCACCACTTAACTCATCAGGAAATCAGGACAATTTAGAAATGGGATGCCTTCCAGAAGTCGGTGAGCGGTCCGTGACACAGACGTCTCTCTACATGCTAATGTCCTTCCTTTCTCATGCTCCCATCAAAAAGGAAATGACATTAGTTCTCCATGACCCATTCTTAGGAAAGCCAGACGACTTCTGATTTCCTCGTCCGAATGCTTACAGATCATGTTTTAAATACCTTTCTGGCATCTTGCAAGGATCCGTGTTAATTAACCTAACCTCACAGATCTCTACCAGGTAAAGAACTCCCTTTTCCTATTTCAAAGGAAGACACAGTTATTTATTGCCACTTCTGATGATGCCTCTATTTTTTTGGATTCATCAGAAATTCAAAACTGGTTCAGGTTGCTATTGTACTCCATATTTGAATCAAATATTTGATGTCCGTACTCACATGGACAGAAATGTATACAGTGAAAGCCAATGTCATAGATGTATTTATGCTGCACACACAGACACTTGAGAGATCAGGAAAAAGTCACTTCAGAAGTTCCAGTGATTGTATTTTCGAAGGGAGGGCACTGGGGAAGAAGGGAGAGAGCTCTCCAATTTTATTTCTGGAATTAACATTCCTGCTCTTTCCAACTCAGCTTTACAGTCCATAGCATCAGGAAAAAATGAATCTTTCCTGGAGCCTCATTTTCCATGGGACACTGATCATTAGAATGCCTGGAAATTCCAGCAAGGGCAGGTCCAAAAAGCTCCGGGAAATGCCACAACAAGAGCCCAAGTCTGCCTTCCCCAAACCCTGGCTCAATTCAGGCTGTGAGAAATGGTTAAGATGTCTCTGGGTCCAAGAAAATCACTTGGAGTTAGAGTACTACCTAAGTTGGGATACCATCCACACTCACTCTCCGGGAGAGAGGGGAGAGGGTAGGCGGGGAGACACCTTCCACTCACCATAACCCTTCATCAGTGAGTTGTTGGTTCCACAAGATCTCCAAGTAACTTTTATGACCATTAAATTCCGAGAACTGGTCTAAGACACTTTTATCTTTTCCTAGAAGTGTTTTAGATGTTTTTACATGACACTAGTTCTAATAAAAGTAACATAGAAAGTATTCTGGTAAGAGGAGAAAAGAGAACTATTGCTAAGTCTTATAATTTTATGAATATTTAAGAGGAATGAAAATATTGGTTGAGCAGATGTTTCATTTTCTGAAATATATTAGAAATCAAAGGAATGGCTGGATTGTTCCTTCTCCCATTAAAAAATCATTCATGATAGAGAGCACGCACCATGCTCCCCTCACTTTAACATATTCATACACATCCTTCAAAGGCCCAGGAGGCCGTCCCTTCATGGGGTCTCCCTATACGTGCAGTTTCCTTAGTGAAACTCGAAGATACTAATAGGTAAGAATCTTATGAGTGAGGCTTAAAGCATTTGTTTCAAATGACACAATCAAATTGACTTCTTCATTCCTTCCTTCTTGGACTATACTTCCCCTCCTCCCCCACCCTCATTCTCTTCTACTCCATGGTCTAATTTATGGTCTAATTGTCATTCACATGTATATATGCATACATGTCTATGTATGCATATATACACACATAATACATACATATATGTAAATGCATAGTACATATTTGTTATACATGTATATACATATATATTTATGCATTATATTACTTTAGTTTCCCTGAACTCCAAGCATGCTGTCGGGGTGCAAGCTTCAGAGCAGGCCCAAGCCTTGACTAGCTAACAGAGAGAAAGCTTGGCTTCTGTTCTGAAAGTTCTGCTTTCTTTGGGAGATTCCTGCCTCAGGCAGCTTCCGCAGAAGCAAAAATAACTCAGAGGAGACATCTGATTCTGCATTTTAATCTATATGAATTGGATGAGTTGTAAGGCTTTGGAAGAAACTATTAGGAAGAATGAAAAGGAAAGGACTTTTTTGCTAAAAACACAAAATAGTAATCATATTTTAATAAGAAAAAATACATTTATATGAGTACACCTTTTCTAGCAAATAAGTTACACAAGATGTTTCACTCATGCATGCAAACTTCCAACTTGTCCTCAGGTCAAGAAGGAATGATCTCTTCTCTTCTCTGGTGTTGTCAATTGTCTTTAGAATTACACTTATGCACAACATACTAGAGCGTTTTCAGCTACTTCTCTGTCCTTCTGACCCTCACTCTTCTCTCATTTGTTTATTTAAGTATAAACAAGCCAATCTGACTGCTGTTAAGTTTACATGACTTTTACTTGCTTTGATGAGACCAGTTTATAACACATAAGCAGTTGCGGAAGCCCTTCAGCGCCCGATAAAAACAAATCCAAGTTATTCACGACAAAGAGCACAAATATGTACAACCTACTACCCATCATCTCAGACCAGCCCAAAGAAAATTATTGCACCCTAAGTAAAAAGTGTTTCAGATATAAAGTCAGATACAAAATTTCATCCAACAAAATGATTGCTTCTTTTCACATTTCCCAACCGGAAAAAAAGGTGCTGATAATATGGGAAACTGCGTCAGTGCTATATTATTTTTTGGACTCACTGTGAATGAATAGAAAACAATGCTAAAATATAGAAGGTAGAGTAATATAAACTCATATCCTTTCAGGATTTGAAGCAGTCTTCAATACCTTCTTTATAATTCATGAAAGAAAAGATTTTCTATCATTTAGAAATGTATATGAATTCCATATTAATTAGGGGCAAGTTTAAACCCAGAGGATAGAAGAGATCCTCACTGGTCCTCACAGGTAACTTCTGGACAATAATGGGATTTCATTAGCTCCATTTTACAGATGAGAAAACTGAGTCTCAAAAATTAACTAGCCCAGGTTGACTGATTTCCAAATCCATATGCTAAGATTCCTTTATGAGATATGCGTTCCCATGTAATGACAGAATACCTTCATTTTCTCCCTATCTCAATTCTTTGCCCACAAACAGCAACAAAACTGCCCTGAGCTGATGATGCCATCAGGTGGCTAAAATAGAAACTGCCTGATTGCCCCTCAGGATCATAACACATGCTGGGAAGCTCCTTTCCCAAAGAGTACACACACATATCTTCCAACTTTTACCGCTTTTCTTCTTCCCGCCTCATCCTCAGCAAGCACCTGCCTGAAAGCTTTCTTTATAATCTCAGCAGGATTTAGTCTAAACTTCCTAACTGGCAAAGTCCCACACAACCATGGTTTCTGTTTTAATTTCTGCCTCATAACTCGGCATTCTACTCTCTTCTAGACATTCTGAATTCACCATTTCCTGCATATGGTCAGGTCTTTTCACAATGCAACATTTTTTATAAATACTATCCTTTCTGCTTGGAAAATACCTTCATGCCTACTCTCTACAATTCTTACATAATGAACCAACTCCTATTTACCCTTCAAAATTCAAACATATCTCTTCTTCAGTGAAGTTTTCTCTAACTCCCCCAGGCAATTAATTAGCTGCTAAGTTCACAAACCTTCCCCCACACTTTCTTCCCACATCTATGAGTCAGCCTCTATGATACTTTATTATCATTTGCTCTACACTGAGTATCTATATGCCAGGCACTGTAATATAGTAAGTTACCTTTGCATCTCTCCACTACATCACACAGAGCCAGAAAAAGAGTAGGCAGTCAAAAGATGTTTGTGGAATGAATAAGTGAAAAAAAAAAAAAAAAAAAACTACAAATAAGATCTTATCTAGTACCATCAGGAAAACCCCTATTCTTCTGTCTTTATTTCATTTGTGATCTTAAAAGAAACTCGGGGAATGACATACTATATCATGAATACCAAAATCACAGAAATCAAAGAACTAATAAGTTTCCACAATTAATTTTATCTCAAGGAATTCTGTCATGTTTCAGATCATTCTTTCTCTTGTATTTACAGACAAAGCAACCCTCTTACTGGTATTTATTTACTACAAACATACACAATTTCCCCATAAAATATGCACTGCTTTATGAGTTAATAAATCTTGGTGGATTAATTTGTGATTCTCCATTTATTACACTGTCTTCATTGGGAAATATATTTCAAGTCTAAATGATAAGCCATAAATAAACAATGCCATACAAGCTACTTTTCTTTTCAGAACTGCAAGTAAAATCAGTGGGTTCCATTTTTGCCATTTGAAACTACTGAATTACCTGTTAGCCCTAGAAATAGTCATCTACAAATTCAGACTAGCCAGAAGTCTCAATGCTAACCTGGACAGGTGACTAAAGGGTTATGAGGGTTCTGGAAACAAGCCTCAACAGTACTTAGAGGGACTAACATAACCAATTTTCTTTGGATTTCAGATGACCATGAACCTAAGGCTGATTTAGTGAACCACCAGATTCTTAATAAACATGAAATTTAGGAGGTTGAAAGCTAGTATCAAAATACATCTCATAAATCTCACATAAATTATGTTTAATGTGAAGAATTCTCTCTCAATTTAAAGTTAGTCCCAGAAACAGCCACTATTACTAATTTTTATTATACTAAGATTAAGCCCTAGTTACAAATGAGGTTCATTTACTGAATTTCAAAATTTCTCAACACCAGAATTATTTGTTATTCGAATTATTTGTTTAGTTGATGATTATAAAATAAAGTAAGTGATACATGATGATTCTGGTGTAGGGAACCTCAGCTAGCCACTGAATGAGTCATGCCACACAGTCTAGTTTTCTTACACACCAAAACAGCTTTGGAGGTTAATCTTATCATGAGTGTTAATATTCCTGAAGTATATTGCATATTTTTCTCTCTTCTTAAAGGATGCATTTAAAAATTCTTTTTGGAAATTCATCTTCATTAATCATAAATAGCAATTACTGATTTACATTATTTAGAGTAATGTCTGCTGAGTTGATTGAGGATTCCTACCCTAACATTTCCAAACCTTCAGGGCTTTTGCTCACAATTCTTGTGTCTAAAGTTATAGTTTTTCTGTCTCTTTGCAACTTATCAAGCTGTCAAGGGTCACTTTTCACTGCAAGTTCTCACCTTATTTTAAACATATAACCTTCTAACATACACATGGACTTTTTGAACAAAAAAAAAAAAAAAAAAAAAAAGCTAAGATTGTTGTCTAAAGCAAGTCAGTATGTTCTGAGAGAGGGTCTGAAATATTTTCCCAAACTTTATGCCATCTATTCTGGTTGCTGAGTGGGCGTTTTTGCCCCTTTCCTGGTTATTGGCTCGATTCCAGGTGTCTAAGAGAGTCACATGCCAGACTCAGGTATACTATGACAAATCCTAATGCTCTTGATGAACCCCTGACTGCAGAAGTAAACCAAACCAACACACCGCCTCACTAAAGAATTTCTGTCCTGACCACACAACAAAACAGGCACAAAGGTTTTCAAGGAAGCAAAATGTCCAGGTATAAAAGATCAATCCAGAAACTGGGAAATGGTATCTTACATAATGGTTCTATATTTCATACCTCTACGGCATTTAGCAGCATGAACAAGTAGGTATCTTATTCGGGGGGGAAGACTTACCAAGTGACTTTCAAAAACTCACAAAAATTCAATTTTTTTCTTGATGTATTAAATTACAAGATTTAAAAACTAAGCAGTTTCTTTCTAATTCCATCTACTTAGTTGCTTCATTTCCTAAGTTGACTGCTGCTAGACTGGGAAATGTCTTCTCCTTTACTTCCAAAGGAAAAAATGTTGCTCTCACACTGGAGTCAACTAAAGCTTGATTATCATTATTTCAAACAACCCCTACAAAGCGCTGAAGTCAAGCATTCCAGATAAATTACTGCACTTGGCTCCTTTGCATTCTAGAAAATACAAGTTTCTATTACCTTGTTTGTCAAGCCCCAGGAAACAAAATTAAGCAGGTGAAGCAGGCTGCCCTGCCACATTAAGGACAGAAGGAAAGAGAGTGGGTCATCCGTTATCCCAGTTCTGCCTCCACACCCTTAGGAAGGAGCTGGCCCTTCAGCTATTTATAAATGCACAACTGAACAGAAAGGGGCCCTGCCACTGTGTGCAACTGTGTGGGCTGTTGGTCACAGGCTGAATCCCAGGGGGGCCTGTGGGATCTCCCTCTGCATGGCCCTCCATACTTGGCAGCACAAGATCCTTTGGGCACAGTTTTGTCTGGTTAGGAAAAGGATTGTGAGGATTTCCAGGGTCACTTCCAGCCTGTGATTCTATATATGGAAACATCCCATCCTGGTGTTTTCAGCATCATGAGCACCATGCCAGGGAGGAGTGAGGAGGAGGCCAGCTTTCCTCTCTCTCCCTGAGGGTACACTCACTTTAGTGTCTCCCAGGCCCTGCTGTTATGGACTGGACCTTGTCATCGAATGGCAGCCCAGACCTCTGCTGAGTCTTGCAGGCTGGTGGCTCTAACATGGAACAGCTGGAGGAGGACCCTGCATTCTTTTCCCTGCATAAACACTGGGGGCTCTGTTCACCCTCTTGCTGCGGCACCAACTAAAGAATTTCCCCTTTCCCAAATTACAACCAACAGACCTTTCCCCCATCCCCCCTCCTCAGCCCACCCCCACCACCCCCAGGATATAATTTCAGTCTGTCATCACCCATGCTAGCAAATAGCAAACTGCTGAACCTGTCGTGTATGTTCACTTTTTAGACTAGTTGAGGTGTCTGGAAATGCTAGCAGGGTATCATGATAATTCTGTTGTATTCAGTAAAGTTCCCTAGCAAAAAGCATTAGGACTCTGATTCATGCCAGCTCTCTTTCTACAAGATCCATATCAATAAGAATAACATCATGATAGATAAGTGTAACCGCACATTATACGAACTGCAAACATCATTTTAATAGTCTGGAGCGTCACCTATATATTATTCTGGAGACGGCGCTCTAAAACTAGAATCTCCATGGGGGGGAAAAAAACGAATAATAAAATTGAACGTTGATGTATTTCTCATATAGCCTTATCAAAGCTTGGCTTCTGAAGGGCAGTCCCGGGCTTCATCATGTGTTGCTGAAATCCAGGGAGCCACGTTGCCCAAAAGAAGAGGGGGGGAAATAAAGCCCAGAAAATCCAGACTCTACGTGACCTGACTTACTTATTTCCCAGGAAACTGCATGAGAGAAAAATCAATCATTCATGCTACCGTAGCTACTGCACGGAAGGGGCTGGAGGAGTTGACAGAGGGCAAAAACCCAAAGCGGTCAGCCGAGGTAGGTGGGCGGCGGGGACTGGGGCGCAGGGAGGGGGCGGGGATGTCAAGGGCCAGGGGTCTGCGCCCTCAGCGTCCGCGACGAAGGGCGGCCGGGGGCGGGGCCCAGGCCCGGGCGGGCCGTCGACGAGGGGTAGGGGAAGGAGCCGCGGTACAGCCGCCGCAGCACACTTACCGGGGGTGTTGGCCTCGCCTTCCAGGACGTGCAGTTCGGCGCAGTCAGCCAGCGAGTGCTCCAGGCAGAGCTGGAGGAAGCGGGCCTGGGTCTGGCTCACGCGCTTGAGCAGCGACAGCAGCGCAACAGTCTGCTCGCACTCGTTCCAGCCCTTAAACCAGCCCGCCAGCACCCCGACCTGGTCGCGAAACATCATGGTTAGGGGGCGGCCCTCGGTCTACAAAGCCCCCTCGGCGCCCCTACCCGCCCCGCCCGCCCCAAAGTTTGGCGGAGCCGCAGCCCCGCGGCCGCCGGAGACGCGATCCCGTTCCAAGGTGGCTCTAGTGCCCGGACGCTGCAGGTACTGCCTTGGCTCCTGCCGCTCTCGTCTGGTTTCAGTTACGTTTCGGTGGTTCTGGCTGATTTCCCCAGAGATGATGACAGACAGTAGCACGGAAATGTTTCTTTTTTTAAAAAAAATAGCGATTTAAAACAATTTCCCCCACAAGGCACACAAACTGAAGAATGCTCTTTGCCCTCCCTTCTCGCAGCTTCGGGATGGTGATTTCCGGCGTCCCGCGGTCTCTTCCCGGCTGGGTGGCAGCTCGGACCCTTCACACCCGCATTCCCGTGCGGCGATCACCACTGGAAGGAGAGAAAGGGCTGCAGTGAGACCTCGGCCAGCGAGGTAGCAGCCCGGGAAACAAGAGCATCAGAGGGGGCGGGGGCTCCCGCCGGGGTTCGGTCCCCCCAATTCCCGCCGCCCCTCTCACCCGGATGAGGGAGATGAGCTATTTCAGTACTGGGAATGACAAGAAGCCTCCTTCCCAGGTGCGGGAGGAGACCTCACGGCTTCCTGTTGCTGCCACTGCGAACCGCTAGTGCGCCCCACACACCCCACCCGGGTGGCCTCGGGGGCTGTGCCAGCGAACGCCAGCACCAGCAACAGATCTTCCTCACGCAGAAAACTTGCAATGCGGCTGCGAAGGGGCGCGGGGGGTGGGGGTGGGGGGCTAATGCAAAGCAGAGGCGGAGGCAGAGGCAGCGAGAGTTCTTTCCTCCTCCTCCTCCTCCTCCACCTCCTCCCGGAGAAGCAGCCGAGCGGCTGCAGCTCCATCTACAGCAACAGCCAGCATCTCCACCGCCAGGCGCCCCTCTGGATTTAGGCCGTGAGCTGCCGCGGCAGCAGCTCGAGACAAAAATAAACTCTCCCCACCCAAAGCTCGGAGCACAGCGGGCGGAGGCGCAGCCGGAGCCCCGGCTCCCCCGCGCCGCGCAGCGCCGCGCCGCTCCAGCCCAACCGGGAGGTCCCCGGGGGCCTGCTGCGCCCTGAGCGATCAGATATGAGTGCGTGTGCGTATGGATGTGTGTACGCGCGCGTGTGCTTTAGGCATCCTGCCCCGCTGCCGCCGCCTACGGGTGGGTCTGTCCGGCCCAGTGCCTTCCTTGCCCGCGCGTCCAAGGCCGAAGACCGCACGACCCCCGGCTCACGCCGCGTGCAGGGACACCCAGAGTCCGCAGCAAGGCTTCCCTCGGAGAGTAGGGCGGCTCCTCCGGGACTGCGGCTCCGCACCGCCGGCACACGCCCCCCAACGACCGCCAAGAAGAAAGTTCGGTTTTGGGTGCTCCCCCAGTCCTATTCCTGTCCGGGTGGCGCCGGCGGAGGGAAGGAGTGACTCCAGGAGCTCAGCCCTCGAGGTGGGCGGCTCGCTCCCAGCATCCCGCTAATCGGTTCCCAGAACTTCTCAAGCGGGGGGCAAAGTTTCAGGGAAGGGGAGTCCAGTGACCCGCGGGTCTCCCGCCCGGGCGGAAGGGAGGGGGCCCTCACCGCGGCGCGGTTCATCTCGGCGGCTCAGGGTCCCAGCGCGGGTCCGGGGCCGCGGCTGTTCTCAGCGAGGCTGGAGGGGCCCGGAGCGCGGGCCGCGGGCCATGCCGTCCGGGCGGGCGGCGGAGGGACAGTGCGGGGCGGCGGATCGCAGTCGCCGCTGCCGCCGCAGCTGCTGCCTCCAGTGTCGGCTCGCGCAGACTGAGCCGCCCGAGCCGGAGCTCCCCACATGCTACTGATTAACATACACCATTACATCATGAGCTTGGCAGGGAGCGCCCGAGCGGGGGGAGAGAAACCCGGGCGGCGGCGGCGGCACGCGGGGGGAGCCGTGGGGAGGCTCCTCGGACCGGGCCGGCGGCGGGGGAGGGGGCGGATTCCTAAGTGGGGGCGGGAGAGGCGTGGGGGAGAGGCGAGGGAGGATCTGGGTGGCGCAAAGGGGTCGGGTTGGAAGAACCGCCCCGCGGAGGGAAAAAGTTTAGGGAAGGGGAGGCGTTGGAGTGAATTCCTCCGGCAGCCGCCCGCGTACTCCGGAGGGGTGCGCGCGCCCGAGGTGCCGGGGCGCGAGTCGGAGGGGACCTGGAGGGCTCTTGAGCAGAGGTGGTGCTGCCACCCGCCGCTCGTCCTTGGGAATATAGTTCGTCGACCCTGATGACCCCTCCGGCAGGTTTGGGCCCGGGGTTGGCAAAACGGTTTGGCTCGTGGTGGGGTGCGGACTGGAGACTTGGGGTCACTGTAGCTGGGGCCATGGACGGGTGTCAGGGTCCCAGACGCTAAGGGAGGTGGGGCCTCAGGGACCATACTCAGATCTAGAGGTGCTGGGGCGCCGGGCTCTGTGCTGCCCTTGTCGGAGGAGCTGGTGAAGTGCCTGACCCATTCGCCCCACACCCCTCTAAGGCCCTGGATGCTCGGTGGGCGGCCTAGCGTCGGCCCCGTGCCCCCTTCGGTCCTTGAGTCTCCCCGGGAAGTCTTCCGACTTGTGGGGTCAGCCGAGAACTCCGGCTGGCGCGCGGGCTGCTGCTGCGGGCCTGGAACGGAGGCGAGCGCCATCCTGGGTGGCAGAGAGGCAGGCCACCTGTCAGCGCGTCTGAGTCGCCCACCTGAACGCGGAGTGCGCGAGACCGAGGCCGGCAGGGACTTCTGAGGTCTTCGCAGCGCGGGAGAAACTGAGAGAGTGTGGCGCCTCCGCGGAGCTGGAAGAATTCACCTGGCAGATTGATTTATAATACCTTAAACTTAAAAATTGCTGTGTCTTCTAATATAGGTCGAATAATCACGAGTGGACTAGATGATCAAATCTGGGCTATCTCCATGTTTTCAGTGAAAACACTGAACACTTGAACCTTTTCTCCAGCAACTTGAGGCTTTGTTTATAAAGGTGTACTGCTGAGAAATCAGTGAAACACGTGCTTCAGACTCAGCCTTCCCTACTCTCACAAATACAGTATTTTTGAAAATTAAGTATCTGAGCTATAATTCCACCAATTAACACTTCCGTCTGGCAATTCCAGCAGATGTCCCTGGAATTTCCATCCTTTCTTCCTCAAACCTAATTTCTGCACTGTTTAGTTCGTTTCCGTCATGTCACAGCATCTAACCGTCGGTCGGGGTATGGAAAGGTCTTGTGGAGCTACAGAAATGTAGGTGCTCCCATTAGAATATGGTATGCGAACATTTTTTAAAATGAAAGTTCAATATTAAGCAGCAAAGAAAGGTATCTGCATAATTTAATGAATATTTTGCCCTGTTGAGAAAACAGAATTTCAACAGTCAGTATTTTGTTTTTGTTTTATTTTGTTAAAGAGGCAGAAAAGTTTGACATGTCATTTTGTCAAAGGCATTGCTAGTGCTTAGTAATACTGCTCTCTGGAAATAGAGAGCAGGGTCAGAGAGAACCCTCTACTTCAATATATAGTTGCTATCAACGGCAGCCAAAGCAGAAGTTTGCCACCTGGGACTTTTGGAAGTCCCCAAGAGTGTTTTTTTTTTTTTTTAGTAATGTGAAAGACACATCAGTTTCATTTACTTATTTATTGCCACCTGAAGCGTACTAAAGGACTAGTAAAGCTGAAAACTGAAAACAAACCTTGAGGCAAATCTTCAAGTATTCTACTTATGCTGAAGAAAGAAAAGACTGCCATCTACTGGAAGAGTGTAGACCTTACAGCAGCCTTTGACCTAGGAAAAGATTTACCTGATTGAGAAAGATGAGGGTAACAGGAATCAACAGTCTCCTTGTTTTTGCGGGTAAACAATACTTGTGGTTTCTCCTTCCCCGGGGATTTTTCCTTGATGGGAAAGGCAGTGGAGGTAAAACCCAGTGATATTTCATCACTTCCTCACGGAGAGTGAAGTCAGGACTGAAGGAAGGAAAGGAATACTACCAGCTAAATACCTATTTTTGTAGTCAATGTGGATTTTTCCTATGCGAATCTATATCCAGTTATAAATAATTAAGAAGAGGCTAACAAGTACTAAATATCCACGTCACTTAAAAAAGGAATGCAATATGGGATACAAAATTGTCAATATGTCTATGTTCACTCTAGTTTACTTGCTCCTTTGAAAAACACCCATTGTTCACCTACTTTGTGCAGGGTTAGGCAGTGAGCACCCTGGGGCCAGAAACTGAGATCACAAAATTGAAACAAATCAAAGATTTTCTGTATGAATAAAAGACCTATCAAGTTATCAAATAAATTAACATTATCAAGATCATTTTACTTTTCTCCCCCCGAGAATCTGAGAAGGGGTGAAATTAGTATCTGTTCAGTGAATAACTTTTGGTCAAAAAATTCAAATGTACAAATGTTTCAAAGTTTACTAATTTTGAAAAAATCAGTGCCATGCTTATGTCACCAAGATGGTGTCTAGGTATTTTTTGTCAATAAGGCGGTTCAAGGAGTCCATGTCTATATATTTTTGAAATACGTATTTCCCTTAGCAGTAAAAGATAAATGAATTGGATATCGAGATATGAGAGTAGATTGCTTTAAATTGTTTGCTTTGAATCAGCAAAGTATTAAAATCTCCATATAAAGGCAAATGACAATAAATAATTATAATTCATGAAATTATTCAGTAAATATTTATATTGAGCCAGGTCCTCAAGATGAATGTTAAAGATAGAAGATGTCTTCAAACATGAAAGCCCATATAAAAAAGTATTTTATATGTACATTATAATTTAATAATAATTAATATTTTAATATTTAATCACGTTAAAATTTAATTTAATAACTCAATCATATCAATAATTTGATATATACATATATGATGTGTAAATATAAATTTTCATATATCCATTATATGTTAAAATAAATTTTATTATACATATGCATAGTAAAGTATATTAAAATATTTATACCAAAATGTTAACTACTGGTGATTTTCCCTGTATGGAAGGATTACTGAGGGTAATGATTTTTTTTTTTTTTATGATTTTCTACTATAAATTAAAAAAAAACACACACGAGCTCAGGATTACTGATTAAAATTAAATTTAGCAAATATCCTAAAGAAACCACATTGTAAAATATAAGTCTTCCACCCTCAAGAATCCCTTATGAGTTTTTTTGCTTCCTACCTGAGTCTTGTCTTAGCCTCATTCCTCAGTCTCTCTGTTTCATCTCTAGTCTTTCTCCTTCCCAACTCAGACACTCTTGATGGTTTCCAAATACATGACAGAGTCTTTGACCTGGCACACAAATACTCCACCATTTGGCTACTATGTGATTTTCTGAACTTCTTTCCCTCATTTCACTCAATAATTCATTCAACAAAAGTATGTTTTGATTGTAAATCACTGTGTTTGTCAAACACCCTCCACTAAAAAGCACAATGAATATGCAATGGATCTAGAGGGAAGTCACACACCATTTTAAGAGAAGGCAAAACTTCTGCCAGAAAGTTCAGAAAGACACCATGCATCTGGTATCTTTGAGCTGTTGTTCTTTGGATGAATAATTTCAGTAGAGATGGGCAAAATTTTGAACACTGATCCCAGAGGGGTCAGGTTGTAGATGTGGTTTGTATCAGTCAAGCATCCCGGGAACTCCGTTTGTTTAAGTCCATATTTCTTCCAGAATTTCCCAGACAATGAGAGTGGCAGCATGCTAGTAGAACGTGATCAAACCATAGCTGCTAAATTATAGGTCCTACATCTTTAACCTGGTAATCCCATTTTTAGAAATCTATACTATTGAACTAAAGCTTCAATACCATAAAGTTACAAAAGTACAAGTATAAATGTAATAATGTCAATTTCAACATTGTTTATGATAGCAAAACACTAGAATATTTATCAAAGAGGAATGGATAAATAAATGATCAAACCTCCAGGCTACAAACTTACACATATATTTTTTTCAATTGAGTTACATTTGGAAAAATGCATTAGAAATACTAGGAATTAATGGCATGATAGAGGGATACATAGGCGAATTATACGTGATAAAGCATATCTGTCAAAATGTTAATTGTAGAATCTAGGTGATGAGTATATACATCTTCACTATTCAATTCCATCCACTTTTCTCGATGTTTGAGCTTTATAATAAATTGTTAGGGATAAAAAGATGACCTGGCTCCCCATCGTGACCTAACAAGTAAGGCTGCTGAGTGCAGTCCTCAGGTCCCAAGGACCGGGTGTCCCAGGGCAGGGAGTAGGAAAGGGAATGGACAACCAAGAGGAACAACTAAATAAAATAGTGCTTCTTCCTCCTCTCTCTTCCTGCCTGCCTGCCTACTTGCCTTCCTTTCTGCCTGCATCTTTCCTTAAAAAAGAAAAGAAAAGAAAAGAAAAAAGTCAAATGTATGTGTACTGACCTGAAAATACACTTTTTAAAAAAATTGTAGCGACACACTCAAGATGGTGAACTAGATCTTGAGTTCACCTCCTTGCCACAGATACAATAAAATGGCATCTAACTACAAACTATAGTCTTCAAAAAAGAACTGAGTATTGGAGGACGAGGATCTCCATGAGGAAACATGATAGAAAATATGAGAAAGGGTAGAGAGAAAACTGAGACACAGTCCCACCAGGGCAAGAGGGACATCAGTGATACAGAGCCTCTTCCCCGGGACTGAAGGGCTGACTCCACATGGAGTGTTCCAGCATCTAGGAAATGCACCCTGGAGGAGAGTGTATATCCTGGTGTGGGAAACAAAGGGGTTTTCCTCTGAGAACACTAGGACTCTCGGAAGCAAAGAACACAAGCTAGTGAACGGGGTGGCGGGGGGCGCCTACAAAGCATGCACAGATCGAGCTAAAGGACTCACATGTGTTGAACCCAAAACTTCAGCAGGAGGAATAAGAAAGAGGAATAACCTTCTAGTGATCAGAAATGTTGCTGGGTGTCCTCCCATCTCGCATATGGCACTGATGCTGGGAGACACTTTTAGGGTCAGAGGTCAAAATCTCTGTCCCTCTGTCATCGGCAGGCCATGGGACAGCTTGTTCTCCTGGTTATGGCTCTCAGGGTACCAGAGAAGCAATCACCTTGGATAGCAGAAGGCAGCTAGAACCTGCAACCTGGCACAGGCTGCTGAGTGCTTTCTTGCACACTCAGGTTTGTGGACCTTTCCTCTCCTGTGAGAGCTGTCTCAGGGAGGAGCACCAGAGAGACACCAGCAGTCTGAGAAACAGCTGCCTTTCCCCCACCTGGGGTGGCAGCAGACCTGCCTGCTGGCCTAAAGCCCAAAGCCCCCAGGCCCTGGCAGCTGCAGCCTCTGCCTTGGGCCTACACCCTGCAACCTAAAACCCTAACACGAGACAGGGAGGAAAGGCTTTCAGCCTAATCCATAGAAAACACAAGAGTACAAAAAAAAAAAAAAGAAGAAAGAAAGAAATTGACCCCAAATGATGGATCGAAACAAAACTGCAGAGAAAATACACATCCATAGACAGTGTAAGTGAATGTGGCAGAGGTTGAATCAGGTGGTGAGGCAGTTGGCTATACACTGACCATCCTTCCAAATTTTTTGTATATTTGAAATTTTTCTTAATAAAAAGTTGAAAAAATTAAGTTGAAAAGTTTTAAAACAGGGATGGGAGTGTTTGCAAAGGCAAGGAGACCTGCAAGTTGCTAGTAAGTGCTGTCCATGTTTTGGTATGAAGATCAAAGGCTTAGAAATTGTAATAATAACAGAGTTTAGTGCATTATTTCTCCTGGTGGGGTCCATGAACCTTAAGCATCAGAATGACCTGGTGGTGAAAAATGCAGATCCCTGAGTCCCTCTGTAGATTTAGTGGATCCAGAGTGTTAGAGATTCCAGGTGAGTCTCAATCACAGCGTTCACCAAACTTACCCTGCCACAAGACCCCCCCCACCCGAGTAGTTAAACACAGATTTTTTTTAGGCCCCTTCCCTGCCAGTCCTGATTCACTTGAGCCAGGGCTTGAGAAACTTTAGAAAATGCGCTAGGCTGTTTTGTGATTGGCCCTGTTTGGGGGTGTGGAAAATGAAGTTAAAAAAACTTTGAAGACCCTCGATGTAGTTTCCCAGACAAACTTGCTAATAATCACGTAGGCTCTTCTGGAAGCCCATGTTGCTGATTTCACCAAACCCTTCTAGATAGAATCTTCTAGAGTGGGCCTGGAAGTCTGTGTTTTTTTCAAGATTGGCGATTCGTGACATCAGACAAGCAAAGGAAGCATCATAGCTGGGGCACACAAGCCAGCGGGTAGAATGACCTTTTGGCAGTGGGGTCAGTCACTGAAGTCAGAAGGAGAGCCCCGAGCAGCCCCCATGTCAGCTCTCTCTCCACAAAAGGCAGCACCTTCCTCTTCTGGACGTCACTCAGGTATGTCTCTAGGATGCCCTGGTCCCCACAAGCCCATCCCGAGAGTCTGATTAGAAGATATCTTCTCATGTGGATACTTACAGATGAAAACATGCCAGAGGTGTATGCAAGGACCTGGGGGTTAGGGCCCAGGCAGTTGGGGTTCTCACTAAATGAATATCATGTGGACATACCACACATCTTATAAGCTTGCGGAATCTAATGTCATTCTCTAAAAAGTGGACCAATTCTTTTTTGTTATAAATTTTTACTGCAACTTCAAAAAAAGGAGGCTGGAGCATTGCCATAACTAATTACTACAAAGTTAGGAGCAAACATCCTAAGAGAAGTAATGTGAAGTAATTTTTCTTCTATTGCTTAACTAATATAAACATGTGAAACTCTTTGTGCAATTTTTCCTTTCCTTTTCTTTCTTTTTTGTTTTTAGCCTGTTAAAAAGAGCATCCTGATGAATTTGCTAAGGTAGGAATGTCCCTTTGGAGGCTTCTGGGGAAATACCCAGTCATCTCTCTCCAAGCAACTTCATGCTCTACTTTCCTGTGAGCACCCACAGCATAATTAGACAAGGAGGAGCGTCTGTCGCTGAAATAAGGTTGTTGGAACACGTAGTGGACTCTCCGCCCCCAACACACTGGAAACCAGCCGGCTTGCTGCTCTCCCTGCTTCCTTCCCTGCCTCATTAGCATACAATGACCCCCCACTGGCGCAAACCTCAGCCCCTTCTCAAGGCCTTTACCCATCGACTCTTTCTGGAGAATTCTCTTCCCAGTTCACCTTCAAAAGACTGACTCCTCTTTCAAGTATTCGTTCAAATGTCACCTTCATGAAGAAGCCATTTTAGACTATGCCAGCTAGAGTGATTCTTTCTTTATGGTAGCACTGACCACGGACAGAAATTGTATTGCTTATTTATCTGTCTACCTCATCGTCACCTCTCCCCTCACCATATTTTTAAACTCCATGACGCAGGGCCTGTGTCTGCCTTAAGGCTCTCAATATCTTCTAGGACCCACCACACAGAAGTGCTTAGTAAACACAGGTGATTGAGTGAATGAGTCTCAGGGTTGGAAGGCAGCTTACAAGAGCTGCGGTCCAAAGCCCCATCCTGTATAAAAATACCTCTGACAGTGTGGTGAGACCCAGTTCAGCTCTCCATTGAGAATCAGCTAGAGGTGGCTTTGCCAACTCCAGCTGCTGTCTCTTTGGGTTCCTCAGAGTGTTCCTGACAAAGCCTTGTCTCTCCAGAAGTGCCCCTGTCAGTGTGTGAGCATGGCACCATTCTAGATGTGGTCCAATCCTGCCAATCACAGGATTCCTCCAAAAAGCTACTTCATCTACTTAGTAGACACTCTCTCAAACTGTGCTGCGGTCTTCTTCCTCAGTCCTTCTTCCTCATCTCCTGGTACAGTCTTAGTCTGCAGTCTCCCTGCCGGATCCCGCTCCCTTTCCATTTGACCTTCAAAGGCATTTCCCTCAATGAATGACTTGCCTGTCTAATCTCATCTTGACATCTGTCTCTAGGAAGACCTTTCTGAACAGACCACCCATTAGTTTAAAGTGGCCCTGGAAACTGAACAAGAGCTTCCAAATGTGATCTGACCAGCTGTGCAACCAATGGATGGGTTACGTGTCATCTATGTCACCATCTAGAAAAAAACTCATCTAAGTGTTGTTAACACAGGAAGGACCTAATAGTGCCTAACCCTCTTTAAATGGTAATAGCCTGTCCCCCACCCATCTCCACTGTGAGAAAACTGCAGTATCTATTCAAAAGCTGTTCTGATCTGATATGAAAATGTATTTTAGACGTTGGGTGAAAGCAGACAAAAGCATGGATTTTTTTAGAGTTGTGTATTTTAAAAGACTTGAAGGTTGCCTGGGGTTATCAATGCATAGTTCCAGACATTCTAATGTAAAAGGGTTTTTGAAATGAGTTTTAGTGCAAATTCTAACTTAAAAAAAAAAAAAAAAAAGATGATTCCGTGGTAATCCGGAAGGAATGCAATGCAGATGAGCTGCAACCTGGCTGACAGGCAGGGAAACCAGTTCTTGGTTGAAGAAAACCAGCCCCAGATGATTCTCTATATTTAGGAAAGGTCTGGAACCACTGATTTGCATGCAGGCAAGAACAGGCTGCTCAGGTCAAGAGGTAGAGAAGGGACTGGCTATTACAGGATTAGACCTGAGTGACTGAACAAAAGTGTCCAGGACTATGGACATTTGAAGACTGATTTAAGGTGAGTGAAGCTTGCATCTGCGTAAGATAAAATTCTCTCTCTGTTTGCCACTAGGATTTAGAGTGCTTCCTGAAGAGCAAACACAGCCACTGTATTAAAAATATTATTTAAAAATAGGGCATGTCCTGGTGGTCTACTGGTCTATTGCATCCTGGGAGCAATCCCATGTAGATCACAAGGTCCCAGGTTCAAGACCAGGCTAGGGTGAACAACCAATGTGAACAACTAAGTAAAATGAATGGAGTGCTTTTTAATTTATGTGTGTGTACGTATGTGTGTATGTATAATATATATTTAAATAACTATAAGGTTGGTTCTAATAAACATATTAGGAGGTCTAGAAAATATTGGTGCATTATTTTGCACATAGTAGGTACTTAATAAATACTAATTTTCCTTCTTTTGTATGCACACTTAGAGTGTATTGATTTTACTAATTTACATCTTGGGTCTGCCTCACATAGAAACAGGCTTTAGTCATTATTCAATGACTTGCTTTCTTAAAAGCCATGTTGGAAGACCTGGGACTGGATTGCCAGGGTTGAATCGGGATTCGAGGGGATGAAGAGAGAGATGTGGAGGAAGGAACTGCAGAACTCGTGACAGATGGAATGTGGGAAGGCTAACTCAGCAGGCATGTCTGCAAAGATAGCAACAGTGAAAGGCCAGCTACTAAGGCCCCAAAGCATTGCTGAGGAGACTCACTTGAGTTCAGAGCTCATTAGATGGAGCTCAGAAATATCTCAGTGTTGGCAGGGGCACACATTTGGGTACAAAGCAGGTATTCTGTTATTCCAGGGCAGAGTGGTAATTGCCTGCACCAGTGTGCAACCTCCCTAGCACTTTTTTACACCAACGGGATCATGGCCCAATCAGAGCCAAAAGCTGAGCTGCTGCCTGGTTCAGAGCAATCCGGCTGAGTCTCAGGCAGAGCAGAGGTTCTCACGTTTTTACTAATGGTCTTCCCACTGTCGGGATAGTTTTCAAATTGTCTTCCATTCCTCTGCTTAGAGAAGTCTTCCAAAAAATAAAAAAGATTTTCTAAACTCAGTTTTATGTATTTAAAATGTTGCCTAAAAACCATGAGTAGCTGTGATTATGCTTCATGAGTTCAACTGGAATGAACATTGAACATTTGCTGGATCCATGAAGAAAATGGGCTTTTAAAAAAATTGTGGTAAAATAAAATTTACCGTTTTCAACTATTCTTAAATGTAAGGTTTAGTAGCATTATCTACATCCATCACTCCTATTTCCAGAATTTCTTCATTATCCCAAATTGCAACTCTATACCCAATAAAGAATAAATCCTTTTCCCCTCCTCTCAGTCTCTGCCAACCACTATTCTACTTTCTGTTGCTATGAATGTGCTTATTCTAAGTACCTCATAGAATGAGAACCATACAATATTGTCTAGTCCTTTGTATCTGGCTTCCTTTACTTAGCATGATGTTTTCAGGTTGAATAATGTTTTAAGGTTGAATAATATTCCATGAAGAAAACTTTTCAGACTACTTTCTCTAGAAAAGAGTTGCATTAGGGTTAACCCTAGTTTTTGCAACACTCCATAAGGTACATTTTCTTTTTGACTGATTTCTAAACAGCAAATCAATTAACTGGTAAAATGATTTGAATAAAATAAAAATACAAGCAAATGAACCACAATTTCAAACACAAATGCAAATGAGTTCACACTTCTTAAAAATAAACAAATGTGTGAAGTATTAATTATAATTTTTACAGTAAGACAACTCATAAGATGTCATAGATAAAATTTCAAATAAATACAGTCAGAAGGTTAAATGTAAGCATTATAAAAATACTCCTATTTACAGAATTTATGTAGGTCAGGATTACGAAAGTGGGATCTCAGACCTTTTGGAGGGATAACTTGTCCCTCATTGGCATAAGGAAAGAAAGTAAAAATTACTCATTCTGAGATTCACAAAATCTTTACTCTTTTCTTGGTTATTAAGAATTACCAATATGTTGCAGCATTGCATTATTTACAATCTAAATGTTCATCAAAGAATGAACAACTGAAGATGTTGCATATATATTTATATATATACACACACATATACACAATACTATTCAGGCATGAAAAATGAAATCTCACTATTTATGACAGTATGAATGATCTTTGAGGTTATTATGCTAAATGAAATAAGGTAAAGAAAGACAAACACTATATAATTTCACTCTTATGTGGAATATAAAGAAACAAAGCAGATGAACAAGTAAAAGAAAATCAGATTCTTTTCATTTTTTTTAAAGGAAAGGTAAAGGCAGGAATGAAAGTGAATAGACAGGCAGGCAGAAAAAGAGAGGAGGAAGAAGCATTTTATTTATTTTTTATTTTGTTGTTCACAGTGGTTGTTTCCTCCCAGACCCAGGACTCCAAGCTAGTAGTATGTGGCCTGCATGTTTTCGGAGGCAATTGACCTAACAGCTACTCTGCCAGGGTGCACCTAAAGTCAGATTCTTAGATACAGAAAACATATTGGTAGTTGCAAGTGGGGAAGGGGGCTGTGGGGATAGGGAAATGGGTAATGGGGTCAACTGTATGTTACGGATAAAAACTAGATTTTTGGTGGTTACTATGATAATTCATATGTTGAATTATAATACTGTAATTAGAAACTTCTTATAAACCAATGTTACCTCAGTAAAAATTCATTTTAAAAATTGTCAGTTTCTTTTTCAACTGAAAGTGAAAATAAAATTTGTCCACAGGTTTGAAGAGTTGACCATTTAAAATGTATAATGTCATATTTCAGTAGCCTAAACAAAGATCAGATTCCCCTTTCCCAATATTTTTTTTTTTCCATAGGAAAGGTTCAGGAAGAAATGAAGGCGAGTAGGCAGGTGAGAAAGAGAGGAGAAAGAAAAATTTATTTTATTTAGTTTTTCTCTCCCCCAGTACCCCACCCCATGGTCACGAACTCCAGTCCTTGGGATATATGTGAACTATATCTGATGGCCTTATCCGCTAAGCCACCAGGGAGCACCCCAAGATTCTTTAAAGCCACCTCTGTATAATAGGAGCATCCCACAATTTCTGGCACCAACATCTTTCTCCTAACCAGGCACTATTTGTGCACAGGATACATTAAATTACGGGCGAATTCCATAGTTTCCACATCCTTGGAATGTTCCCAGTTAGCAAATTTAATGAGAAGTTGCCTGGTAACATTTAAATTTTAGTGCAATGTTCCTCAGAACCTTTCTTGTACTTATGTTCATCATGCCTCCTCTGGAGAGTACGGTATATGGTAGACCCTTACTGGAGACCGACCCATTCTCCACAGCTTTTACAGGATAGTACTGCCTGGGGTTTATTTTGAGAAACACCGTATATGCTAATAGGCTGGAGAAAAGCAGTAGATATGGTGAAATCGCTGAAAAAAATTATACCTAGAGTGTGATGTTGAAAAAAACAAGTATTTTTCAGACTATGTAGGACGATAACTAGTAACTAAGAAGCACAAGCTTCAGGCAAAACCAAACAAGGCAAAACTAAATTCAAAGCCTAACTCTATCATCTAGCAGTTGTTTAATATGGGCTATATTTAACCTCGGTTGGTCTCAGTTTTCTGTCTACCTTAGTAAAGTGAGCCAGGATTATAGGAGATAATATCTAATTATTTCAGTTAGAGTAGCCAGGAGACAGAAAACACAATTATTTTACCAGGATTTATAAATATAAAGAGTTGTTAACTGAGAAGGAAAGGAGACAAGCAGAATTAAATACAAGAGCGGAATCCAAATTTCCTAGTTGATTTAAGGCATGGGGAGGGGCGGAGGTGGGCAAGGGCCCAGGATGAGTAGAATATAATACCAGGGGGCTGCATATTTGGGACAATAGCAATGTCATTAAGAAAGAAACATTGGGAAGAAGCAGATTTTGTATGAAGATGTGTTCTCTGTTGTACATGTTGGAGATGTCTATGGGAGGAGACGGGGTAGAAATATTCGTCATTTGGAAGTGAATATTTGAAACTCAGCAGAAAGATCAGAAATAGATTTAAGAATAAGTGTAGAAGTAAGGTTTGAATGCAATAAAATAAGAGAACATGTGTGGTAAATTCTCTAAAAATGCCAGGTCCCTGTGTACCTCCCACCACCCCAGGTGTCTACCTTACATAGTGCAGGCAGATTGTGGGATGGTGTTTAAACAGACAAGACATTGGCTTCTGAGGCTATCAGATAGACAGAAAAGAAGCCTTGGAAATGATATCTGTGGGCCACTTAGAATAATCTAAAGGCTTGTTAGAATAAAGATTTTCTGAGCCAGACTCAGGAATCAGAATTTTAAGGTGGCTGGATCTGGTGACAGACCTCTTCTCAAGAGTAATTCTTAGGCACTATTGAAATGTAACAGAATATGGTGATTCGGAAGCCAAAGAAAGTGAACTTCTACAGGAGGAAAATGGTTCTGCGGCACTCCCTGATGGCTCAGGTGTTAAGCCCATGCCTGGGATACTGTCCACATACAGCCCAAGGACCTGGGGAACAATTAAAATAAAATGTTTCTTCTTTCTGTCTTCCTGTCTGCTGCCTGCCTGTCCTTTTTACTTCTTAAAAAAGAAGAAAATAGTAGTATGTAGAATCCTTGGAAGGCTATGAAAAATAAGGAATGAGAAAAGACCACTGGGCACCCTTGAGAATATCATTCACGTAGAATAACAGGAATATAAAATAAGAGGGAGAATTCATAGTGACTGAGAGACATGAAACAAATGACTATAGTGTAGGGATCAGAGGCTCTCAGACTTAGTAGTATATTAGGATTACCTGGGGGAACTTCTGAGGCAGTATGTCTAGCATCTGATTTGTGATTCTGACAAGTAACTAGCATTTAGGAATCATTTTTACCCCAAGATGTTTGGAATGGAGGGAGATAAAATAAGAGGAAAGCTAAGAGTCCTAGGGTTGAATGAGAAAGAGGATCGAAGGAGTTTTCTTTAGTATTGGTAGTATCTACCAGAATTTGGGGCTGAGAGTGTTAGATTGAGGATGGGTTAGAAGTATTAGTATTATTTTGCTTTCTCAAGGACATCACTCCAGCAATTGTTCCTATTATCTCCAGCATTATCAATTTTCCCCTCTCCACTGAATCATTCTCAAGGGCATTCAAGCATGCTGCTATTTTCTCCCATCTTAAAATTAAACACTGGTAAACTCATATTCCCCTACAGGCACACCATTTCCCTGCTCCTCTTTATAGAAAGTCTCCAGAGTGGTTTCTATGTACAGCTTCCAATTCTCCTCCAAACATATTCTTTTCTTTTAATTGTTTTAGGTAAAAGGACTCCCACCAACTGGTTAAGTAACATATCCATCACTTAATATATTTATCTTTGGGGGGGAGGTAGGGAGTGAACATTCATGTTCTATACTCAACAAATTTCAATTATATAATACACTGTTATCAACCATAATTACCATGGTTTACATGAGGTCCTCAGACCTTATTCATTTGGTAGCTGAAAGTTTTCCCTAATTCCCCTACCCCGCATTCTCTGTCAACCACTTTACTACTGCTTCTATGAGTCTGACTTAAAAAAAATAAGACTCCACACAGAAGTGGCACCATGCAGTATTTGTCTTTCTCGGTATGGCTTATGTCACTTAGCCCCCAAGGTCCAACCATGTTATCACAAATTCCTCATAAGCCAAAACCAAGTTCTCTGTTCCACAGATAATGGGGAGACTTAAGACAGCTCCACGGGAGATAATTCAATAACTTATGTTAAGTCCTTAAGCAAGAGTTTGGTGGCCTAGTGGTCTAGTACAGCTGGGAGCAGTCCCATATACATCCCAAGGTCCCAGGTTCAAGACTGGGGTGAGGGGGAACCAACGTGAACAACAATATAAAATAAAGTGCTTCCTCCTCCTCTTTCTTCCTGCCTGTTTGACTGCACACCTTCATTTTTGCTGGTAACTTTCCTTCCCAAAAAAAAAAAAGTTTTAAGCTTTCTCTCTTATAGCTGTTTTACACAATAAGAACTCTCACAGGCACCAAGTTGGGAAGGAGGATTGGGGTACTTGTCAAGTTTGTGTAATGTAGCTCTGGTTGGAAATTTGGAAAGCAGCAACTAAGCTACATAAACCAAATACTTAAGCTAATAATCCATTCAAATAAAATGCTTTTATAAAAGTGACTTAAGCCTCTAGGAGTCCGTGTACTTGTTTTTATTTGATTACCTACCAAATTCCACTGAGCACAGAAAAATAATTACTTTTAGCTGCAGTAATAAGAACTAAGGGCCAATCATCTTTAATAATTATAAAAACATTATGGTGAATGGCTAAACAAAATGTGGTAAACACATAAAATGGAATATTTATTACTTAGCCTTAAAAAGGAAGATGATTGTGATACATGTTGGAAAATGATGAAACTTGAAAACATAGTGAAGTGAGCCAGGCATGAAAGGAAAACAAGTGTATGATTTCATGGATACAAAGTACTTAACAGGCATATTCAGAGACAGAAAAATAGAACGGTGGCTACAGAGAGGGAGAATGGGGAGTTATTATTAAATAGGTATAGAGTTTGTTTGAGATGATAAAGAAATTCTGAAGATGGCTACTGGCGATGGTTGTGACCAAAATGTGAATATACTTAATGCCAACTGAGCATGGTTAAAACAGTAAACTTGCATAAGTATATTTTATAATTTACACTGGTTATGAAAAATGGAGTAAGATTACAGGTGAAATCTATCTCAGAGAAAGCAACTCTGTGTCTAGAACAGTTTAGGTGCAAACAGATTTGTAAAGGTAGGAGGGATGGCAAGGATTTATGATGTGATCTGAGTGATCCTCGAGTGTGCATCACAAAGTGAGTGTCCGGGATGAACCGCTGCCGTGCTGGCTAGTGGTGAATGGGTAGCTTCAGTGGCAAGGCTGGAACAGACCCTTAGGAATTTCCAAGGTCAGATGTGCTCCTAATGAGCCATCAATACTCCTTCTAAACTTTGAGTTCAGGAGCCTTGCCTGATTTTTTGTAGCCCTGACTCCCAAAAGGTATCAGAAGATATTTATTACATAGCTATTGAACATAGATGAAAGTCTGATTTGCTTCATAAAAGAGGGAACAGGAAATGTCTTTTGGAGAGTGCTATGTTTGAGTGGAAATGAAATGATAAAATGTAAGCACACTGATAGAAAGATAAAGCCTTATATTTAATACAAACAGCACAAAAAAGGATTGAGAATCTCTCAGAATGTCAGTTTATTATCCACGATCTAATTTCTTGATGAGTTGAAGGTAACTTTCACTGAAGACACAAGTAACCCTGGTTTACCTTTTTCTTCTCAGTCAACTTGGAAAGTGGGGATGAGGCTTTTTTGCCTATTAGGTTCCACAACTCGTAGGAGGTTACAATAAGAGAGGAACAACGTAATTTACTATTAAAAAGGACGTGGGGTTTATTTGGAATAAAAATGCACTAGGCAAAATAATTGTTTCTTTTCATGATTTTTCTGGCTCTAAACACTAGTAAACTTCCTTCCCAAGTGCAGATGGATTTGCTGTGCAGGAGGAAATCTAAGGAACAGCATAAGAGTCACAGATCTCTCCGGCAGACCACATTCTGCTAATCTAATTATATTTGACAATAAACTTAATTATCCAAGAAATTATATTAGCTACTTTGTATAGCTCTGCCTCCTATAGATGGGTATCATTTTTATCTATGACACATTGAGAATGTCAAGAATTGTACCTTGTATTTATAACTTAGGAAGCTATATTTAAAAATTAAGGCTTGTGAATGTGACTATGATTATAAGGAAAATTAGAAACCAAACAGATGGATATTTATATAAAAACTGGCATTTAAACTTATAAGTCCTCTCCAACTCTTTTGTAAATTGGGGAACATACATACAATTACTTTAAGAATTCAGGTTTTTCCCAGTTGTATACTGGATTATGTCAAAGGGAAAACATTTAGAAATCATGAGGATATTATTTCCTCAAATTTTAAATGTATTGCTTTTCAGAACTTTTCTAATTCACATTATATGAAATCCCCTAGCTGTTAAAAAGCCAAACATTTATTCTCTTTTTAAGAGTTGAAAGAATTTTTATGTATTAGCACAGATGGCATCCCAGTATTTACCATACTGAATAGAAAGGAATAATTCATTTTGATCACCCATGTGCCATACAAATATGAAGTTAAAACAGAATTTTCATTGAGTCAATAATGTAGATTCCATGCTATGATTCCAAGAACACAGATTTCTGCACCTTCTATGAAAAGTGTACTTTTTAGTTGTAACCACATCTTCAAAGAGTTTTCAATTTGTCTTTATCTTGTTCCTTTTGACTGCAAAGTGCAAAAGATTCGTGAACAAATTGCCTGCACATTGGGCACTGCTGAAAATACTTAATGCAGCCATCACACAAGCATGTGTGTCTACACGGCAAGAGCACCCAGTTCACAGTCCCATTCTGGCAAACGACACAGTCCTTGCTATTTTCCTCAGGAGGCTCCAATTCATTTCCAGGCAGTCCAGCCTTTTCCAACAAATTTCGATCTATGGTGTTTTCTTCTGGAGAAGAATTGCTAGAGGGGATGGGATTATTATTTGCAGACATGAAAAGTTGCTGAAAATCAAAGAAAAAACATAAAGATAATTATAAATGACAATTATTCTTTAAATATGGGATGAATATGTGCTTAAACTTTATGAGCTCTAGCAGATCCTACAGCAAATAATAGCTGATTTCTGTGATAACCAAAAAATATCATCACTTTATAAATGGTCTTTAAAACTCTGCAAGTAAAAGATAGATAAGACTACAGGATATGACTCACCTTAAGATCATGGAATTGCCCTTGAGCCAGGAGTAAATACTGATACAATATTCTGCAGGAAAGTTTATAAGTCTTATCAGGAATATGTATTACTGACACCATGGAAATCTAAAATAAAATTGAACACTGGTCAGTATTTAACCTCCTTATATTATTTCACAGAAAGGTTTCTCAAATAAAAATAAGAGGTTGATAAATCAGGAAACTTCAAATAATTTATTTAAATGACAATCACTAAAGAAGAGCCAGCTATTGGTATATTTTTGCCAAGATTATTTTAATTATACTCATCTTAAATTTAATGTGAACTCAACAAAAATACCAATGAGTTTCTTTTATAGAGATACATTGGTTTACTCTAGAATTCTCATATGGAAAAATAACACACAAGAATAGCTAAGAAAAAATACTAAAAAGAGATTTTTCTCTGAAGGGGACTAGTCCAGTTAGATATTAAGAAAGTGTAGTGCTGGTACATGAATATACCGATGAATGTGAAAGAATAAACAGCTTAGAAACAGACCCAACAATACGCATAAATATGATAAATGTGACCATTGCAAATCACCTGGCAAAGAGAACCTTTTTAGCAAACAGTATTGGGACAATTGGATAGCTGTTTGAAAAGGTATAAAAGCTGATGCATTCCTTACACCACACGTATGCAAGAATAAATTTCAAAAGCATTAATACATCTAATTATTTTAAATAAGCTATATAAAAATAAGGAGAAACAGGAGAGTTCTTTTTTTATTCCTTTTTTAGACAAAAAAGCATGACAGAAAGCACCACAAGCAAAGTCAAAGTACATGTGACAAACTGGAATAAAATGTTCACAATGTATACCACAGAAAAGTGCTAATATCTCAAATTTACAAAGAACATTTAAAAATAGAAGATAAAGCTGATAAAATCCTGTAGAAAAATAGACAAAAGACATGGACAGTGGCCAAAAATGATAGATGGTCCTTTAGTTACAATGAACGACATTCAGCTACACTCTCATGATAAACGAAAATTAAAACAACACTGAGATATTATCTCTCACTCCTGAGATTCAAAAAAAAATCAAAAGCTTGTCAATACATTCTATGGAGTAAGAGTTACTTTTCCTAAATTGCTGGTGGAAATGTGTAAAAAATAAATTGTACAACTACAAAGGTACAACCCCAGTGAAGGGGATTTTAGCAATATGTAACAAAATATAATCATTTACCTTTTAAACAAAGAACCTCAACAATATTAAAAAACACGTGCTCAGGTTATTCATTGTAAGATTATTTGTTATTGCAGAATACTGGAAACGACTGAACGTCCAGGCACAGGGGACTGGCTGAGTAACAACAGGACCTGCACAGCCTGTGTACAATGGAGTGCAATGCAGTTGTTTTAAAAAAAGTGTGAGAAAGATCTCTATGAGCTGATCTGGAGTGAATTCAAGGAGATATCATGAAGTGAAAAAAGCAAGAATATGGATAGCATATAGAATGTATTATCTTCTATGTAAGAAAAAGAAAATAAAAAGACTCAGATACCTGACCTTAGCAATTCAGTAAGACACATTGGAAAGACAAGCCAGAATCAATTAGCTTGATTATCTCCAAGGACTGGGGTATGTGGGGATGGAATTATGGAAGAGTACAACATCTGAGTACAGCTCCTTATATGGTTTTTTTTTTTGACTTCTGGGCGATAACAGTATTTGACTATAAACTTAGTCAGTTTGAGCACCAAAATAATAAAATTCAGTACTAATTATAAATCACAGGGGGATAAAAAAGGGATTCATGAGGCTGTACGGATAACAAATAGATACAGAAATAAATGTGAGGACTCTTGCTTAAAGTAGAAACCTTAAGGAGTAACTGGAGGGCCGGAATTTCTCAACCATCACAGCAGATATAAAAATTGGTAAGAATCATCAGTGGATACTGCATTCAGGACTAAATTTTGATGAGTAGGATATATGAGTGGTCTTCAATTGCCTCCCAAGGCACTTGCGAGGGAGGGTAAAAACCAAACAGTGAAAAAATTAGATAAGACCTTGACAAAGTGATCAAACTGAATATAACCAATGAAGGAAAAGAATCCCACATGCCCTAGAGGGGATGCCCTGCAAAGCACACCTCATCACCAGTGTTGGTGTCGTGTGCTGGCTGAAAACGCGTTTCTCCAATCTAATCATGACAAAACAGCAAAGAAAATGAAGCATTTTACAAAAAGGTTGTGTGCATGTAACTGTATCCTTTGAAACTGCTAAAGTCATAAAAGACAAAGAAGGCTGAAGAAATAGTCCAGATTAAAGGAGGCTAATGATCCATGCCAAATACAGTATCTAACTCTAGACCAGAATCCACCTAGAGGGGAAAACAAGTTGTAAAGAACACCATTAGAGTGACTGACACATTGGAATATTAATAGATTGGATACACTATTTTATCAGTTAGATTTTTTTAATTGATAACTATCCTATGGTTATATAAAGGAATAGTCCTATTCTTATAAAATAGATAATTTTAGTATGCATTGGACTATTTAGGAGTAAAAAAAAAAAAAAAATCATCATTTAAATACACATATTTATATTTATGCAAATAATATTGCCAAAGGTATAAATGTTAATAATTAACAATAGAATATCTAGGAAAATGGTATACGGATGTTGTTTTACTTTTGAAATTTTGCAATTTTTTTTTAAAGGAAAGGTACAGGCTGGAAGGTGAGTAAGCAGGCATGAAAGAAGAGAGAGGAGGGTCACTCTGGTGGAGCAGTGGTTGGTCAATTCCCTCTGAAGGAGCAAGCCACATACCCCTGGGATCAATTCTGGGGCCTGGGAACTGTGAGGACTAGTGTGAACAACTGAATAAAAATAAAAATGCTTCTTCCTCCTCTCTCTTTCTGCCTGCCTGCCTATTAACATTCATTCCTGCCTGAACCTTTCCTTAAAAAAAAAAAAAAAAAAAAAAAAAAAAAAAAAAAAAAAAAAAAAAAAAAAAAGAAAGAAAGAAAGAAGAGGAAGAAAATTGTAATTTTTTTATTTAGTTGTTCACCCTGGTTGTTCCCCCTCACTACCCGGGACCTGAACCCAGGAGTGTGTGGTCTATGCTCCTCGGCAGCAATTGACCTAATCGCTATTCCACCAGGGCATGCCAATTTTGTAACTTTATGAGGTTATATCCAAATAAAAAAAACTTTAAAAAAAGACCCTAATACACTACGGTTCTAAACATTACAATATTCTTCACAGTTTTATAAGGATTTTTAATTTGGTAATGGCTTCAGGGGCTTTTAATACTTAATCAAAATGACAGGATTGATAGTAATGTGATAGTATAGTGATACTAACAATCCTGTCATTTAATATTATAAGCCTCTGAAGCTACTATCATGCTGGCTATAAATATATATGTGGTTATAGATATATATTTGCTATGGAAGAGATGCTCAAAATAAATTATTAAATGAAAGCAGGTCACAAAATTATATATCATTTTTTCAAATAGGTACGATTTGATTATATTTTTGTTTTAAAATTACACTCATAAAGGTCTGAAAAGACAGATAGTCATAGTTATTTTAGGATAATAAATTACAGGAAGTTATACTTTTTTCCTTTTGATTTGTCTAGATTTTATTTCATGCTAAAACATTTGAATAAAACAGAAAAATTAATATAATCAAGTAAAAATGAAAAATGATTTTAAGTCAAAATCTTGTAATAACATTCCCTGCCTTCTTTTATCTACCTAAAATAACAATCTGGTTCCTAACTGTACTATCTAAATTCAATTTTTTACTGTTATACTAGCAATGGGAGAGTTCAGTTTTCACTTTAGACTTAGAGTCCCTGACTGCCAGATAAAATATGGAAAAGTCACCTGTGAATACATTATGAAATTTTCAGTTTGCTTTTAATATGAAGAACAGACAACATGAATACAAAGTGTGTTAACAAGTATTCTTAAATTCCAGCATTAGGCCCAATCTGAGAGATAAGACACAGAATGGGGGAAAGGCAGAGAGCCTGCTGACAGAAGAATAAAAGACAGAGAGAAGAACCTAGGCATGGAGACAATACAAAGAAATAGAGAAATGACTGCTGACCCGAGAGCCAGGCAGCAGTCTCCCAGTGGGACTATGCCTTCCACAGCTGGGTTACACAGTCTTCATTCCAATATTTCCCTGTTGATAATGCCAATGACCTCTCCACTGAAAATGTTACCAAATCTTTATTAATGAATATATCTATACCATGCACTTCAGAAATGTAGTAAACTGGATAGAAGGGCATTCTAACCATGACATGATTTCACTAAAAGTTTATTTCAGGTAAAAACTTCTACCATACTTAAAGGAATGTCAGGGTTCAGGTCCTCTTAGGTCTCTAAAATGATTTTATCTTCCTAATAGGGATAAACTATCAGACTGAAGAAATGATTAGCATATAAGAAGAAAAGCAGATTACCATAACTACTGAAAACATATATAGGTGCAAAAATATATAGGTGCAAATAGACATAGGTGCGGCAGGAACAATATGCAGAAAAGACGGCTGCAAGCATGCAAAAAGGCATGGCGACTACTAGAGCTGTGTATTTTAGATCATTACAGTGGCTATTTGTTCAGTGCTAAAAATGTTAAGAATAAACAGGCTTTCCAACAGACTTTTTCTCTATAGCAAACAATTACACAGAATGATAAAATTAACTTAATTCAACTATATCTTTTACTTCCTAAATGAAACCATATTCCTGCAACTCATATGAGGGGCGGGGGATCATACTCTGAAGGAAGGATCACGCACATATCAAAATCATATAAGTGTTCTTCCCAGGTATTCATTTTTCAAGAAAAATGTGTCCAGGTCAAGTGCATATCCTTGGAAATTGAAGTAAAACTCTTTCTATTCACCTGATAATTAAGACCCATTAAATCATTTAAAGGTAAAGCTTCTGGAATTTTTTTTTTTTTTTTTGCCACCCCTTTCCCCAACCCAGGTCTTGAACCTGGATCCACTAGCCACCTGAGCCCCTGAATGAAGGTGGAATTTTAAAAATTACTTACAATATCATAGATTTCTCGGTCATCTTCATCAGCTAAGGTCAATAGTGCTACTAATGGATAGCGTGATCTGGGCACTGTACCGAAGTCTTCAATCTTAGTATCTCCTGGTAGTTGGCAATATATTTCTTCTTTGCTGTCCTTTTTAATACTTTTTGAAGCTGTAAAGGTAAATCACCTCTATAACCCAAAATACAATAATATACCAAAGGTGATCAATTTCACTCACGAAAAGTCTAAGGTCTAGAATTTTCAGGTCTGAGGACATATCTGATAAAAGGATACAAGTACTGCTCTTGATAGAGATATTCGCTATATAGAGCATCTTCCAATGCTTGTGGGGTGCTTATTCGGAAGCAATAAAAGTGTTTCTGCAGAGCTTCATACAATTTTTGAACGCTGCACCCCCAGTAGCACGTAAGGAGGCTGTCTTCAAGACAATCTGTTGTCAGAGTTATGCCAGCTGTAGAAAACAAATGAGACAAAGAGAAGAAAATCACCTAATGTAATTTATAATACAATTATGCACAACTACTAACCAAAGCTTCCTTTTGGATGCCAGCCAGGTTGATGGCAGTTAAATTAGGAACTCATTAAAGGGGATGCACCTACAAATGAAGAGTCTCATCTCTAAAACAAGAAATACAAAACATTAGTCTATGTGATTTTAAAATGCTACCAGTAAACTTTTTTGTTTTTTTTTAAAGGAGAGGTACAGGCAGGAACAAAGGTGAGCAGACATAGGCAGGAAGAGAGAGGAGGAACCATTTTATTTAGTTGTCTATCTTGGTTGTTTCCCCAGTCCCCGTGTTGTGAACCCAGGTCCTTGGGATGTATATGGACTAAGCTCAGAAGGAAGTGACTCACTTGTCTACTAGGCCACCAAGGTGTACCAGTATACTCTTATTACTTACATATTTAAGCTTAGGAATGATCAATTTGGTGCGGGAGGCGGGGGGTGACTCTAAACTTTTCTCACATAGATTTTAAAACTTGAAATACAGCTCACTATTGATAATCTACCACTTTAATAGCATAATAATCCTAAATGTAAGATACAATAAACTTGTCTCTAAAAGTGGGTACAAACAATCCATGGGGCCCACAAAATGATCACTGATGTAGGAAAAACATTGAAAAGAAATTAAGCTTTATTAATATTAATACACAAATTGACAACATTAATATATACTCTTATCCCACAGTTAATGTCCCATTGACTATATAAAATATCCAAAGAGGGAGGATTATAAAACATGGAGGGTTTAACAGTCATGTCCTCATTTGTTTTCAACCCATATCATGAAAGATGCTACAATTAAAAAAAAAACAAACTGTAATTTGAGCAAACCTAAGTCTACATGATATAAATTATACGTGGACATACAAATTGTATTACAGTAGTCCCTCACCTATTGCAGGAGTTATGTTCCAGAGACGCCCACGATAGGTGAAAATCTGCAAAGTAGCGGCGTTATAATTTATTTATCTATATTTTAAGGCTTTAGAAACCCCTCCTACTCTCCTATAAACCCTTCCCACACTCTTATAAACACTTTCTACACTCTTAAACCTACGCAATTTTAACAACATATAAAATTCTATGTGGGTGCTCACTAGGGAAGTATGTTTACCGCAAAATCCCACGATAGAGCAAAAATTCCACGATACAGAATTAGATATATTTTTCTAAAAAACCCGCGATCCAGTGAAGCAGCGATAAGTGAACTGCGATATAGCGAGGGACGACTGTATACATTTTTACCTATTTATCCCTCCACAGAACTTACTTTGTGCCACTTAAACAGCGTCTCCCCTTACTCGGGGCAGCTGCAGCGCCCAGTCTCAGTGGCAGTTGTATACTTACTAGACCAGTGGGCACAGCTTCACTCACTGTTCCTGGATGCACATGTCTGGTCTTTGATTCTGGTGCTCCAAACCGACTGGCAATTCTTTAAGTTACCCAATATCCTTTTATTGAAGTATTTTCTGTTGCTTGCTGATAGGAATTCTGATTGATACCTTAACTATTTTTTAAAAAGTGATCGAGTATGTGCTGGAAGGAAATATGCAACAATTGATGGTGTTTTTCACTTTATTTTCAGTATTTAATACTATGAATTTAAGATTCTGAATATATATAGTAACAGTGACGAAGGACAATTCTTATAGTTAAGCAAAAAATTAATTGGCAGGAATTTTGCATAGGTAATTAGAACAAAATTTGATTTCAAATTTGTATGTGATTCCGACCATCAGGAATGAATTCAAGAATGGAAAATTCAACTACTTCTTTTTTTTCAATGAGTTATTAACTATCTGAAGAAAGAGACTCTATTAATACACATTTCAGAAAATATATGAAACCCCACATAATTTTCTCTATGTCACTGTAGGACCGTCTAATGCACTATAAGAAAAAAAACATTGGAAGTAGATAGAAAAGGGAAAAATAGATAAAACATACAAAGTTGAAGGTAAAAAAGGAACGCAGAAATGATTACTTAATATTATCTCATTACTAGCAAAAATGAGGAAAAGGTGAAACAATGTATGTATGTAGCATTCGTTACATCAAAATGCCCAAATATCCACCGATGGGGTGCTATAGAAATGAAATTTGGGATATTCTACAATACTATGCCCCTCTTAAAAAAGAACTGGGGCATATCAAAATATCTGTATAAGCTACTGAGGAATGATTTTAGAATATGGTGTTAAGTGAAGAAGGCAGAATGGTGAAAAGTACAGTTATGCTACTATTTATCTCAAAGAAGAGGACATCCATATATATGTTTGTTTACACTCAGAAAGAATAATTAGAGGATAAGCCTTAAAATAAATTAAAAATATATAAAAAATAAAAAAAACCCAGTTTATTTGCTTTGTAAAAGGAATCATAATTTCAGAGATTCAGAACTGTATATAAGATTTGCTTACAGACTTTTATACTTGACTAAAATGGATAGTGTCAGAGGATACCGACAACTAGATATTGATCAGACTTTAACAAAATATGTCTCTAAATTAATGTTATAAGTGAATAAAAAAGAACTATGGAATCTATAAAATTCTACTCTCCAAAATCTTTTATGAACTTGCCCCTTACATAGACTGAGAAAAGAAAGAATTGATTTATACTAACTGATGAGAGTTCAAATACCCCTGTGCAAAAAATGATTCTCTCTTCAGGTTTTCCCACTTCTTCTGCAAAGAAAGTTCCTATTCTCAGATTTTCTTAGTCTTCTAGTGCACACACAATGTTATCTTAGACCAATAATATTAACAGAATTGGAATGTTGTTATAAATCAAAAATTTAGAACGCAAATTAAGTGAAACAGCATAGGTGTGAGTTCTTTCAACCTGCCCTTACTCACCTAGCTCAAGAATCAAACAGAACACAGTATAAGAGACATCTTGCAAAATACTGGGGAAAATGGGACTATAGTAAATGAATGGAGCCATCAAAAAGGAAAAACAATGGGACAGAAAAGTCACAAACCCTGAAGAAGAATTATTCTAAGAAGAACTAACACATGAGAAGATCATGCACGAAGATAACAAATGGAGTACTGAGTTGAAAATTTTAGGTTGTAGGAAATAGAGGTTCCCACATCCCTCTAAAAATACTATGTGTCTCACATTTCGCCTGATCCCTTTGCTTTCTGTTAACTTTCACAGGGTGAATAAACCAAAAAGCAAATAAACAAGGGAGCTGTTTAAAAAAGTACAGCAGAATTCCTGAACCAAATGAATTAAACTCAACTAATACCCCGAATACATTCAATTTCATTAAAATCATCTATAATTGGGACATGGAAACATCATAAATTCAAATACAGTATCATTATATAACAAAAATATCCCTATTAAATAGTACTCAATGGTTAAAATTAAATCTCATTCTTTGGTTTATTCAAATAAATTGATATTTAGATATTCCCTTACTCCCCATTGTGCCAAGCTTCGGGTACAGTGGTGAAAAAAATAACTGGATTTTTTTTTAAAGAATTATTTATTTATTTAGAGGAAGGAAGCAGGCAGGAATGAAGGCCAGTAGGCAGGCAGGCAAGTAGGGAGAGAGAGGAGGACAAAGCATTCATCTATCCATTTACCTGTTTATGTTGGTTGTTTCCCCTGGTTCCAGGTTCTGAACCCGGATCCTTGGGCTCTATGCAACCATCAGAGCTGCAGACTTAACCACTAAGCCATCAGGGCATGCCATAATCTGAATTTTTTAACTATCTACACATCAAATGAAATAACCTTTTAAAATGCCACAATTATGGCTCAGAATATTACATCAACGTCATCAATGCCCTGGTTAGGTATGTCTAATGACACCCACCATTCCACAGTTTAAACCAATGAATTTTGTTCTGTCAAGTACCGTCGCCATCAAAATTCTTCTTATTTCCCCATAGGAGATAGATTATGAGTGACAGGCATATCTTTTATGTTTTTCGGTTGATTAGTACCTAGTGTGTAGGCATAGCTGAGAGGTCTTCTATTGACAAGATACCTTTTCATTTGCTTCTAGCGTTTACAGGGTGGAAGGCTCTGTCTGAGACTCTTTCTGTCTGTAACGCAGCTTGATGGACTCCCTCACACCTTCTAGCTCACAAGTGCCCTGTTTGTTTGCTCACAATGTATAGGTTCTGTGCAGTGTTTGCAAGCTTGTGGAACTGTACAACAGGAAGGACCACTTCGGGAGATTTTTTTTATCGACAGTCCTTCTCAAGAGGCACATGTGACATCATAGCAGGTCCGAGTGCACAGCCACAGAGGAAAGAGGTCACTGAGCAACACTATTCAGGCATGTTTTCTAAACAAGTTAGTTTTCTCTATTACATCGTGAAACTGGTCTTTCCCAAATGAAAACTGTCAGAATGAATCTCTTATAGGACGGGAAAAGATCTTCAGTTCCCTTCAATTCACAGATTAATAATACAGTGTTTAGAGGTAAGGAAAATAAGAAATTTTGTACTTTTCCTCTTAAATGATAATTGCTATTAACTAAGTATACTGATTTTGGCAAGCAATTCTGTAAATTAGAGATAGGAAAAAGAGAAGACAAGAATGGTTACAGAAGCTAAGGGACAAGAATGAAAAAGGCTGGCTGGTTAACTGCTAAACACTGCAGAGACAGTAACTCAGGCATGAAAATTGTCCACTCAACTGCATGACTGCTGGAACTAGAGGTGGTGTCAGAAGCGGCAACCAGTGATCGTGGAGAAAGCCATTTCAGTAGAAGGACAGACTAAAAGTCAAAATAAAATGCTCTAGGGGTAGAAGGGAAGCAGGCCAAGAAGAAAATGTAATTGCAAACTGCATTTAAGAAGCCTGGTTGTGAAGGGAAGAAGAGAAATTGAACGGTAACTTGAGTATGATGAAAAGTTGAGAAGGTTTTGGGTTGTTTGTTTTTAAGATAACAGAAATGGGGGCACACCCAGGTAGAGTAGTGGCTAGGTCAGGGGCTTCTGAAGGATTACAGTCCATATAAATCCCAAGGACCTGGATTCGTGTCCTGAGTCCAGGGGGAACAAGCAATGTGAACAACTAAATGAAAATAAAAATAAGATGCTTCTTTCTCTTCTCTTTTCCTGCCTGCCTGCCTGCCTGCCTACTCATCTTCATTCCTGCTCTGCACCTTTCCTTAAAAAAAAGAAAAAAGAAAAAAAAAAGAGAATACCAGAAACGTCAGTAAGTGTAAAAGGTTATAGGGACTCCGCCCAGAAATCTTTGTGGAGCTACAAAATGTATCTAGAATTGTTTACTCTATATCTCTACTTAACTCCCACAAAACAGAATTCAAAACCTTTCTTTCAAAACCTGCTCTTCCTCTTCTATTCCTTATCTCAGTAATGGGACCTGTTCTATGCAAATTCTGAGTCTTTCTAACTCGATTCACCTGTCCCAACCTTGTTTCTGTTATTCTGTCTCTATCCCAGTGCTTTGTTCCTGCTTCCTCCTCTACCTAGAATATCTCCCAGTCCCAAGAGGTACATACCTACTTATTTTTCAAATCTCTTCAAAAAAAGAAAAACAAGAAACAGTATCTGTTTCTTTTATGAAGCTTTTTCCTGAATATATCTCCCTACCTTAGCACAGTTAAACATTTCTTTTTTTCTCTTCCTTCCTTCCCTTCTCTCTTTTTTTTCTCCTCCTCTTTCTTCCATTCTCACAGCTTCCCTAGTCTTACAATTTCTCCACATAAGTACAGAAACAATTATCTGTTACTAACATCTACCAAAATAACATTTTATACCAATACAATTTATGACAAAATACTAAAATTTCAAATTCAAAGAGTTGTTCTTCAGGTTAACAACCTTATATGCTTAAACTGTTCCATTCTTACATTAATCACTACATTGAAGATCAATGCAAATGGTTCAGTGTCCAAACAGAATTCTCTCATTAATGCCTGTGATACTTATTCTCACACAAATGCTTCTGTTTACTAGTTAGTTTCTTAGGAGCAAGATTTATGAATTATTAGTCTTATATCTGAAGTATGTAGCATAGTTTCTGGGGGGAAAATATACTCAATGAATGTTTAAGTCTAATGGAGAAAAGGCAATAAAGAAAGAAAATCCAAGGGCTAGGAAAAAGGTACACAAAGAGAAATTTTTTTAGAAAGTAGCCACCAACTTGTAAGTGAAGCTGAAGATGAATTAGTGATCCCTAAGCCGAAGGGATTCTTGACTTGTCTCATTTGCTTTTTGAACACTCTTGTATTGAACTGAGTCTCTTCTGAATTTCTCAGAATTACAGGAACATCCCATCCAAACCTGAAGAAAGGTAAAAATAAAATAAGACATAATTTTAACTAATGTTGAAAATGTATGTTATATGTAAAGTATGTTGTACTTCAATAGTTTTTTCTTTTAATATAACTATCAGAAAAAAGAGATTGCTATTCATATTATGGCAGAATTAATGTAGAATGAGAGAGAAAAAGAGCTCCCACAGAACTGCAATATATTATTTAGTTGCCTAAATCAACATATTCTTGAAAATAGAGTTCTATTATTAGTGCCACTGTTGATAACAAAGTTTATTGATTACAAATTGTAGCAAAAAACATGATAGAATTATTGAAATTTTTAAGTGATATGATAAAGACATATTTAATATGCAAACTATTTGATATTATTTATGAGACGAGAGCTATTGAACATCAACTACAGACTCCATTTACATATTTTCTACTTTTAATTTTCATATAAATTGGTTCCACATGACAATGCCTATTGAGCAAATTTAGAAAGAAAATAAAAGGGACTAAATTCAATTCCTTATACAATTAAAAAGCAGTTACGTTTACTCAATTTACATAAAGTAACTTAGTGAATATACATTAAACTAGGGGCCTTTAGGCTCTGACAGCACAATTAGGTTCATACTCTGACGAACTCCTTTTTTCTCTAAACACATCACAGTACTAAAAAACAAAAAACAAGGAATTCTAAAGGGCCCACGAAAATGAGTAACTATGGTATATTTAATCAAAGTAATAGTAGTACTTAGTAACAAAAAAGAAATGAATTATTGTTATAATCTCTTCAATAAATCTTAAAAACATGCTGTGCAAAAAAAAAAAAAAAAAAAAAAGCCCTATACAAAAGAGCACAAGCTATATAACTTTGTAATGTAAAATTTCAGAGAAGCAAAGATAATCTCTAGTTGAAATTTAAAAAAGAACAATAACTGCTTCTGGGGTATAGGAATATGGACTCGATGGGGAAGGGCCCAGGAAACGTTGGTGATAGTAATGCTCTATGTCTTGATAAAGCTTTGACTAGCTGGGGAATAGTGACATGTTTCATAACACTTAGGATCATGTGTAGATATTTTATCTTACATCTAATTGTATGTAAATATTATTTTAAAAGAAAAAATATATGCAAATATTGAACTCTAGCTACTAATGCACAAATGTACTTAGAGGTGAAACGTATAACTTATTTTGAAGAGATCAAGAAATAAGATGAACTGATGGGAGGACAGAACAATGGATGGATGGACAGATATGTAATAATAATATGATAGCAAAATATTCATTTGGAACCAAATATTCATTGTGCTTACTGCATAATTCTTTCAAGCTTTCTATGAATGTGAACATTTTTATAATAAAACATTAGAAAAAAAAGTCATCACTAGGTTCAAATACAAATCCTTAAGGAGCTGAAAAGGGAAAGAAATATAAAGTAATGACTAAGGTTGATGACAAGGTTTGATGGGTCCTAAGTCTGGCAGGGGTAGGAACAATGAATGTTTCACTGAGAGAGGGGGCAGAGCTGGGTTCCTAACCTGAAAGGGGCCAGGTTAAGCCAATATCGACATGGGACAGAATCATCATTATTAAGTCCGAGTCCTTGACTGCAGAGTGTAGGATTCTGGGTGGAGGCAATTACAGAATGGTTATACAGCAGGGGAGAGGACAAAGGAAAAGAGAAAACAGAACCTCCCACTAAAATATAGATTGCAAACTAAAAATTCAAATCTCATGAATAAATCTAATGCACCAAAGTTTTTTAATAATAAAATGTTAGAAGAAAAGAGGTTCAAAGATAAATCTTTAAAGATCTGAAAAGAAAAAGAAATATAATGTAGAAAATTAGAAAATGAGATAAAGTTTCACACTAGATAAATTTAGTTTTATAACACAGTTGGAAAAGACTGTTCCCAAAAAGCTGAAAAGTAGGTCTCTAACAGATCAAAGTATTTCCAAGTTAACTACATTCTAAAACAAAGCTCAAGAATATGCTAATACAAAAACAACCAGCACCCAATAAGGTAAAATTTATCATGTTTAGCATCCAATAAAAAATTAACAGGCTTGCAAAGAAGCAGGAAACTATGACATATAACGAGTGAAAGTAATCAATAGAAACAGGCCCAGAAAGGACAGAGACACTAGAATTTGTAGACAAAGACATCAAAATATTTATTATAGCTATAGTTCATGTTTTCAAGAAAGTAATTAAAGATTGAGCATATTACATCAAAACATGGAAGATATATATATATATATATATATATATATATATATAAAAAAGAGTCCCAAATCCATTTCTAGAGATGAAAGATACATAGGATGGGCAAGATTAACATTAGATATTTCAGAATAAAAGATTAGTAAATTTGAAGATACAGCAACAGAAAGTTCCCAAAATTAAACAGAGAGGGGAAAAAAGCTAAATAAAAATAAATAAGATATCTGGGAGCCTAGGGACAATTTCAAGCAGTCTAATATAGAACTGGAGTCTGCAAATGAGAATCTACAGAGATAGAACAAGAAAACTACAGCCTAATACCACTCAGGAACATATAAATAAAAGTTGTTAACAAAATGTTAGCAAATTAAGTCCAACAATATATAAAAAGACTACCATGAACTAATGAAGCAATTCTCGGGAATGCAAAGTTGGTTTAACATAACATTAAAATTTTAATAGAATTCACCATATTAACAGATTAAAAAAGAAAAACCAGATGATCACCTCAATACATTCAGAAAAAGCACTGGTTAAAATCCAATGTCCATTCTTAATAAAAAACCATCAACAAACCAGGAAAGTAAAGGAACTTATTCAACCTAATAAAGGGCAGCAACAAAAAAATATATGGTTAACATCACACCTAATGAAAAGATTGCTTTCCTCCTAAAATCGGAAACAAGTTACATAATAACCAGGTATCCTTAAGCAGTCACTTAACCTCTATGTAACTGTTTCTCACCTATAAAACTTTATAATAAGGCTTAGCACTATATATCCTCGCAATAATACTGAGGATGGAGCACGCTTAGCGGGTGACAGAAGAGCTAGAGAGGGGAAAAAAAAAAAACCAATCCTGAAATACAGTAGCTTCTCTCTGATCCTCAGAATCAATTATTCCTACAACTTCTATTTCCACTATTCACCACTGTCCCAGTGCCTTTTTAAGGTTAAGTGAAGAACTTGGAGTGACAGGACAGAAGATATAACTTTTCCTATGGCAGTTAAAATACAAATACAACACCTTTGTCCTTTTGTCCCCAGAGTGCGAGAGAGAGAGAGAGAGAGAGAGAGAGAGAGAGAGAGAGAGAGAGAGAGAGAGAGAGAGAGACAGAGAGAGAGAGAGAGACAGAGAGAGAGACAGAGAATACTACTCTCTATATACTTTACATTATATTTCCTAGCCCCTTCCTCCTCATTTTAATTTTCCCTACCTCCTCCCATCCTTTCTAGCTCCTTACGCCACTGCCTGGCTCCAAACCATCAGCAGTAAAAGCTAGAATTCAGAGTTCAGGGTGTTCATTTCTACTTTAGGTTCAAGCATTATATTTCAAGTACTTTTTACCATGTTGCACCTAAAAATTTCAACTAAAGAAACCTTAAATGTCTAGGAATCAGAAACCCGAAAAAAGGCAGGGCTTTGGGGAAATATCTGGAAACAGCCCATTGTGAACATGAATTCTTTTGAAATAAGTTTTATATACTTTCAGATGCATACATTTTAATATAAAGTATTCTTTCTCCAAACCTTTACAGAAAATCTCTAAGAATATATACTTTATCTGCACTGTGACCTCAGAGTGGAACAAAGATGTAAAATGGTGCTTCTCTCTAAGGCTTGTACAAGGTTATTTGGCCCAGTCTCACATTCTTATTCCCTTAAAGAAGTTAGCTAAGCACAGCTAGAGCAGCCAGATTTAGTCAAGGCTCTTGCTTCACTTTTTACTTTGCCAGCCCTATGTCCATGAGGTCCTTATGATTTGGAGAGGGGTGGGCAGAGGGGGGAGTAGGATTCACTTTGTAATAGAGTGATATCACAGTCTGACCACATCTCTGGCCCTAAATTTTATGCATAATATAACCTAAACTCATGTAAGCTCCGTGTTCTGGCAGCTGACACATGTTGCATTTTCGGTTTAGTATAATCCTAAACCTTTTCACATTTAAAAAAACAGCAACATACCGGATCCTGTGTAAACTTGATCATTTTTGCACAAAAATCCACAACTTTCAGCGTTTCCACTTATTTGGTGTGGACCTATATTTCCATCTTTACTATATTACTCAAAAGCCAATAGGTAGAAATGATTTGGAGTAAAGTTAAAAAATGGAGACAGGTTGAGTAGCAAACCACAATTGGTGCTAATACATGGTTTACAAAATAATAGTGTTAGGAAACTAGCTAGACATGAGCACTGGACAAAGGCCATCCTATTAAAGAACACCTCTAGATATGACGCCCTAACAAATTGCAGCAATCTTATTAGGAAAACCTTCTCAAGGTCAGGGGTTCTAAAGAGAGAAGTATCCACGCTCTCAAAGATGCTTTCAAGTCCTCCAGCACTCTTGGCCTACCCCCACCACCCCTTTCTGGTATCACTAAGGCAGTCATAGGAAAGAACACGCGCGGTAAGAATCTAGTTGTGTAACTCTACCTGTCAATCAACATGAAAGACAGGAGCAGAATCCGCCCCATGGGAAGACCGAGGGAGACCAAGTGGGAATATAAGGCCCAGAAGAAATACACCTGTGCAGAACCCTTTTGGGACAGCCCGTCCTCCTCTCTGAGTACCTGCTATCTGCTATCCGCTATTTCTTTAATAAACCTGTACTGCTTCTGCCTGCAATGAATCTTGTTTTGCAACAGAACTTCTCTCACTTGTCTGTGCCTCACTTGAATTCTTTCCTGCAGGGACGCAAGGATCAGAGGTCTGGAAATTCACAGCAGAGTACTAAAAAAATTGGGAGAATAACAAACCAACATAAACCCAGCAACACTGGTAAGTAGACCCAGCGACTTATCTCTGGCCTCTATCCTGACATGAGACCTTTTCTACTTTTTTTTTAAAGAAGAGTATATTTTTTCTTTAAAGCAAAGTACATGCAGGAATGAAGGTGAGCAGGCAGGCAGGAAGAGAGAAGAGAAAGAAGCACTTTATCTTTATTTAGTTGTTCACGTTGGTTGTTTCCCCCAACCCAGGTCTCGAACCTGGGACCTTGGGATGTATGTGGGGCTGCTCCCAGGGTGTACTAGACCGCCAGGCCATCGGGTTCACCCCTTTTTCTATATTTTAAAGTAAAAACATGAAAAAAGATACTGATGGCTTGTGTATCAGATCATGGCTGGTATGATAATACAAGGAATAGTAAAATAGAAATGAACTAATTTTCTTTTCAATTGAATTACATCTTTCTGTTTGTCCACTCAAAGTCACTCTGGCAACTGGAGGAAAGGAAATATTTCTTAACATCACTTTCTCTTTTTTATAAATTAGTCTCCCCTTTCTTTCCATAAAGAGAATTTTCTATTCTCTTCATTTTAGTATTACAAATTTATACTGAATTTCCTGTAATTCTGTTTTTCCCCATTTCTAAATGGTTCTCTGCACTTGTTTTTAATAATGCCTAAATTCCAGGACAGCAATAAGCTGTGAATGTCCAATTCTATTTTCACATCGCCTTACCCTATGTCTTACCCTGTACATACTCCCCAGACTATTTATGGGCAGATGAATCATTCAAACTGACCTCCTTTGCTTGTGTCTGGAGTCTCAGAGTCCCTCATGAATAAAGGTTACTTTGATGTTAAAATTCCAAGGCTCAGAAGTACAGTTTTTATCGCCCCTTCAGCCTTGAGTTCTAAGCCGATCAGAAAACACACAGGCGGTGGTTAAATAGGGGGCTTCTCTCCTGTGTGGCCTCCCAAGGCTGCTTTCACTTGGCTTATTGGACACTGAGACTGGACCAGGAAATAAAAATCTTTCAGGGGAAATCACTGTTAGGGGAGGAGGGCTGTCTCTGAGAGCACTTTCGAGAAAGTGACTCTAGTTCTAAAATGCTATGCCTTTCACTGTAAAAGTAAGAGTAATTTAAGAATTAGATCTTAAGGTCCTAAGATTTGAAATGCCATTTCTAACAGCTTTGTGTTTTCTTCTAAATTTTCAAAAAAAAAAAAAAAAAAAAAAAAATCTTGCCAATGCAAGTGTCATAGATTGTGCACCCTAAGTAAATACAAACTAAAGACATACCCTCTTCCTGAGAAGGAATGTGTGTGTCCGCAGCAACCTCGTCACACACACACAACCGACCACATTCAACAAGCATGAGAAGAGTCAAGGTCAGTGTATCAGTAAGGTCAGCAATGGACAGAAACCACATCAGTTATTTAAACATATACGATGTCATATGACAATTTGTAAACAAGTACAGGAGAACTGCAAGTTAAGAGGACACTGAAGAACCCTAGCAGGAAACAGTGATACTCCTAGAGCTAGGGAAGCAAAGGGAAAAGCAGTGACAATTACAGTGTATTCATTTTTTTATGTTGAAGGGAAGGCGCAGGCAGGAAAGAAGATGAGCAGGGACAGGAAGAGAGGAGCAAGAAGCACTTTGTTTATTTAGTTGTTCATGTTGGTTGCTCCCCGAGTCCTAGGATGTGAATGGTGGGCGGGGGGGCGGGGGTCCATGGGATCTATGTGGACTGCTGGATAAAGGTGGCTATCACCAGGGTGCAACAGGAGTATTACAATTTTTTTTTTAAAGGAACAGTACGGCAGGAATGAAGGCAAGGAGGCAGGCAGGCAGGCAAGAGACAGGAAGAAGCATTTTATTCATTTTATTTCAGTTGTTCATCTTGGTTGTTTCCCCAGGCCCTAGGTCTTCAACTGGGGACCTTGGGATGTATGTGGATTATACCCACAATGTACCAAACTGCTAGGCCACCAGGGCACACCTGGAATATCACAGTTTAAAAGCTTGGAGAAGGGATAGACCTTTGTGGCAGGAGTGTTGGCCAGTTGGTGCTACTATCTCTGAAGGACGGCGACAGGCCGATTCTAGGTATGAGGGAAAATTATAAACTCAAGTAACCTGCCGCTACTTGGGCCAACTGCACTGTCAGGGTGAGCCAGTGCTGCGGGGACGTACACCAGGAAAAGGAAACAAACTGTTAGAAGTCCCTTCCTCTTCCTCCAATCAGCCAGTCTCTTTCCAGCACCCTGTATTGGAAAAGCCTTTTAAAAGGCTAACACAAGAGAAATGAGGCTTGCAAATCCTCGTCCTAGAATCTGCAAAACAGAGTACAGTAGAGCATGCTTGCATCTGAGTGGCAGTAGTCTCTGGAAAAATCTGGAGGATGATTCCCAGTAAGTCTTTGAGGCAGAACTGCAGGATAGAGTCCTGGAGGGGACCTGACCTTCCATTCAATCAAGGGCTCCAAGTCTATGGATGAGTGTAGGTCTGGAAACTGGAAACTTTCCAGTGTGGTGCCTCAGCCAGGTTTCTGGTTCCAGACCGAGAGTTATTTCTTCCATGTAGTTCCTGTAGCATTTAGTAGGCCGCCCTTCTATTGTATTTCTAGAGACATCAGAATCCATTAGCCACTGCCAAAGATCCCTATGGCCCCAAACAATTTCTACATTGTCCCCTAATGTCCATTATATAACATACGTCCACTTTGACTCCTGTGCTGCCACTGGACATCAAGTCAGGAAATCCACACTAATGGCAGCACCTCCCACCATCAAAAATAGCCTAGAGATGACAGGTGCCTGAGATTTTCAAGGACATCAGTCTCGTCTCAGTAATCTATTTTCAGTGCCTTCACAAAAAGCATGTCTTCTATGTCCTCTTGCAGGATGCAGTAGGAAGTGGGTGTGCAGGCTGAACATAATAAATCCAGTCAATATTCCTGTTTTCCTGAGTCTTCAAATTCCTTCCTCATGATGCCAAGAAGTTCTGGCATATCAACCTTATTAAATACAGGCCATCTCTGAGTCCAAGTTTCAGTTAGCCAAGTATGAGATAAAACTTCAGATTAATAATTTCTTGACAATACACCTAGATCAACTAATTTGATTTGATCTAGTGCTGTTACATTCTATCTTTCTTAGCCTAACATACTTAGGATCCATTCTCACACATAGCCCCCAAATTGAAACAAATTAGCATACTTGTACAATTCTTTCCCAGGCTAAACTATTTCCATCTAGCTATACTTTGTTCTATGGAGCTTGAAGAGATCTGAGCCTCTGGCAAATGGTAACAGAGGTAGGTCTTGAGTATAGATGTCCTTTGCAAAACAACTGCCCTAGACATGGTTATTACAGGATCATCAAATAAGAGAAGGTTAGTTTTCTCAGACATGGAAAGGAGGTTGCTTGCCTCAATAAGGGAGGCTCATCGTGACTGGGGTTTCAAGATTCTCAGCTTTGTTCAAGACTGCCTTAGATGTTCCCATTTTAAGTCTCTGGGTTCTACGTTCCAATCAATGTCCAAAATGAGACATTAGCAAGGTGGTATAATTCCATTACCAGTACAATTAAAACTGTGTTCAATTTTTAGCTCTGTAGTTAAATGAAAACAAGTAATTTAGAACCAGAGAAGGTATCTCCATGGAATTGTGACTCAGATCTGTGGAAAAGGGACCACTACCTTCGAAGGAGCAAACAGGAGGCCAGTTGTAAAAGAGTGGAAAACTATAAACTAGAAAAACTGGGGCCAACTTTTAATACCAAAGTGAAGCACTATTGCTCTGTGAGACTGGAAAAAGAAACCCAAACAAAAGCAGTAAGTTCTGTCATCCTCCTCTAACCTTCAGTCTCCTCCTCTCTTGTCAAAGTCTCAGAGGTAGCCAGTTAGCAAAAGAGAAATGTGGTTTAGAGGCCCTGTCCCAGATTCACAAAGCAGAGCATATAAGGATAAGGGCGATATCGAACTGAGTTCAAAGGAAAAGAATGGGAATAGCTGTCGAGTCTCTGATTATTTGAATTTGTTGAAGAATGTAGATGACATTTTAGTATCCTTTTTGTACAATGCCCAGCAAATAGCAAGAATGTAATAAATGTGAACTATCAGAGTTTACAGAAACCACTAAGTAGTTAAACAGAAATACCATACTTCCAGTTACATGATATTTTGCTATTGCTATTGGGATTCCAATAATCAAATGCTCCTATTCCTTCTCCAGTTCTGCACAGTGCAGATAGACAAGGAGGAAAGTGAAAAGAAGCAATGGTAATTAACGCAAAGCAATATTGAGGTAAGAACCATGATAAAGACAGATGAACAATAAGAACTATATTTTGGTAAGTTGAAAAAAATGACAGGTGGATTAATGGTTTACTTTCTGCCTGGGGTACTCTTGAAAGCTGTTCTTATGAGAGCTAGATGCTGTCCAAGTTTTCATTCTTTCTAGTCAAAGAACCTGTGGTCTTGGCTAGGTTGGCAAATAAATACCAGTTAAAAAAAAATTAAAAGTGTATCTACCTGGGCAAAGCTTCCCAGATGGAGAGAATGGTGGGTTAGGCTCAAGATGACTGGTTAGACCCAAATCAAGATGGAAGTGACGGGTACTTAAATGGTCTTGTGCCTTCAGTGGTGCTTATCCCATAATTTCAGAAGTTCTACAATTCCCTGGGCTTCCGCCTTTTAAAAGTCATACCTAAATGGAGTGGTTAGGCAATTGTCAAGTTTCCAAATAAATCTCAAATCTAGTAATGCCAGGACTTAAACCTAGGTCTGCCAGACTCCAAAGTCTGTCTCTTAACTAATGGAAACAACTTTCCCCACTACCCTTCACCCATGGGTGCTGCCATCATCAATGCGGCCATCATTCATTTTCTTCTTCCTAATACTAAAGACAGATATCTAATTAGTTGGCCTAGTTAAAATAAAAATTTAAAGATATAATGCAATTATCAAATAGTTGTCTATTTTCCTTAGTGGAGGAAAATTACATTTCCTAAGAGAATAACACTAACATTGCGGTCATTTTAAAAATTCTGTGTTAAAACTGCTTTTCTCATTTGTGCAACAATTCCAAATTCCAGCTACAAGCTTTCCTGAAATAAACAATAGCAATAAAACCTGATGGATCAAGAATAACAAATCATGTAAGAATGGTCTTAATCTTTCCCCACGACCAACAAAGAATTTTGTGTTCTACTGCTTACAGTGTGGAGTATAGTGTAGAAATGTTAAAACTTTGCTTAGTTCCTCCAAAAGCCATGGTGGAGTCACTGTTAGGTCAATTGTCTCTGAAAGAGCACAGGTCACATATTGCTGGGTTGAGTCCAGGAGTCCAGGATCTGGGGAGGAACCAACCAATGTTTGAACACTAAATAAAAAATAAAAGAAATGTGTCTTCCTCCACTCTCTTTTTGCCTGTCTGCATCTTTCCTCTAAAAACAAAAACTAAAAAACAAAGACTTTGCTTAGTTCCTAAAGATGATATATATTTTCAGAAACTAACAAGAGCTTGAGTCCTTTCTTTTTCTTTTAACCTCTGGCCCAGGTCTGGAACCCAGGTCCACAGGCTTTACATAGTGTGCACCTCAGCGACCTCAGGAGTCCCAGCCACCTGAGCTACAGGATGCACCTTGTGTCCTTTCTTAAAAATCATGACATATATGTGATCAAGGTACATTTTTAACTTCATTTTACATCACCTGCTCTCCTCAGAAACATATCTCCTTTGCCCCCCTGCTAATGTTGTGTTCTCTGAAAAGCCTTCTAATCTCTACTATGCACATTTAATGTCACTTTGTTTTCAAAATGCTCCGTCTTCAAAATCCAGTTCATGTCTCCTCAGCGATGGACTAGTAAAATGGTTTCATCTAGCCGTATATATTTATAAGGCTTTTCTAAACATGATACAACGGCATCTCCTCCGGGGGAAATTTTAGAATCTCTGGGCTAGAAATTGCTCAGGGATTACCTAACACTCCATTCTCCTTGTCTCTGACAGGTAAACTTCTGTGCCGTCGGGTAATTTATCTCTAAAGACCTCTTCCAGCTTTAAAGTTATGGCCGTATAGTTCTATAGAGTAAATATTACTTCAAAAGGTTCGGCATGTGTGTAGAAACCATTACAGTCCCAAATGGTAACAGAGTTAAGTTACAAGTTAGGCTGAAACATCTGAGGTCAAGTGCTCAACTCAGATCAAAAGAGCCTTGTTTACTGCCCGCGTCTGAGCACCGCACCGCAGACGACTCTGGACACACAGGAGAATCCAGTGCGGGACAGAAGCCTGTTGGACAAGCACTCTGTGCCCATGAAGGCTGCTTTATCACCTAGACAAAAAGCTAGGCAAAATACCTCAATCTGGCACCACCCCGCGAAGCCCGCAGCGACCGGGAACGGCCGGTGATGCAGGGCAATGATGCAGGAGAAGTATCCACCTAGTCTTCCTCCCGGAGCCTGTCGGAGCCCCTGGCAAGGGCTCCCCCACAGTCCCAGACAACCCAACGCCGCAGCGCCCCCAGTTCCGATGCCCCCTGAAGCTTGCCACGACCCAATTCCCCACTGTCCGTCTCCGGTCGCTTGTCACTGGCTCTGAGACACTTACCATCCCAATACCAGGCCAGTGGTCACGACGAAGCAGGTAAAGACCACCGCGATGTAGAAAAGCGGAGAATACTCATAGAGTGTTACCAGAAACACCGCAGCCATTAGGGTCTCCTGGGTTGAGCCGGGTTTCAGACTCCCAGCTCAACCTAATCCAACCCAGCCCAGCTCTACCCCGCCGGCCGGAGAAAAACCACTACGGTGCCCCGAAGCGGACAAACTGTATAGGCCCTCACTCGCTCCGGGATTTTTCAGTCTGGATGTCGCGGCAGCCTCGCTAACCAATCACGACGTCATCTAAAGGTTCGCCCCGCCCCTCCTGTTTCCGCCCAGAAGAATTATTTTCGTAGAGGGGCGGGGCTCAGACTGGTACCGCCCCCGACTCACAGGATTGGTTCCAGCGATCATCTTCTCTGCCTGTCTGTGATAGCGGTCTTTGCTTTTCCGTGGCAAATTCTAAATAAACATCGGCGGCAACTCCATTCAAGACTTAGACAAGGTTTTTGGGTGTCAGAGAGAGGAGGCGCAGTTTGAAACCCATGTCACAAATCCTAAGACCACACCCAGCAACCACAGAGTCAGGGAAATGTATTTTATTCTGAAACTGCGTATTCGATCTGGGGCATATTTGGGAGGTGGAGGTGGAGGAGGGTGGGTATTTTGGGTTCTACAAAGTGAAATAACCCCACACCTGCTCCTTTTATATAGAAGACTTACAAATAGGCACTGGTCGAACACCAAAAGGATCTCACAAACCGTTTGTACAACTAAGCCAAATTGAATTTAATGATAGAAGAAGGTTAGCACTGTGATCAAAAATCTTAAAGGAAACAAAAATCAACTCTCCTCTCACATCCCCTTCTTTTTCTTCTCCCCTACACTTTGCAAATTAGAATTAGATATTTGAATGGTTTTGTATATATCTTTCACTTCACTTAAATATGTAGGTGTGTATATATGTGCATATACATATAAATACATACAGATGCATATATACATATGTGTATATATACATATATAAACACACACATATATATGTATATATACCAGCAGAAACTTCTAAATACAAGAAAAGTGAAATACACACACACATCACACCTCATCAGTAAGTCAGTTTCATAAAGCCATCAAGGTAGCCTTACTGGAAGTTTCTCACAACACTTCCACTGTCATCTCATTAGTTTGAATTTAGTCCTAAGAACATACCTAGCAACCACAGACAGGTATTTTATTCTGAGCATCAACATCCCTTGCTACAATCAGGGCTTCGTTACCAAGGAAGAAGGTAACAAACGATGTTGGATAGATAACTAGTGGACCCTCCACACTCCCAAAACACTAATAACATTAGTACTGGAGGAAGATGGACTAAATTTATTTTATGACTTCACATATCTCTTGGCAAATGACCTTGGGAGGTATATTCTCTAGAATAGTTCTATGTGAGGAGTCCATGCAAATGAAAGCTCCCCAAATTTAAACGTCATTCACTTTCTGATGCTTTAAGACTCACCTTTATCTATCAGGAAAATTTAAGATGTTATGGAATGTTAGTTGCATCCTGATTTCAGAGAAGTTAAAATGTAGGGTGTAATGGGGGGAAGGAAGGAATGAATCTGAAAATCAGTAAAGTAAGTGAATTGGGAGATATCAGAATTGGACATTGTAGGAGACAGAGAGAGAGAGAGAGAGAGAGAGAGAGAGAGAGAGAGAGAGAGAGAGAGAGAGAGAGAGAGAGAGAGAGAGAGAGAGAGAGAGAGAGAGAGAGAGAGAGAGAGAGAGAGAGAGAGAGAGAGAGAGAGAGAGAGAGAGAGAGAGAGAGAGAGAGAGAGAGAGAGAGAGAGAGAGAGAGAGAGAGAGAGAGAGAG
>RJWH01002713.1:0-58618 GCA_004363575.1 Solenodon paradoxus
AAAAGGTGGGGGGAGGGGTGACTTTCCTAAAAGCAGAGGCTCTGAAGAAAGGGTTTCCTAACCCACCCTCACAGTCTGCTCTGGGGTGGTAGAAAGACCTCCTACTTAGCAAGTGATTCTCCTGATCCTACCATCCAGAACCTGGGAGATCTGGGTTAAAACACAGGACCATTTCCTACAGCAGAGGTGGGTCCCATTCATGAACCCAGAAGGTGAGATTGGGTTGAGGTTTTCTAAACCCTGTTCCCTGGAGTGCACTGCACTTCAGAGAAAAGGAGAGGCACAGGCGAGAAGGAAGGAAGGGGCCTCCTCACTCCCTAGAAACAAGAGTCACCTGCTGCTTTATTTTACTTTCTGACTTTGGCTTTATGTAAGATTTTTTTTTGAAGGAACAGCCTCTTTAGCCTGTGGGTCTGAACACTGGAGCCAGACTCCGTGGATGCGCATCACAGCATCCACTTGCTAGCAGGGTGACCTGGGCATATGACCCAACCTCTCTGGGCTTCAGTTCCCACACATGAGATACTGACAGCACCTGCCCTATGGCACGCTGACAAAGACTAAACACATTCATACCTGTAACACACTCAGCTCAGCGCCTGGCAGCCTGTGGTCTAAGTAAACAAAGTTGTATGCTGACTTCCAAAAGTTTTCACACTAAAGCTCTACGTGACAGACCTCCAAACATTTTTGACTATATATCCTTATCAGAAAAGAAATTCCAAACATGCGATCCCCACATATGTACACTTATATGAATACGTACACTGCTTTTCTGTTTTCTGGTAAGCAAACGATTTTGTGATGGATGTGTATGAAGTTAGAATAGTGCATGATTCCCTTCCAGTGTCGGGGGCTCAGGGTGCTCAGAACTCAAAGCCTGGCTTGGAGCTCCTGTGAGGTATGAGCCCAGGTTAAGCATAAAGAGAGGGCTTTGCAAAGTTAGGGCAAAGGGACCCTTGTCAGTCCCCATTTTCATTCAAGATGTGATGCTCAGAGTGTCCCTAAGCATGAAGGGGACATACATTGCATGCCATAGAGGCAGGAAATTAATATAAGATGAGGTGGATGGTCCTAAACAATGACTGAGACTTGTAAGAAGCCTGGTCATAAACCTCACACTTGGGGAGGCCCGATGCAAGGCCCTGGCTAGAGTACAAATAGAACAAAGGAATGTCATGAAGACTGGAGGATTCTTAATAAAGGCTTGCCTTTCTCCCCTCCCCTGCCACCCTCTATGGAAATTCCAGGCCAGGAGTCCTGGTCTTAGGGGCCTGTGCCCAGGCACATAAGGCCATGTCCCGCAATAGTTAGAGTCATCAGATGTGCTATGGATTCCCACATTTGGACTTTCTTGTTGTGGACAGATATATAGCCAACCCCATGATCGGCCTGGCTCCTTGGGGTGGGCGAGCCATGAGACTTTCATTTATTCATCTATTTATTTTCAAAAGAAAGGTGCAGGCAGGAATGAAGGTGAGTAGGCAGGCAATCTGGAAGAGAGAGAATGAGGAAGCACTCCATTTATTTTATTTAGTTGTTTATCTTGATTGTTTATCCTGGCCTCCAGACACAAAGCCGAAGCCAGGTCCTTGGAATGTCTGTGGACTATACTCTGTGAAGAAGGCAGCTATCAAACTGCTGCTCCACCAGGCAGCATCTCTATAATCTTAAGAGCTACTGTTTCACTCAGGAAGTATCTTCTGAAACTGTGCCTCTTTATGCTATTGCTGTAGAAAGTTCTGGATTGCAGGCTTAGTTCACAGTCACACTCTTATCTGCCCACCTTCTCCAGAGTGTTGGCCAGCTGTCTTGTGGATTCCACAGCAGAGCTTCTCACTCCTCAGAGAGTTGGCACTTCCAGGTGACTCAGGCACTAAGTTGGTGGCTGCGGTGTAGACCATATAAAGCCCAAGGACTTGGGTGGGGGGTAACTCAACAAACAAATAAAAGTGCTTCCTTCTCTTCCTTCCTTAAAAAAATTTCTTTTTCCTCCTCTCCCTTTCTCTCTGTTGAAGAAAAACAAAAGCCCCTGAGTGTGTACACCAAGCACCTGGAGGCTAGCAGACATGAATTTATCAATTCAGTAGTTCTGGTGGTCTGTGAGCCTGCATTTCTAACAGGCTCCCTAGGAATGATGCTGCTGATCCTGGGACCACACCTTGAGTGACAGGTGGTCTCTAACTCTCTGCCCTGCTGCAGCGGATTGGACCTGGAGTAAACATCTGACCAAGCTGAGCCAATCAGCTTCCCGCTCAAATATTTAGACTTGGGACAAAGGGAGTCTCTTCCATCCAGAATGCTCTGGCAAATGCAAAGAAATTAGAAAACTCAGGAGCTGCTGGGTGACCATTTTCTGTTATGTCGACTGAGAAAAGAGCAAGGCAGAAGGCACAGGAGAAAAAGCACGTATAAGATGCAGGCTGTAGAGAATACTGCCTGAATCCCACAGCTTTGAATCTCTGGGTTCTGGACCTAGTCACACCTCCTGGATTTCTCTCAGTTGGGTTCCACAAGACACCCTGTATCATTATCATTTTCTCTTTTTCACTTAAGCTGGGTGCAAGTTACTTTCTGTTGCTTGCAATTGCAAACCCTCAATCCTACTACATAGTATCATACATGGTGAGCAGTTAAAGAGGCAAGTATAGTCCTTTTCAACTCAGACCTCAGCAAGACTCATTGAAGGTGCGTGTTAGATCACTGATGATTGAAGAACCGAACACAATGCCCCAGGCACAGTGTTCTCTACAACTTTTCTGGTCCCAAATTTGGAGAAACCCATTTACTTCCTGTCTCACTGTCAATCCTAGAAATCCAGTTGGGAATGCAACACACTGTCATTGTTTCTCTTTATGCCATCTATCCCCTTGGCACTCTAATTTCATTCTTCGTATCTGGCAAGGGAAAAAGGGACTCGGGGAAGGTGTATTTCCCCTTTAAATACCATGAAAGTTATGAATATATCTTTCCCAAACTGCCAAAATAATTGTTTCATTTACAGAACTGAAATTCTCCAGGGAGCGTCCCAGTGATGTTCGAAATTGCTAACATCAGATATGCAGAAAACAAATATGGAGCAATCCATATGCTCCCAATCCTGAATTTAGCATCTCAGCTCAACAGAAACTTGCATTTCAATCACTTTCAGTCACTTTTGGGTTATGAGTATGTGCAGAGTTGAGGCTGGATCGAAGCCACCGGCCTGGAACCTGCTGCAGTGAAGGGCTCAGTCTGCACGGCCTGAGGCTCCTGCATGAGTTGCCATTCAGAGTTCACTTTAAATTAACACTTACAGGCTGCAGATCCCCGTCCAAAGGGAAACTGGAGAAGGTACTGGTTATATGATTATAGAAGGAGAAGCTGCCAAATGTCTCCCTCTTCTTTTTTATTGCTACTCTCAATGTCCTATTGCTTAGGGGCTTGGGGCCTGGCCTGGAGTTTACCACTTCTCAGGGCCCCATTATAAAAAAATCATGTAAGAAGAAACAGTAGAGAAGGAGCCTGGCATGATGATACTGACGATGACGACGATAATAGCTAACATGCATATAGCCCATTTTATGTTATTGTCACTATACTCAGCATTTGACACGAGCAACCAAGTCAGTCTTCAAAATACCCTATGAAGTAGGTGTCATTATTATCCCCCTTTTACAGACAAGAACCTAAGGTGCAGAATGATGGAGTAGCATACTAATTAGGTGCAGGGAAATGGTTCCTTTTTCATTTTCATTTTTCCTGCCATTCTCTTTCTTCTGCCTCCATTTTGCTTTGGAGAATCACTCTCCTCTCTGCCTGTTGTTACAGTGGGACAAAGGTCCTCACTTACATTCTAGGAGGACTATAAGGCACTATTTAATTCAGACATTGCTGGACTATGAGCAACACGATGGCAGGAATTGGTCTTTTTCCAATCTAGCCTAACACAGGGCATAATTTAGGTTTTTAATAAATATTTAAAGGACAACACTGGTATCTGTTTTCTACAGCAGCTATGTACTTAGGAAGTGTCCTGATTGGTCGAGCCTGGGTCATGGGTTTACCCTAGACCAATCAGATGCACTCCTAGGAATGATGTGTAGACAGAACTTTCTGGAGCTGATTTATCTGGAACATGGTACCCTAAAAGGGCAGTTCTATCCTGGACCTGACCCTGGTTTCTGTACTTCCGAGGCCTACATGTTCAGCTTTTCTCTTCCCTGAGACACTTGTTCTCTCACAAACAAATTCCCTTTTGTATAACTGTACCAGAACTGGGTTGTCTTGCCTGCAACCAGATCACCCTGCATTCTAACTGGCATGTTTGTTCTATTCCTGACATTGTGAGACCCAGAAAATTTAACTGCAGGCACACAGGGCAGTGCTGAAAGCCCAGGTCTTAAAATTAGGCACAGACATTGGCATGGAGCATTTCTTTATTCCGCAAACATCATTCGAGTGTCTTGAGCCTGGAGCTATACTCTGAGCCTAGATTTTTCTTTTTAATCATCATGATACACTGAAAAAAAGAGTATCACTTACTTCGCATGTGAGGAAACTGAGGCTCCAGGAAATGAAGCACCTTGCCCAAGAACATAAATATAGTGACTGGCCCAGTCAGGTCCAACAAGCATGTCTTGCTGAAGTCAAAGCAATTGTTCTCACCCTGTGCCACACAGTCTTCAAGGGCCTGTGAGCCAAGCTCACAGGACTAAGAAATCAGTTGTTATAACTTGGCCAAAGGCACATATGAGAAGTGAATAGAGGCTGAGCTTGGTGTGGGCTCCAGTCATTCAAAGGATGTAGACAACAGAGCAAGTAAATCATTACATGTGGTATAATTCAATGATGTTTTAAATTCAATAGAATTTGCCTCCTTTAAGGAGCAACCTTGTCTGAATCAATCAAAGACCTTGGAATTGACTGAGTCTGCCCAGTGACCCCAGCACCATCCCCCTCGAATCTCCTGCCATCACGGTCTAGCATGCTCATATAATCTCTTCTCTCTTCAAGACAGTCTCTCGAGTTTGACAACCCATTTGAATCCATTCACAATCAACTCAAAATCTGCGACAACTTGTTAAAACCAGCTGAAAATATATGTCAAAGAGCAGTTCATGACAACCCACAGCCAAGTGGAAACTTCTTATTTTAATTCTTCTAGTGAACAGTGACTGTTTTGACCCAGTCAGTATCCATTTCACCTTCTTTTGATTTCCTTTAGAATAAGCCCCTTCTACGGCTTGGTCCATAATGCTGACCTTTAATTCTCCTTTTTCCAAAAGGCAAAATGGGCATTTGCCAAACCAGTGCCTTCTCTTCCCCTGGCATTCGGTTCTTGTTTGGCCACGCCAATGATCTCACGTCACTCAGTCCCAGAGCTCCTGCTGAACTAATGATATAGAGACTCTTCCCTGGGGATTAGCAGCTATAAAGAAGATATAATCCTAAAGTTTCCAGAGAATTAAGCCAAGACCGGAGGGCAGAGATGCTGAGAAATGGAAAGAATATAATCTGCTGCCTCATTTGAACACCTGAATGCAGCCAAACCTGAAGTCTATACCTTGTAGTTGAAAGTAAGACAGAAGTTCCCTTTTGTACTGGTCCTGAATCTTTTCTTCAAGAGGCTGGTAATACCAATGACTCAGCCACGTGCTTTGGAATTACATCTACCTGCCCTGAATTTTCCCTACAGTCTCTCAAATCTTAATCAAATTGCCTAAGATTAAACAATTTCTAAATTTTACTTTTTAAGAAAATCCATGTTCTTTTGTCCAGATGTCAATGTTTTGACATAAGGGAAAAAACCAATAAATTCCAGTGACACCCACGACAAAAGAAACTAAAGTAAAACCAAACAATTGGGACAACATCAAACTGAAAATATTCTGTACAGTGAAATAAACCACCACTAAAACAAGAATGGAACCCATGGATGAGAGAAGGTATTTGCTTGTACAGCATACATTAGACAAGAACTTAATCTCGAAAATATATAGAGCTCAACAACAAAAAAAGGCAAATGACCCACTCAGAAGTAGACAAAAAAGGTGAATAAACACCTTTCCAGAAAAAGATACAAAGATGGCCTACGTGGGAAAAAAATGCTCTTTATCACTCACCATGAGATAAATACAAATAAAAATCACAATGACATATTACCTCACATCAGTGAGAATGGCCTACATTAAAAAGACTGGAAATAACTATTGGAGAGGGTGTGAAGAAAAAGGAAGACTTCTACACTGCTGGGGGAAAGGTAAATTAATGCATCCTCTTTGGAAAACATTATGGAGATTCCTCAAAAAAAAAAAAAAAAGATGGACCTGCCATTCACTCTAGCAATCCCACTAGGCTTATACCCAGAGAACACATGAACTCTAATCAGAAAAAGTATATGCACTATGTTCATAGCAACAAAATTCATAATAACAAAAACATGGGAATAACCTAGAAGCTTTTCAACAGATGACTAGAGAAAGAAGATATGGTATGGCTCATGCCCTGGTAGCTCAGATGCTGAGATGCTGGTGTGTGGACTGGGGTTTGCAATCTGGGGCCAGGGTGAAAAAAAAAAAAAGTAAAAAGTGTTTCTTTCTTCCTCCTCTCTCTCTCTTCCTTCCACCTGTCTTCCTTTCTCTCGTAAAAAATAAATTAAAAAAGCTATGTTATATATACTCAATGAATCCCAAGCAGCTGTTAAAAATATGAAATCATGCCTTTTGCAACAACCTGGATGGAACTGGAGGTAATCAGGTTGAGAAAAATAAGAAAGAAAAAGAGGAGTACAAGATAGTTTCACTTATATGTGGAATAAAAACAAAAACAAACAAACAGAGAAAACCTCTGCAGAACTCACAGGATGCAAGACTACCGGGGCGGGGTGGGGGGCGCGGGGAGGGAAAAAAGGAGGGAGCAAGATGGTGGCGAAGGGCACTATACTTTGGTGGTGGGTGTGGTGTGAAATACATGTAGATTAAGGTGCAATTTATAATGACCTAAAGTGAACACAGCATGCAAACAAATATATATACATATATATATATAATTTTTTTGAAAGTCAATTTATTCCAAATGGGAAGTTATTAGATAACTCACTTCTCTGTAATATACCCAACTAATGTACTAAGAATAAGATTTAAGGAAAAATATTATATAACATAGGGTGTTATATTATTATATTGTACATTGCATATTTACTGAAAACCTACCCAATTCCAGACTAATAGGGGTAAGGCACTGTTGTACAGAACCAGAAAAAAATTCCTGTCCTCGTGGAGCTTATATCCTAGTGGAGGAGAAATAGATAACAAACACAGGAATTGGTGAAGCAGGGAAAAGTGAGAGAAAATGATGCAGCAAGTGATGCAATTAGATGACCAGGGAGCTCTCTGAAGCAGTGACATTTGAGCTGGTTCTGACAATAGTGGGGAAGAGTATTGCAGGCAGAGGGAACAGCGAGTGAAAGGCCCTAAGTGGGGCGTGTGCTGGGCTTGCTCCAGTGGCGCCACAGTGTTCAGCATGGTTGGAGTAAGTGGAGTAAGTAAGTGAAGGGAGCAGTGACAGGAGATGAGTTCAACTAGGCAGCCGGAGGCCAGATCACTTGGGGCCTTCTGTGCCCTGAGGACTTTGGGTTTGCTTTTGCTGTGGCAGGAAAGTATTAATGTATGTGAGGCAGAAGAATGAGGTGATCAAAGACCTGGGTTAAAAGGAGCATTCAAGTGCCAGCTGGAGAAAGAACCAAAGAAGATCAAGAGTGGAAGCAGAGTGACTAGTCAGGAGACAATTCTGGTCCAGGTAAGAGATGACTTGGTCTAATAGGTCAAGGCGGAGGCGATGAGAAGTGCTTGGATTCTGAATACTTTTTGATGGTAAAGTCCCCTTGTTTAGTGATGGATGGGATGTTGGATGTGAGTAAAAAAAAAGAATCAAGATAGCGGGAGTGGGAAAATCAGGTATAAGGGGTCAGCTGTATGGTGCTGTAGTGAATGGGATTTTTTTGTGGTAAACTTACTATATACAGATATTGATTTACAATGATGCACACTTTAAACCTATATAATGTTATAATGCAATGTTCCTTTAATAAAACTAAAAAAAAAAAAAAAAAAGAATCCAGGATGAGGATACCGGGTGTTTCACATGAGTCTACAGGTGAGTGGAGGTGTAATTTACTGAGATGAGTATGGCAGAAGGAACAGGGTGAGGAAGTGGAAATCCAAAGTTTAGTTCTGAGCATTGTGGTGAAATATGTAAAACATAAATTTTATCACTGTAATCATTTTTCAGCATACAATTCAATGGCATGAAGTACAGTGACAGTGTTGTGACCATCACCAGTATCCATTTCCAGAACTTTTCTAGCATCTCAAATATAAACTCAATATCCATTAAGTACTAACTTGCCACCCCCACCATCCCAAAGGCCCTGGTCACCTCTATCCTACCTTCTGTCTCAAGTGGACATTCAAGTGAGGATATGAAAAAATACACTGATCCTGGGGCTGAAAGGAACAGTAAGCACTAGAAGTCTGGGAGTCATTGCATCGATCTGAAAATTTGACTTAATTTCCCTTACACTAATAGTGCCCCGAAAACGAAGGTGGTGCCAGACCCAGTGCCTGGCACACAGTAACCTCATTCAATAAATATTTGCTCAATCGAGTAACTAAATTCGCTGCCCTCTAGTTTGCGGGAATAGCCTCTCTTTGAACAAGAACGTTTCGAAGTACAAACTTTTAAAATAAATAGCTCAGTCTCTTTATTTTAAAAAAGTCTGAACAAATTTTAAAAGACATTGGCACTCCTACTGCAGTTTTCAGATTTAATGTTTGATTTGTGATCTCTTTGGCTGACGGTTGTACCCAAATCCAGTATCACTTGACACCATGCGATGTTACATAAACAGAACAGGAGTGACAAGACCAGATGTGGTGTGTCACAGCAAGGATCAATGAGCTTGAAAAGAAGAAGAGGTTCTGTCTAAAATCAGACATTCAAAGTGTGTTTCAAAATCATCAACCTCCATTCAAATTGCCCTGGTGATGCTTGTAGAAAAATGTGGTCTTGCAAGGAGGCAAAATTCTGGCTACTATGAGATTCAGATAACATTTTATCTTCTAGTGACAAATGTTTATTATCCAGAATAATCCTTGAGCGCCAGATCTTGATCATCCGAGTTACATGCAGGTATTACGATCTGCTGATCTGAACTGCGCAGAAAACCTCTAGTATGTGCAATATATAACCAGGGGTGGGAGATAATGGAATTTATCTTTGAGTAATAATTTTGGAGTCATCTTCTCCAGCCATGCAGCCACAAGTGCAGAAACTTGAGGACTGAATTTGGCATGAGAAGATTCTCATGCCTCAGCTGTTTACTGCTTTCTCTTGACACTTGCTGCCTGTCCTCTCTATAAGGATCCATAGGTGGTTCATCCATAAGTGGCATCGCTACAGCCTTGAAATTGAACTGAAATGACGTCGTCAACATTAGTCAAAGCTTCCAAGTTCAAAGCAGAGAGGTATAGGCCATGGGCCAGTCTTCCTGTGCTCAGCGTCAGTGTTTCATTGGAAGGTGAAACCTGTCCACACTGAAATCATGAGTGCTTTCTCTCAGTCACCACACTGTCTCGTGCACAGCGGTTGCACTGGCGGATGTCGAAGTAGCTAAATTTAGCATTAAGAACACTGGAGGAACCAAAATCACTTTTGAAAAGCATGTGAAAATTCCCAATTACTTGAGCTGGAATGTGAACTCTGAAAGCTAGGATATACTCCTCTTGCCAACACAGATAACCTATCCAAATTAAAAGGCTGGTTATCCAACTCAAATTGTGTGAGGAAAGATTGATTTACCTTATCCCCTAGTTTCATCAAAGTCTTGGTAATGTCCTTATGAGGTCAGTGGAGGAAGGGACCAGTATTTCCCCATATTAATTCTTTGAAGAAGAAGAATTTACTCAGGATGGATTTCACAATTTTTTTTCTTCATATGGTGCTATACTGAGTCACCACCTTCTTCTGGATATGAATTTAATTCTCAGAGTACAGAGCCGCCACCTGTCTTCAATGCTATTGTATCATGAAAAGATATAAGGACCCAAATATAAGTTTAAATTCCTGCATCTAAATACTGAAAAAATAATAGGAACTTGTATTTCTAATGATCGTCAAGGAAAACATTAGCATGTCTAATGAGGCACCAATAGGAAATGCTAACAAATTCCATTGCGAAATTGAGATCTAGCAGTCTTTTCCAACAGATAGAATCAGTTGATTCACTTTGAGAGTTTTTCAGTGAACCATCTATTTGATATAAAATCATATTTCAGAAATGTGTTCTATTTTTAACTAGTTATCATGGCCCTACTAGATGTTGCTGATGACCAGCATTAGCAAAACATTTGACCCTGACCGTTCCTGCTATCACAGTTCAGTGGACATCATAATCTATTACTAACCTGTTGACTCTCAGCCACAAAACATATTTTTATTTAGTCAAGCTTCACAGCTATTTTTTTTTTTTTTTTTTTTTTAGCACTTGCTCAGGAAATAATTCATGCAATAAAACATTTTAAATGTATTCAGAGGCTATGAACTCCTCTTCTTTCATTGTATCATTGGGAGTACATATATAAGAAACAAATGACTTAGGAAGCCCAAACTTAGGAAACATGGTCAAGATCTACACTGTGTGGTACTATGCAAGAATTCCTCAAACTATAGCAACCACACCTTTGCCTCTGGGCATTCAAGCAAGCCTTCACTTTAGATAAGGAAGAACATAATTCCATTCAGAAGATAAGACATGGTTTCAACACACAGTCTAGTTTATTAAACTTTTGTGTACATAAATGGGAATCATGGTCAATAGATTAAAAATAAAGGTAAGTTTTCTAAGTGCCCATCATCAAATGACTGGATAAAGAAGATGTGGTATAGATTCACAATGATATACCACAAACCACTTAAAAAGATGAAATCCTGTCATTTGCAAAACAGGATGGAACTAGAGGGGATGATGCTAAGTGAAATAACACAGAAGGAAAAAGGCAAACAATGGTTGATCTCACTCATGTGAATTATAAAGAAACAAAGCAAAGGGACAGATTGAATAAAAACTAACCCTTGGACATTAACAATAAAACTGATCTTACTAGTGGAGAGCAGGGTGGTGGGTTTGGGTGAGTGGTGGTGGTGTCCAGTGGACAATGGTGAAGAACTTTCAGTAATTTGGTGGTGGGCAGGGTATGTGGCATATATTTGAGAAATGGGGAACCCGCACATATGGATTTATATTATTTTGTAAAGCAAAGTTACCCAATAAATATTATTATAAAAAAAGGGAAAAAATAAAGGTAGGTTAGAGTTATTGATAGGTTGAACATCTTGGTTAAGGGAATCATCTTGCTTTGGAAGGTCATGAGACATCAGAAAATCAGGTATAAAGCATGGTTTGGGGGGTTTCATAACTGTTATCTACAATCTCCCAGGACAGATTGCTGGGGTGAGAGTCTGAGGGTAGGGACAGTAGTAATAAGAGTGAGGGAGACCCTGTTGGAGGGGATGAAAAAAGAACCCACAAGGGAGCTGGACCCTACTAACCTCAGTGACTATGAGATGGGAGTGAGCTGGGTCACAAGTAGTTGCTTGAAGTTCACTGATAGGAGAAGGGAGAGCAGAAAGGAGTACGTAAAGTTCTATTTGGGAAAGGTTGAACTGAAGAACCTGGGTATGATCTAACCAGAACTTAGATCTGTATCTGACAAGACCTACAAGTCCCAGTTGTGGAATGTGTTGGAGGCAATGATTTGCCTCAGGAGTTAATAAAGGGGTGGAGTGTAGGGAAGAAGAAAGCTGAGACCAGAGCATGGCAGGAGAAAAGTAGAATGTGATCAATGAAAAGATGGAGAAAAGGGGGAACCCAAGTAGGTATGACGTGGAATAGAGGCCAGGAAGACAAGAGATTCAAAAGTTGAAAGTTCACAAAGAACCAAAAAGCCTAAGAGTCTTGTTAAGTCAGGGCTGGGTTTATTCCTGTTGGATCAGTTAAAGTGAATGAGGAGATAGATGGTAGTGCCCAGAGGCAGAGCTGTGCGGCTCTTTGGAGAGACGGATAGGGGAAGGGGACAGCAGGAGGGGAACACGTATGCCTCTGGGGACAAGGTTGTCAACATGTAATGAGCAGAACAGCAGGAACAATGCAATGTCTAGGTGCAGTGGGCTGAAGTCACCGTATCCAACACGCAGTTGAACTAACCTGGTCATGGGTATCGAGGGTGGGTAGGAGGCCACTGAAGCCAGAAGGGGAATGATAAAACCTCTAGAAAATGGGAAGAAAGTTCTTGTGGGTAGCTGAGGAGAATAAGGGGTAGATATAATTGATTTTTTTCTTTAGGTATAAATATGGTCTTGATTAGTAAAAACATCACAAATGATTTTTTTCAAGGAATTAAAAAAATGTCATTAGTTACTAACATTTAAAAATTGAGAATATTTTACCTAATGTTGTGTTATTTCTGGGTTCATCTTAATAAACAGCATGGCCTGGGCCACCTCCCACTTGGCAGCAATGCCAGCTACTGCCTTTGGCGGCTGCTTCCATTGGAAACCACAGGGCCGCCGGGGTCCTGTCCTCCCCATTCTCTACTTCCTTCCACACTATCCCAGTCACAGGCTCCTGCTTTCCCTTTAAACACAGGTGTTCGCAACCATGGGCTGGAGTTCTAACTAGCAGTGAGAAGAGAAAAGGAGAACGCAATGAATATGTAAGGATAACGATGAGAGGCAATTTCAAGGCCAGACGTGAAAGGCTATCTTTCTTCATAATCCACAGATTTTGAATATAACTCATACATTATATTTCTTCTAAAATATAAATATATCACTACGATATACAATCCACATTCCAATTTTTCTTAATTTTTAAACATGAACTCAGTGTCAGCAAGACTTGATAAGAGGTCGTCATAGAATTGATTCATGTCAATGTGAGCACGCACACATCTCACTGCAGAAACATTCATGTATCAGGTACAGGGGACAGATGTAGAATCTATGCAGCATAGAACTTTTATAAATTCCCCCAATTCTGAATTCTGTACCAAGGCTCTCTAGGGACTGGGACCCTTCACTATAAATGTTCACACATCTGTGAACTAAGCTATCTGTCTCCATTTGGGAAAAAAAAACAAAACAGTACCCTTTAAAAAAAAAAGGGCAGAGGTCAAGTGTGTCTAAAACTACACCCTCAAAATCACACTCATGAAGACAATGCATAGTCTTCATAAGGGAGAATCCTTACTCTCAATTAAACAGGTAAGCCAAAGAGCAGTCAACATGTGTGTGAGTTCACAATGGATTTTTGCCCACAGAAAGCAGAGGACATCTATTTATTAAGAAGTCAGTCATTTCTCTTTGCTCCATCCCCAGACAAACCTCCACTTAATGTTCTTCAAACTTTGAAAATGAGACATCTTCATTCCACAGCGATTTTACGAGGGGAGGTGAGAAGATGCAAGGGTCCTTGAGCCGATCCCTTTGATAAGGTTGGTCCCCACTCCACTTCTGTTCGCCAGGCTCTCTGGCATGTGGCGTGCTGGCCCGAGAGACCAGCCAAGTCTGCCTTCCCCACAGTGGGCACTTAACCCACCCGAGGAAACTCACTGGTGTCTGTGTCAGCAAGCAGTTGTGCTCTGTGGCCCAGAGACCACCTTACCACGTCAGGCTTTCCAGATGATGACTCCCCCACTCATTTCTGAGTGAACCTGACCGACACTGCCGATGTCCCACGCACTTTCTCTACTGGGGAGGTGGGGAGGATAATAATCAAGAAAAGGATCTGAGGTTTCCACATATAGCCAGGCCTCTACGGTCTCTTCTAGGCCAGGGCTGTCTTGTGAGCAGGCATCCCAAGCATCTCAGAAACCATCTCCATGGATGTTCCAGCGGCTGGTATGTCTCCCCCGAGCATTTCATATTGAACAGGCTTGGATACGTGCTTGTTAAGCAGAGAAAAGCATGTCCTGGGTTTATGCCAAGCCAAAGAGAGTACCCACTTGGTTATCACAATAGTCTGAGATCTCCAAGAATCTGATTTTTTTTTTTTTAAAGCTTCTCTTAAAGCCAGAGAATGTGGCGAGGTTGCTGTTCTCAACTGCACCTGAAGTGATGGAGCCCTACAAAGAAATCTGGATGAGGTTTTCCACTCCTTCCCACCTTTAATCTCGAAGGGATCACCCTAAACCAGGGCCACTTTGGCAGAGGTAGCACGGACTGAGCCCTTCTTGAACAGAGCACAGCAAAGAAAGCCCAAATGATGCCTGCTGCATCAATATTCCAGAATAGTCTTTATTCTCAATGCCCATCTGTAAAAGGCAATGCTGCCTTGTGAAAAACAAGGAATAAATGTGTTGGCACTGACATCCAGCCTCCAGAGCCAGGCCGTGGGGTTGGCCACACACAGAATGTCTGCAGCCCCTCCTGCAGTGACAGTGGAGCAGAGACTGGGGAACTGGTTCCATGAGGTTTTCCTTTGACCTCAGTTGTTATATGCCTGAGAAAGACCAAGCATGGAAAACACCTTTCTATGTTTGCACTGTGGTTGCAGTCTGATTTCTCTTTCTCTCAGGTTATATTTGAATTCTTGCCCCCCACCACCCCCGAAAATGTAAAAGAGCCCATTTGCATTGAATTCCTGGAGAGTTTCTCATGGATTAAAGTCCAGTGCAAAAGTACCATGTTCCAAGCTGGTTCCTATGAGTGCACCTTCCTGGGGAATCCTACTCCTTGACCTGCAGATCCCAGGAGGGACTTTTCACCCTCTCAGTCCCTATACCACAGAGCTGATTCTCTCCATAATTTATGTTACAGTGCCATCTTATGGTAGTTTGTGACCACCATTTGTGGATGGAAAACTCTGGGCTGTCTCTTTAGCATTTAAAAGAAATATGAGTTTAAAAATTGTTAATTAATCACACCAGATAAATGTATGAAAAATGGCAGTCCATCAAAAAGAAAGCTCTTACATTTCAGTCTGCTAAAAGTCAAACATGTGAGAGCCACACCAACTTTAAGATCAACTGACCCATTTGGTGGGGTGGGGGGCAGATTATTTTCCCTCAGTGACCATTACTGTAGAAACCGATATTTCAAAAGCAGTGATCTTTGGGAAGCCACGACATCTTTGGGAAAAATATCAGAGGGAGAGTCTGGTCTCAGTAAGTGATTTGTGGCCTGAGATGTTCAGCTCTACCTTCTTAGGGTGCATGGTGCTCTCTACCTGTCTCAGAAAAAAAACCCACAAAACTCTCAGGGCCCTCCCATCAGCAAGACACAAGGAAGCCCAGCCCCACTTTTAAGCTTGATCATTTGCAAATGTATTTCAGTCCCAGGTTTAATTTGAGGAGAAGATTCCTTGGAGAAGCCTCATTCCAGAAGTCTGCCTGCCAACTCTTGGAGGCTGTAAGACTGGTTTCCTCTCTCTGCTGCAGCCTACAAAGTTAAGGCACATCGTGAACAGGCCAGAATTTAATTTCCTCAACCAGAACTTGCCAGTGCTGTGGCTGTGCCGCCAGTCCCTCTTGGAAAGGCACAGGGAAAAGATAGTTTCAATTCCAGGTTTCTTTGGGGGTTCTGTGCAAAAGAGATGGGGTCCTGGGGACCCTGGGGACCCTGGGGCAGCAGTGAGGGCTTTCCTTCCCCATCTCTTTAATGACAAGATGGTGTAATAGCTAGCAGAGTGGTCTACACAGAACTCCCACATTCAAGAATTCTTTTGTTCACATTCCATCTTCCTTCCAGATTGCCTTATTTATTTTCTCTTTGCTCCTACAGGGGCGAGAGGAAGAGCTGGAGTTGCTGGTTTAAGGCAGGGAGGGCATCCCTAGAGTTCCATCTATAGCTACCCCTCTTCTCTCCGTACAGAAGACATAGAACACACAGTGACTTGTGAGGAAGGAAGATAAATATGCATTTAACCAGATGCAAAATAAGGACTTTGGAACAAAGGCAATTTTAAAAAAGATGCATTTGAATGTCAAATACTTCTTGGGTTCTTCCTACCCTGTCACAATTGAATGACTTTCCCTTTTTAACTGTTTCATTTTCATTAATTGTAGGGATCACAATTTCCAATTAAAAATTCCTAATTCATCATGGTGGGTTTTGTTTGTGAGATCTGGGTTAGGCCCCCTCTTCTACCCCATCCCCACCTCGGCTTTGCTTATGAACTTACCTTTGCTGACCCTTCTCCCCTCTCCTGTTTGGGGGGGTTGTTCACGATTCAGTCCCTGCACTTGGAATGTTCTTCTCTTCCACTGCCATCCTCAAATCCGCAGGGACACGCCTGATGCCCACATTTTCCCCATCTTTTGTTGAGTGTGTGTTTGTGTGTCTGTTGTTTTTTTCCCTTTAATCAGAAGAGCATAATCAGAGACTCCAGCACATTCAGCTGAGAATCTGAACTGACTGTACCCATTAGGAATTCTTAAAGTGCAGATCCACTCTACAAAAATGACTCTTTACAGATGCGAAAGTGACATCATGGGTTGCCTCAACCCCACCCCACCTCCCAACATGTATGGGTTTTCATTACTGTTCCAATTTAAATTTCTCAGTTTTACCAGTCAAAAGAGATGCTTTTTCTAATATCCATCCTGCAAACTCCATCTGGGATCCCCCAAACAAGCTGTGTTCTTCTGCGTCTCTCACAGGCAGGAATTATAAAAGTCTGCACTAGACTAGGAGCCGGGGTAAGGTCAGGTCTCCTTGATTCTGACCCCGAGAGTCCCAATGCCTGCACACATGCAGGATCAAGTGAACTGGTGAGCTGACATGATGCCTCACAACCTGTGACTTTTTTCCCACCCAGCTTGCTGATCCTATGCAATTACCTTTAAGAAGCCTAGTTACAGTCCTCAAGAAACCAGAAGAGAGGAGAACCTACTGTAATCACAACTACCCTGCAATACTAGTGAACCAAAGGAAATTATTCTACTCCCAAGCTAGTATCTTGTGTGAAGAGAGAACCAGATGGGAGTTTGGGGGGCTAAGATAGATGCACCAATTATTTATAGATTCGGACTAAAACTATGTCAATGGCAATCTGTGGAGTCCCATCTTCGGAGAACAGACTTGCAACAGACATAGCGGTGGAAAATCGGAGAAACATTTAGGATAATCCTAAATATGATATTGTAAGTAGGGAGGGGTAGCAAGAAGCCTACCGGACTTTAGAATCCCCTTCATAAAGAAGAGCAGAGTTTCAGAACTCTTTTTTGGGAAATCTCTAGGCTGAGACCCAGTACTTCTACTTAGGTCCTGTTGGTTTTAGTAGCCTTGATCCTAGTCATTTCTTTTTTCTGTTGTTCCTAGTGCCTAATGCTTGACAAACATTCAATCAACATTTACTGAGAGGGTGCAAGAATAAAAGCACATCTTCTGTTGTTACCGCTAAGTATGTGACTACGTCTTATTTGAGGAGGTTTTCTTGAGTTCTCCATTTTTTTTTTTTTTAACTTCCACACACACATTTGAGGGGGGCTGGTAGGCAGGGCAACATCTTGAAGGATTTCTTTGTGCTAGGTACTGTACTAAGGATTTTACCTGCCTCCTTCCTGTTTTATTTCAACCTCCCACATCCTACAGCCCCTTGCATCTCACAGTGGAGTAACCTGGCTGAGAGAAGCTAAGCAGCCCATCCCAGGTTACCCAGCCGCTCCCACAGGCAGCCAGCTCTGCTGTGATTCAGAGCTGAGAAATGCTGCCCTTGGCATGCACTCATAAATCTAACAACCAAGATGGAGGACATTTTTGGAGAATGGCTGAAGTCAGGAACATATTTTAGGGATGCTCACATTTTCATAGCCAAAAAACCCATTTAAGGGACTCAGCAAAGGCTTTTGGTTCTAAGTTTTAAAAATTCTCTTTAACAGTGTCTCCTGGAAGACATGAGCGAGGGCATGTTCTTAGCTCTAAGCTGCCCTCTCCAGGCCCTGCAGTCCTATTAATGGACGAGTTTGGTCCACAAGCCATCTAAAAAGCTAAAATAAAAGAAACTTTTGAAATGAATATATATCTGGTTACATCAATACCTGAGTTATGGAGCTAATACTAAAATAAGCTATTTGTCTTGATTTAATTTTTATTGATATCCATTTGAACATACATAATATCACTAAACATGTGGGAAATTAATAACTTTAATTACCATTTACTCTCTACTTGAGGGAAAAAAATGCTTATTCTGGCACACCCTGATGGCTAGGTTGGTTAGCAGTGGTTAGGTCAATCACCTCCGAAGGAGCAAGTCACATATGCCTGGTTTGATTCTCAGACCCAGGGGGAAATAATCAGTGTGAGCAACTAAATAAATAACTAAATAAAAAATTTTAAAAGATGCTACTTTCTCCTCCCTCTTCGTGCCTGCCTTTCTGCTTGCCTTTATTCCTGCTGTACCTTTCCTTTAAGAACAGAAAATATGCTCATTCATCAGAAAGTGAAAGTTGTGCTACCCTATGAAATTCAGAATCAAAACAAACTATTGCATTTCCCGGGTTGACAGTAATTCTCAAGGAAAGAACACACTCAGGTGAAAAAGAACAGTGACATTGCAGGCCCCTTCCCAGCCCCCAGACATAAGTGTAAACCTGACCATGCACAAGGATCTTGAGAAATGATACAGTCCTGCTCCATGTGGCTAGAATAATGTCATTTGGGAGAAACATCTTTTATAAAAATGGCAATAAAGCAAAAAATAATTACAAGACAGCACACAGTGAGTTATCAATAGTCACTTTGGATGATGGCCATTTGCAAGTCAACCATTAAAATTAAAGAAGCCCCTCTTTTTATGCTGCCTGGAAAGTTGCAAATGTGGAAATAGATCTTTTTCTTTAATTTTAAATCTCCTTGTTCCACAACTAGTTTTTCCCTGCATGGCACAAAGTGTCATGGCATTGTGCGTGCATGTGTGTATGTGTGTGTGTGTGTTCCCTGTGGATTCCTTGCACTTCAATTGAATACCACCTTAGATCATCCTTGACAAGAGAGGAAAGGTTATCATTAGCATGTTGAATAATGGATGGCGTCCATTGTATTTTCTTGTTTAGGAAAATAAATCATCTTGAAAACTTTTATTATGTTCTATGTAAAATGGAAGCACATCAGCACTTGTTATGTTTTCCTCTCCTGAGTCGGTTTGGCAGGGCGCCTTGGGCTGGAAAGAACAGCCAGGGGTTGCCAAGCAAGGGCTGACTTGATTCCGTGCCCACCCCTCCAGGGGATGTAAACATCCTGCCCTAGAAGACTCCACCAACCTGTAGCTAGAAAACTCCTGTGCACAGCCATGCAGCTGGGAGGGCTGGAAACCATGAGTCACAGCACCAGCCTGGGTAACGAGGAGGTCAAAGGTTTAATTTCATCCACCCTATCCCAGTCCCCAACACAAGGAAAACACTGGACTTGATGGAGAAACATACAAGAGTCAAGTATAAACAATGCACAGAGAAGACTATGCCTGGCACTGTCAGGCACTTTCGGGTGTATTCTCTCATGTCATACTGAGTAGTGCTGCTCAGGGGGCAAGGCTCTGGGCTCTAGCACGGGACACCCCTGGGGTACCACTCACCAGCCAGGGCAATTTGCTTAATCTCTCTCTCCTCTCCCTCTCTCCTCTCTCCTCTCTCCTCTCTCTCCTCTCTTCTCCTCTCTCTCTCTCTCTCTGTCTCTCTCTCTCTCTGTCTCTCTCTCTCTCTCTCTCTCTCTCTCTCTCTCTCTCTCTCTCTCTCTCTCTCTCTCTCTCTCTCTCTCTCTCTCTCTCTCTCTCTGTCTCTCTCCTCATTGACCAAGTACAGATGAATTAAAATTCTTCTACTCAGATAGTTAAAAGTAGTTTTCAGGAGTCTTCAGAGCATACCACCCCACTCTCCTGGCTCGGAACCCCTGTCTGCTTGTCTGCTGGGATCCACCCGTTTATCATGGGCCACTCTACTATAATCTGGGAAATCAAGGGAGATGTGGGCACAGCAGAGTCTCAAGGACCGGTCTGACGGCCAGGGCGGATTTGCTCTCACTGATTGGCACCCATGCCATAGTCATTGTTAGAGAGCCTTCTAGGGCTGCCCTCAGATGTTACACAGTCCGTCATTTCATAAATTCTATGTAAATGATGACACAGAGATGGAGAAAGCTAGTCTAAATAAGGTTAAATAACAGTTTTTAATAACCAGGGTATGAATTTTGGTGACTTGAATTTTCAACTCCATGTCTGCGACCGTGGTGTATCAATGGGAGATTCCCTCAGAGGCCCTTTAAGGAAGGCATTAAAGAGCATCCCTCCTAGAGAGAGCTATGGCATCAGCTAGATTTCAGATGTCAGTTCTCTTGAATGTCACCCTTGAGGATACCTAAAAGGTGTGGACCCAGTTGTAGTGACAATGTTTTAATTGTGTTATCAGACTTATATGGACCCTGCTTCTCTCAAACCTGAATGGAATAGGCTGGTCTCAGCTCCAGTATTTTTGACCGCAAGTTGACATGATGTCACTCTTAGGTCTGGATACTCTGGATGAGTTTGGAGTTGCACCTCTGTAGTCCTCAATGTTTTCTGAGGGTGGGGGAGAATAGGTATAAAAATATCTAATCTCTAATTTCCTACACTCAATGAAAGTGTGTCTTCAAAAACTTCAATCGAGGTAGAATGCTTGAATATAGACTATATTAAAAACAATCATGGATGGTGCACCCTGGTGAGTTAGAGGGTAAACTCACCAGGCCTAGTCCATATACATCCCAAGGACCCAGGTTCTCAACCTTGCCAGGGAGTACAACCATGATGGACTAAATATATGAAAAAAAAAAAAAAAGCTGCTTCCTCCTCTTCATACCTGCCTGCCTGCCTACTTGCCTTAATTCCTGCCTGCACCTTTCCTTAAAAAAACGACTCATCAATCAGAAATGTGATTCTCACACAGAGGTCACAGCATAGACCCTACGCCTTGCTGTCTGGCCCACAGTTTCTAAGTCTGCATCCTGAAAGTCTATCAGCTATGAGCACTTGCACCGGAAACAGTCACCTGGGAGCAGGAGGGTTCTTCTGTAGAAATAACATTAAGCAGTTAAGTTTTGTTAAGAAAAAGGGGACCAGATAAGAACATTCCTGGGGGGAGCCCAGAGTGGAGATTATTCTAGAAGTACTCTTAGATTTGCTGCCAATGTATATAACTCAGGAATCAAAGCATGGGTGTCATCTAGGAGCCCATAACACATCAGTATCCGAGACCCCCCTCCCTTGATGAGGCAGAAGCTCTCTTTTCATTAAATACCCAGACAATTCCCCTGCACGTGGTTTGAGAAGCCCTGTGCTAGGGGCCCCAGTTCTGCTTAGAGGCGGTGGAGAGTTGCTGTTGAGGGCAGTTGCAAAGCAGAAAATGAAGTTGTAAGACATGGGAAGGTACCTGAGTGTTTGCCTAAGAGGCGATCCGGTCTGAATGGATAGCAGGGAAGAAAACCTGCCCTGTTCTCCGATGATCAGCAGCCATGGCTACAATTGCACACAGCGTGATGACCATCTGTGCAGAAGAAGAAAAGAAGCGCTGCGCAGGAGTCTGGGGTCGCTCCAGAGGCTAAGCGCGGCCAGGTGTTTAAACGGGAAAGGCAGTCCTGAAGATCAAAGGGAGTGGATTGTAAAGGAGAACATCTTGCCTGCCTGCCATACCCGGCCCCTCTGAGTGGAAGGAGGGCGAGGGCTGAACAGAACAGATGTGGGCGGCTGAGGGATCTTGAGGGCCTAGAATAAACTAACCTAAATAGCTCTGTGGCATCAAAACCTCATTATCTGCCAGACCCACCGCTAAATACAAACACAGGTTCTCCAAGCAGATGTGAACCAAGTCCTCCGGGCACTGGGCTGAAGTGGTGGGAATTTTCTGTCCCTGTGGTATAGGGCAGTCATTAATTACAGGACAGGCCCAAGTCCCAAAAGTCAGTTCTTTTTTTGCGGCGGACAAGGGAGGGGTGTTTTTTGGAAAGAGCTGTGTGAGCACTTGGCACTCACCAGTCTGGGGTCAGGACAGGTGCTGAGATGGGCAGACAAGTTATTTTTATAGGAGAGCAGCCCCCACCCCTTTCCTTCCCAGGCCCAGGACAGTGTCACTGTACCCATGTCTGACCGTGTGGGATCGAGGGGGACTGGCAGAGAGACAGGCACTTCATCAACTTGTGAACTTCCCACAAGTCCAAGCCGGTCTCCTCTTAATTGCCCCCATGGAGATTTTCATAAATACATTTAAATATAATAATTATTATTGTTATTTTACTTTGTTCTTCTAGATGGCATCTTTCCTTCAAGCAGCTCAAAGAACTATTCCAAAATTATCCAATTAATCTTTGCAAAATTCCTGTGAAGCAGGTGGGTGGCAGTTTCTCTCCATTTTTTGGAGGAAGAGAGAAACAGAGGGGCCTGGAGTAAGATGAGGATGGCACAGACTTGGAAACTGGGCTCGTAGACCTGGTTCTCCCAGATGGTGCTGCGTGTCAAGTTCAGTGTCCTCTGATGTGCACAGCTGGCTAGACCAGGGCCCCATGAACACAGCCCTGGGATTCAGATCCTGGGCTCCTCAGATGCTTCCCCATCTGGCCAAAATCTCAGTGAGCTATACCAGTGGTGGTGTGGGCTGGGCTTTAATCAGTTGCTGGACCCTCTCTCTGTATCCAGAGTCCAGGCCCCAGTGGGTTCTTCCGTGGGTCTCCACGCGAGGCCGCGCTGTGCATGTGGTGTGAGCAGCATCACGTGTCCTGGTGTCCAGGTTCAGGCCCAGGAGACAGACAGCTTGATTCAGAGCATGGCTCCCATACTTCCTACATCTTAGGACTTCAGCAGGTCTCTTACCTACACGGAACTTCTGTATCCTCGTGTAAAATGGGGAGGCAGACGATCAGAGAACTAATGCATCTAACCGGCTGGCATCAGGGAGGTGCTCAGTAAATACAGAGAGTGGTTAAGAGGAGGAGGTTGCTGTCAGAGTGTCTTGAGTTCTGCTTCACTTTTAACTATGTGGTCTTAGGCGAGTCAGCCTCACCTCACTGGGTAAGGGCAGCTCCTGCCAGGATGTAGCAAGTTCAGACCTGGGATTGATAATCAGATGAGTCTTGTGCAGGATAAATGCTATTATTCATTGCATTATGACTACTGCTTAACTTCTTGTTTCTGTTTTGTCTGTGGAACCACAAACTCAGGGCTCCACTGCGAAGGAAAGAGATTACTCCACAACTTGAGGCAAAGTAGATGGGGGCAATGGCTCAGCACTGGACCACTTTCTCCTAATAAAACGGAAAGCGTCCTAACTGAGCGCACTCCCTGAAAGCAGACAGGCTGTGGTCTGCCACTCACTGGCCTTATGGTGGCACAGTCACACCTCAACTGCACAGAAAGATGATGAGGGTCACGCACACAAGTGCACCTGTGAGCTAGTAAATGCTATGCGTGTTTAAAAGGTCAGGAATTCAGAAACACACCCTTAGGCTTTAAACACACAAAGAACTGCATTTTCATTCGGCAGGCAGCAACTCAACACTTTTCTAGGTGTGCTTCTAGCTTTCGTTCCTTTGAATGAAAACTATGAAACATTGCTCATCTCAGGTAGGAGGAGAATGAAGACACTTTAATTTCCGGTGGTGCCAGGCCCCTGGGTTGGGGCTTCGTCCCTCAGCTGCTATAAAACCAAACCAATAGTATGTCCACCCACCCGGCAGCCTCAAAGGAACTGGATTTCTCTCTGCCGAGTTTCCTGTGGGTACTTCAAAGCCTAGAGACTTTGCAGATGTTTTGATGCTTATTTCCCTTTAGCAAACACATGGGAACTACTCCAATAAGAGAGACCAGCTCCACAAAAGGCAGACTGAGGTTGCGGGGGGCGGGGGATATAAGGAAGATCCTGTAAGCATGGTGGCTGGGTGCTCAGATTAACAGCATGCATTTGCAGGGGTCCAGTCCTACAGCTCACCTTCTGCATGGAGGGCAGCAGTTCTTGGGGTCTATTCAAAGTGAATAGTCGCAACTGAACTTGACTAGCATTAAATACACCTCTCTTGAGAGACCCACCTGTACACTGCCACATCCATGGAAAATAAGAACAAGAGCTACTCTGACTTGGTGGGTGGATGGAAGAGGAGTGGGGGTGAGGGGGTCCCACCACCCTTGTGCTATTTCCAAATGTATCTTTCACAATTTTTTTTTAAGGAAAGGTGCACTCAGGAATGAAGTTGAGCAGGCAGGCTGGCAGGAAGAGAGGAAGAAGCAACATTTATTTTATTTTCATTTAGTTGTTCACACTGCTTGCTTCTCCCCCTCCCCGCCCCCCTCGACATTTTTGATTGTCCTCCCAATGCAAATTGCCCTTCACTGGAAGTCAGAAATTCTTTTTACCGGAAGCAGTTCCCAAGCTCTAACACAGAAGTCAGCCTTTACCTTCAGGAAAGTTATTTTGGGGATTCAAATCTGCTTTTTGAATCATTCTTTTAAAATAAGAATTTGTTTCAAAATGACAGCAGTCTACAAACCTAGACAAGGAGTGTTAAGAGTCTTCAGGATCAGCACGCCCTGGTGGAGTGGCGGTTGTGTCCGTTTCTGGCTGCACGGTCTACACATATCCCCAGGACCCGCATTTACAACCAAGATAAATAACTAAATAAAATACATCAGAATGCTTCTTCTTCCTCTCTCTTTCTGCCTGCCTGCTCGCCTTCGCTCCTGCCTGCATGTATTGAAAAAAAAAAAAAAGTATGCAGGGTCAAAGTAACTATCCTCACACTATCCATGGCATATGGGGTGTTTTCCAATGATGGAAACGGTGCCAGGGTGGGGCATCCACTCTCTGCCCAGCATACTCAGGGTGTATGGCAAAGCAGTGCCCTAGATTTGGGGAGATGACCTCAGCTACAGGTCAGAGTGAAGCCCCCTGTCCAGTGGGCACCAAATCCATAGGGCCCACCAGCCAGCCCCACCCAGGAGATGCCCTACCTGCTGGCCTGTTATTCCTGCTTCCTTACATACCAAAGTATTTTGAATAACTGCTGTGAGCCAGGCATGATGGCCTCCAGACTGATAATCTGGATTTCTGTCCTCACCAAGTCTAGGGGGAGGGACAGACAGACACACTCTCGTCAGAGTCTGCACCAGCTTCTACCCAGGAAGAGCAGGCTCTCTGAGGGGTTTCCCCAGGAAGGTTCGAGACAGAGAATAGAGGGGAGGAGAGTACTGTCATGGCACCTTAAGGAGGTCACTCCTCTCCAGGGAAGAGCAGGGGGTAGAGATAATGGGAGCAGATGGAGAAAAGACTGGAGACCTAGCTCTGCTGAGCTAATCAAGGAGGAAGCCTTTTTGCATGGGCCAGCTGGGTGCTGCTGCTTCACCCCGTCTCAGTCCACTGTCTTCTTAGATGCTGCTGCTTGCTCACACTTACTGAGGTTGACTACATACAAAGGATATCTCCATCTTGCAGCTGAAAAAACTGAGGGTTTGCAGTGAAATAACTTGCCATAGGTCATCAAACTACTGATACTTGATTCTGTAGCAGAACCTTTTAGGTTTGGTCATCCAATAGCAATGCTCCCTTTGTGGCGAGGTGCCTCCATGAGTTCTTTTCATCCATAGGGATTGGTGTGTGACTTAAGTCTGGCCTTTCACAGCATTGCCATGTGCTGACTACAGCAACTGTCTTGGGAATAAGAATGAGAACCAATTAAGAGTCAATGGTGTACATTCTGGGACTGATAGATTTTTGAGAGAAAGAGAAGCCTATGAAGTCTCTTTTGGACTTAAAACAGGAAGGATGCAGGTTTAGAGATGGAGAATGAAGACAATACAAAGAGAAGAGTAAGAGGCGAGGTCTCCTGGATCAAACTCTGCCTGAAACCAAAGTTCCATTGACTTCTCAGTGAATAATGCCATTCATCATTTTTTCACCCAAAACAGTCTTAGCTGGCTTTCTGTCAATCCCAAAGAACTAGCCGTAATGCAATGATGCTTATGTTGACCCTCTCTTACAATAGTACTCCTAATGCATCTATTGACATTGATTTGATATTTTGCTAAACTCTTAGATTAAAAAAAAAGTGACCTCAGTGAAAATGGCAAGCAGGGAATAAATTGAGCTCTGAAAATATAAGCAATATATGCAGTAGGGATGCATTATATAAACAGTTGTGAAATTACAGTTGTACAGGGGAAAAGGGAATTAGACCTGGAGTGATGAGGACTGAGGTACTAGACTGCTCTGAGGTTCATAAGCTTGGGCAAGAGATCTTTCCTCTCTAAGCTTTGGTACCCTCAGCTATGAAATAAGGGAGATTCCAAAGATGGGACCCTGATTCAGGAGGCTGGCTGGTTTTGAATAATCAAAAGTTGACTAATACAGATTTCAGAAGCTCATTCACATCTAAAGGTAAATGGAACTGCATCTTCCTTCCAAGAAAGTCCACACCTGTTTGTTCCTGGCAGGTGCAGCTGAGAAAGGCTTATCATTCGGCTTGTTCCCAGGGAACAGGAATTATGTAACTGAGAAGCCGAGAGCCTGTAACTCTGCCTGATTTTGGAATCTCCAGCGGCAGCCCTGGGAAACAGGGTGGCTTGGCTTGAGCCCTCCTGTTCTCAAGACAACACTCCTCCACCGTGCCCAACGAGATGGAGGCCTCTGCTCATCCAGCCACCATGAGACTTCTCTGCGTCAAGTCCTTACTCTGAGTTTCCAAGGAGCAGCTGGTCTTGGTCATCTCATGGAGAGGCACCCACCATGATCACTTGGGCTTGTTTTTAAAGACCGACGCTGACAAATTGCATGTGGGTAGAGACTTTGAGAGAATCTGATGGGCTGATGTGTTATTTAGCTATTCCACTAAAAATGAACCTTGAGTTTCTACAACGCTAACACACTTCTCACTTATTTTGAATTTCACACAATGATGACAATATCTATAGGAATTGGATTCTTATCATTAGAATAGCCTTCTAAACGAATACCTGCTTTTAAAACCTTATAGTGTCTCACAGATAAATTCATTTTGTCCTCAGTAGTTGAATCTATGAACGAGTTGTCTGCAATAAAGTTTAAATTCTGTTTTGTAAAAGATGAAACATACAAATGAATACATGAAATGGCTACTAAGATGTTAGAAGATGAGTTTGCTATATCAGCAGTGACAGGCCCCTTCTCACAGACAGAAATCCTCACCTGAACCTTCAGGTCACACCAGGGAGCAAATTTACTCTTGTCTCAGCAAAGCTGAACTTGACCTTAACCTTGGCTGTCTCATTTGAATGACATTCTAGAGTGGCTCTGTCTGGGGGTCCCATGTGGGCAGAGAGGTAACAGACTAGCAGGAGATGGAACAGACTAAAAAGGAGGCTGGTATGCCCTGCAGTCTAGTGGATAATGCAGCTCACATGCATCCCAAGGACCCAGGTTCGAGACTTGGACCCGGGGAAACAACCAAGATGAACTAAGATAAAATAAATGTTTCTTCCTCCTCTCCCTGCCTTCCTCTTACCTTCATTCTTACCTGCACCTTTCTTTAAAAAAAGAAAGACAGAAGGCCACAGCCACTTCTATACTTTTGGAATGTGACACATACTCAAAGTTGAATAAATGTCCAGTAAAAACAATTCCCAGTGCACAACTCTTGTCAGAGTGACTAGAATTCTGTTACAGAAGCATGAGGCATAAACTATTCGAGGACAATACAACAATAACCAGAAGTGCTTAAAAACCCACAAACCTGAAGTGTATCTCACCTGCTGGTGTAAAGATAATTTTTTTTTTTTTTTTTTTTTATTAAGGTGAGTGGTGACTTAATTCTCTGTATGGGGTTTTCTTAACTCTAAACGTTGCGGGTTTTACCTGCCCTCAAACCTTACCTCCAGGCGCAGTTAAAGTCCTGCAGGTGTTAGACCCACATAAATGAAACATAATGGCTATGTTTCTTTTAAAGAATTTCCTAAGCGTGGGGAGGAGGCAGGTGTTGCTAATAAGCTGCTTCAGCACCACGTGAGTAATGCCTTGAGAGACTCACTGCGTTTCTTTGGTCCCTCCCTGCTCACCTGCTTCCCATCTCCCTTACAGTACTCTACCTCCCAAGCGGCCCAGTTTCCTCACATATCTACAGATACCCGTAAACACCAGGACTTCCTACTAGCCTCATTTAGGAATTTTTAAAAAGGTGTTTTGTTGCTGTTGCCAACTGATAGTGGTAAACAGCGCTAGAACTGAGAGTGGGCATGAGGTGGGATACATGTTGATCTGGGTATGAATCTAGTCTCTTAAAACATGATATTGTAAATCAATGACAAAATATTATAAATCAATTATTGGTTCACCAAGTTAAAAAAAAAGGGGGGGAAGGTTTTTTTGGGGGGAATGCCCACTATTATTATTGTTTGTATTTGTTCACATTATTTTCATCCTAAAATAGATGCTCATCTGTTTGGTCTCTATATCACATATGAATGAAATCATATGATGTTTGTTTTTCTGCTTTTGATTTATCTCACTAAGCAAGACCAACCAAGTACATAAGCCAAATAAAACAAAAAATAGACTTTTACTCTATAGAATCAAATTAGTGGTTACCAGAAGGGTGGGGGCAGAGGAGGAGGGCAAACTGGGTCAAAGGGGTCAGTCAGAAAGTGAAGGACAGAGTTGAGCTGTTGGCTGTAACTGATGTATTATATGCAGATGTTGATTTACAGTGATACACACCATAAACTTACTGTTATGACGCAACGCTCCTTCAATAAATTTTTTTAAAAGGATGCCCATAAAAAATTAAAGGACTTTCCTTGTGATTTTAAAGCAGTTAGTCAAGTATGTAAAAAAAGCAGAGCACTGGCACCACCAAGCATTATTCACAAGACCTGCACAGGAACAGTACTTTACAGCTGTAAAGGGCCTTCACGTGATTTCTCAAGTAATCTCCCCTGCCCAGTCACGGGGCATCCGTTCTTCCTGGCCCCCAGATGAGCAAAAAAGGCTCAGAAAACTTAGCTCCCTCCAGTTTTCAAAACTAGCAGATGGGGGTGTTAGAGAAGCAGGAGCTAATTTTTTGCATTCATATCACAATCCCCCCAAAATAGAAGCTGGTTTCTTAAGATGCCAGCTCTGATGGCCTGTGCTCACACAGCGCTTCCGCTCAGCAAACAGCTGGGCCTCTGAATAAGAGGCCTGGCAACGCTCAAGTCAGGGCCGCACTTAGGACGAGTCGAGGGTCACAGGGGAAGCTGGCAGAAAATTCAAGTACCTTCTGGATGTGAGAAAGGAGGGTTCCAACTCAAGCTTGCAAGTTCAGAACTTCATGGACAAGGGGGCCTTGGCTCCCCCTCAGGGCTCACTGCAGAAGGTGCTTGAGGACTGGAGGCGGAGGGGCGCGGAGCCAGCCCGTGGCGCGTGGTAGAGGCACTCTGTGTAGTGTGCTCCCTGGAGTCTAAAACACGGCTTTCCATTATTAAAGGTCCTGGAATGCTACACACATTTGGAAAATCACTGGCCAGGATCAGAAACTTAAAGATTTTCAAGTAAGTGTCAGAGATGAGAGATGGGCCAGGTGACTCCACTTCACTCCCAACGTGTTGACTGACCACAGCGGTCAGGTGCCTGTGCTCTGCGTGGAAACGGATCTACCAATTATAAAGCAGGAATCCACCATATATACTCTGTGCATTTTGCCTACATAATAAAGGGGAATGCACACACACACACACCCCTCCCCCCAGGACTTCTTTCCAGAACTCTGATATACAGGACTGAACCCCTTGTTTTTGTTGTTCTTTAGGTCTTTTCGGGAAGGGCCGGGACAGTCAGGGGACCATATTCTGTGCAACAGCAATTCTTCTAAATATAGAAGGCAGAGCAATCGTTAAGGATGCCAGTGGTGTCCTTGGATGCTCCGCAAAACAGGCGGTGACAAAGCTGCTAAGAGGGTACTGCGTTGAAATCCTGTGCTCCCCGATTTAGCAGGCGACTTCTTCATGCTCACAGGAGCAGGCTGCAGGCAGGCCTGCAGCAGTTGCACTTTGAAGGCCGTCACTTCACTTTGTCCTAGGCCTGCCTTCACAGGTACATAAATCCTTCCGATGGCGGGGGCGGGGGCGTGGGGGGATTTCCTTTTTACCAGGGACAAGTAAATTTCCTTCTCTTAAGTCAGGCTATCTCTAACGTTTGCCAGATAGCACAGTCCGATCTTTCTTTTTTTAACCTCATCTTCACAGCAGAAACATAAAAGGGAGATCTATAAACATTTCAGATTCATAATATACTACTTCCTCTTAGGTTCTTCTGAACAGAAACTTTGCTCTTGAGGAAAAGGTGAACCTCTACAAAAAGTAATTTTCTCTGTCAGGAGGGCTTGCCGTGCACTGGATCGCAGCTGAAATTTATTTTAATAAGGCCTTTCTCCTTCACAAGCAGGGCTGGCATTCAGCGCCATCCCGCAGCCCTGAGCAGGGAGGAAGATGGCTCTCAGATACCCTTTTGTTACCCTAATCAGAGCCAGAAAGCCCGTATTGACTTTCAGGCCTTGGGGAGTTGTAGTTCTTTTGTATCCATCTCATCCAAGAAATCAAGTTTGATTAATTTGTCATCAAGGGAAATGTGTGATCTGCTCAGAGCCAGGCCTTTGAAGTGGAAGGATGAACTTGGGCTGCCAAAGCCCAGGTCAGCAGGCGAAACAGCAGTGGAGCCGAATCGAACAAGTCCTCTTGCGCACAGTGAGCTGCCTGTTCTCATTTAAGACTTTATTTTAAAGACTCTTCACACCAAGTGTTCCGAGTTGGAATGCTCCTTGTCCAGGATCTCTGTCTGTTGGCTTTGATTTTTAAGAGTTACAAAGTGGGCTACAAAGCAAGTGAGACCCAGAAAACACTTAGCCATGCCGCAGAGCCTGTGGGTGGAAGGGTTTGACCTCCTGCCAATCTTAAAAGACCACGGTGAGTGGGAGAGTGAGGGGGATGAACTCGGCGTCAGTGCGTGCTTCTGGAATGAATAATCGCAAGGGGTCTCCAGTTGGGTCACAGGACAGATGCTCATTTATGATGCTCTGGTCTTGTTAACCTGCACTTAGCGGAGTTCCCAAACTGCTGAAAATGCATAAGGTAGTGGCCCCAAGATATTATTTAATCCTAGACTTAGTGTCATATTTCTTGTTCAGATGCTATATATGCTTTATAAGGAATTACAGGGCTTTTAAAAATTACAGAGTAAGCAATCTTCAAGACATTCCACCGTGTAAGAATCCCCATAGTTAACATGTTGGTGCACAGGCTATTTTACGATGGTTCCCTCTCGGGTATATACATAAAGACACTGAATTACTGAACCAAAGTCAAGGGCTCTCTCGGCTTTTAAAGATGTTTGAAAAACCAACAAATTGTAAATAAACTTTGCGGTTACTGAATTCAGCGTCAAAACTATTATTAGAGAATTTTTAAACAATAATGAGATTAGTGAAAGCACTCAGTTTTAAAAGGCTAAGGCTATTGTGACTTAAACCCACCTCTGTGGGCAATATTCAAATATTCCTTCATTCACACATGTGGAGTTTGTAGAGTGTGCAAGTATGTAAAGCTTAAGGAGGCTTAAGATGTATTTCCTGTCTTTCTTATGGTCTAGCGGCTTACGAGTTTGAATGATATTTACCAACCTACTAAAAGTCAGCTCTGCGAAGCAAGGACATGTTTGTATTCCCAGTGCTTCGCACATTACAGTTGTTTAATAAATAGTTGCTTTGTGAATGAGCATCCCATGTGATCCATCAATCCGTGTAGCACCAATCAATATTCCTTAAAGATATCTTGGGTTAAAAGAGTATGCATGCAGCACAGGGAATTTTTTGGGTCCTCCAACTACCCTCCTCCAACGACCAGTTTGAGTGCTTACAAGCCACTGAGTACACTATGGGATTGATACTCCAGCAAGAATTAGTCCAAGCTAGAAAACACTGTCATCAGCCGAACTTTTTCTATTCTTGAATAAAGGTGATAACAACACCCTGAGAAAATCACAGGTAGGTTTGTTCAAGTTTTTCATTGGTTCCCAGAAATTCGACTCAGAAGCTGGGTACAGAGACTTCAGATGAAGAAGGCAGATTTGTTTCCCCAGCATAGTACCATGAGGCAGGAAATCAGTTGACAAACAGTTAAGAGAACGATGGGCTTGGCTCATGTGAACACCCACAAGCTGCTGAGACCACTTAAACTGGACCAAGACCTTACAGAAACATCATTCACAACTCTCGGCAAAAGCCGAGATGTTTAAGCTAGATGTTTAAGTATGTGATTGGCTCTCAAGAAGTTCTGTCTTCCTTTCTAATGATGAAGAGACTAGGGCTCAGGAATTAGTAACTTCCTCAAAGCACAAGCAAACAGAATTTCAACTCAATAAAGCAAATTCCAAACTAAGCTCTCCGCATTACATCAGCTTGCTTCCTTTCTAACTGTTGAAATCCAAGGCAAAATTCAGCATCCCAAAGGGACTACACCCAGAGAGAACCCCACTGTCTCCCACCAACACCACCAAACCTTTTACAAGGATACCTAACATTCTGGTCAAGAAACCCAATCCCATCATCTCTGCGTTTCTCCTTTTCAATCTCTGATAGAGAAGCATCTGCAAACACAAGTAGTTAAAGGTCACCGGTAAGAAGTAGAAGAGGAATTCTGCACAATCCATCTGTGCTGGGATAATCCAGAGTTGGCCGTGAATACGCTGAAGGGCCTGCACTACACCAGTAATTCTTTTTCACCTGCCATCCACACCAGTCAAATGTGTTATTCTTGTACATTCTTTGCAGAAGAGTGTTAGGCATGTGTATCTACAGATTGGGCACTCTCTAAGTGAGACAGAGGAGCAAGCTTCAACTGAATTTTTTTTCTTCAATTTAGAGTTAAAACCTTGAGAAAATAAGCCAGTAGGTGGTTCATCCTCGTCATAAACTGGTTCCATGTCAGATCTGTTGTGTGGAGCTGATGGGAGGAAGTAGATTAGAAAATATGTTTTTTTTGTTTTTTTCCCATAAGCTATAGAATTAAAAAACAACCACTGCTCGTTACGGCTAGGTGATCTGGGGATCTGGCTGTAACTTTCCTACCAATAGCTTCTATAACCGCCAATACATTATTTATACTTTGGTGGTTCTTCTTCACATGTACACATTAAAAGACTGAACTAGGCCAGCAATTTTTGACTTTTTAAGAAATGCCGTAGACCCTTTTCTATAGACCGTTTCTTTAGAAACACGTTCTTATAAGGAATCTCAAAATTCTTACACATCAGGAAGTTCAAGCACTACCGAGGCAGCCTGGCATAAGGACAGGCTGCAGACATAGTCTTAGAATGAATTTTGGCTCAGTAACTAGTGACAGTGGGCAAGTTATTTCACCTCTTTGACCTCAGTTGCCACATACAGAAAATGGGGATAACAATTATAGTATCTACCTCATAGGGTTTTGGGGAGGAATAAATCTGTGTTGGGTGGCATGGAACTCTGTATATGAGCTACTTTTATTTTTGACATTATAGTTATGAACAGGAGCCACATACTACAACAGAACCGTGTCATACTGTGTGCAATCACTCCCAGAGCATCATTCTGCACTCATCATGTTAAGGGCTCATAAATAACTTTTCAGAGCACTACTCCCTTCCATAGAGCTCTCTTCTGTAAGAGGACAGAAGTCGTGTTTATCATGATAGAACCAGAAAGCTTTGCAAGGAAGTACTCTTTGTACATCAGGATAACGGTTATTTGATGGGGGGTGGAAAGGTGGGAGGGGGTTTATGAAGGTGGCTTTGGGGTAGCTGGTCAAGTTCTAGTTCTCTACTTGGGTGCTATAATAAAATCTCCTTGGTGCACCCCAGTGGAGTAGCGGTTATGCCCACTGCCTCTGGTCAGGTACAATCCACATATGTCCTAAGGACCCAGGTTCATATCCTGGGCCTGGGGGTGGGAGGAACAACCAAGATGTACAACTAAAATAGAAATAAATGAAATCCCCTTTCCTCCTCTCTCCTCCTGCCTGTTTGCCTACTTGCTTTCATTCCTGGCTGCACCTTTCCTTTAAAAAATAAATAAACAAAAATGTTCTCCCTGCAACAATTCACTAAGTTACATACTTGTTTGGGGTGGTTTTCTAAATCTTGTTTTATTTTACAATAAAAGGTTTTTTTAAAGTGATGTTTCATAACACAAAATCAACAAATACATAAATTATGCTTACTGGCTTCCAAAATGTTAACATTTGCCATGCAATGCAAGTCAGTATGGATGTGTTATTGTTTTACTACACTTTTAAAAATACTTCTAGAACCATATTTTACAATAGGAACTTGGTTTGCTAAAAGTACTTCTAAAAAGTATTTCTAAAATAAAAGCTTTTCTGGAAAACCAATCACCTGGTAAACAGTCTTTGAAAGCCAGGGGACTGTTGAATCTTTTCTTATGATTTCATGATGTTTGTTTTTATTTTTTAAAGATGCAGTCTGAAAATACCAAATTCTTGTCCTTTATAACTTGACTCTCTGTATGAAACATCAACTACTTTTGCCTTAAAGGGGAACATTGCTTCAGTGTTTAACCTCCATTTCCATCATTCTCAAGTAAGAATGAGTCCCAAAACCCCTCACACCTGAAATCTTTCTCTAGGTTTGTGCTTTCTAGACTTCTGCATGTGCAAAAAAAAAAAAAACAACCCACACATGATTTAAGTGTCCGGAGTGAAAGAGGAAATTGAGGAGTAAGGACCTGTCCACATCTTGGAGAACAGGAGAAGGGTACATGTTTAGCCAACACATCTGTACAAATCATACCAGAGTTCAACATGCTTATGATTATAAGGGCTCGTGATTTATGCTGGCTAGTTAAATATGCTTATGATTTAAACTTATTTTCTCTGGCAAGAAATACGCTAGTCAGCACCACAGCCAGCCAGATGATGGGAAGTAGACACATATTTCAGTGATACACATTTTAACTTGCTGAGCCTTGTAAATGCTACTGTTTTCTTTTCTTCATGTAACAAAAGACCTCTCTTCCTGTAGGATTCCAGAGATTTTTAATACATTCATTAGTGAAAAGCAGTTACAAGTTCTTTCGCACCAGTGACTGCACTAAAAGAATCAGTTGTGCTGGAGTCTAAGAAACTGTGTTTTAGGTGGGGAGACAGTGCCCACACTAATAAAACTAGTGAGGACACGTCCCAAGAAGAGCGTCCATGACCACTAGATGATAAAATGCATGTGGACTACATGGCATCAGTGTTTGGACTCAAATAAGAGGAGAGACTAGGACATTTTAAAGCCTTCAGAGTGATATGCCCTGCTCCTCAGAAATTTCATTAAATTCACTGTATTAAAATTAATCAGGCATAACATACAGAATCTAGAATTGCTTGTTTCTACAGTGAAAGATGGGCAGACTGCAGATGAATGGAAGAAATAAGAGTTTGCTAGCACTTTGTGTTTGTTTTCACAAGGATCTATGAGGCAGCCAGAAAGAGTCTGTTCATTTTAGTTGCTTAAATGGGTGACAACTTAATTTTAGGACCAAAGTAGAGGACAAAAGAGAAACAAGAATAATTGACTTACTCCAAACAGAATCCTTCTTAGTCCAGGGTAAAGGAAAAGAATGAATGAAAGTGAAATGTGTCTTCCAAGAGACCAAGATGAGCCCTTTCAATCAATGTGCTCACTAAGGAGTGTAAGAGAAAGAGATGGTGGCTGCCTGGCAGTCCCCCGTCCAGCCTAGCCAGTGTCAAGCACTGTGCTAGGTACTTCACACACGACAGCAGTCAGACACACTTTTAACCTGTGCTTGAACAAACAGGGTTATGGCCATCTCCACACATAACTGAGAACTGAATTCTTAAGATGAAGCAATGCGGTTAATAGAAATGGCATGACATTTTAAAGCCAAAGAGGGAGAGAGACATCTCTATACCGATAGAACCCAAATACAATGTGAGAATTAGGGCAACATATCAGAAAATATCTCCACATAAGGTTCTATGAACTACTGAACACGTAAATAAACCCCATGAAGTTATAATTGGAAAAACAGAAAGGGGTATAACTTCGTAGCTATCCAGTCCAAAATTAGAAAGCTGCAAGAACTTTTGCAGGATTCGTCCACACATTTACATGAAACACATAAATCACTGCGTTTTCAAGTAAGAAAAGTACAGTCTCATCTTACCTTATTGCTGCAAGAGGCTGGAATAAAAATTACTGACTTAGAGAAGCAACTTTCACATGTATCCGAACATCAAACACAACACACAATATAAAATCAAAAGTTACTAGAACAGAAAAGTTTTCAGTCTGACCTTAAAAATACTGAGCAAATAACTAGATGAAGCCAGATCAAAAGGAAGGGCATTACACCAGCTTGCAGCCATATGTGAGAGAGCCCCTCTGCACAGGGCACAGATGGTATACAGTGGGGAGGAGGGACAAGCAGATCTAAAACAGAAGGCGAAGAAACCTGGTTTAACTTACACAGGTAAGACAGTTAGAAAGAAGGCACACTGTTGAATGCAACTGATAAGATTTAAAATCTGGGACAAATGGTGCTTAGGCTCAATAGTGCCAGTTCTGAAATCCTTTTTGTGTGATAACTTAAACAAAACTAAAATATCAGTGAAGATGCACGTGAAGGGATAGTGATGTTATTAAACTACTAAGAAGGCAGTTGAAATTAAAAAAAAATTCATATAGAGGTGATAAGCCATATTACCCATATATGAATCTGAGCAATGGGGGTGGGGGGATGCAATATATTCTCACAAAATTAACAGTTCTGTTTGAAAACAGAAACTCTTGTAAGTTTATTAAAATGCTCCCAGTCCTTTAATAGTCCCATTCATCTTCTAAAGTACTACAATTAAAATTTTCACCTTTTAAGCCTTCATTAAAAGTTGCTTCTTTGTGCGTAAAAAAGATGAGGTACCATTAATTTTTGACAGGAAACTCAGAAATGCTCAAATCTACTTCATGCTCAATTCTCTAATGCAAATTTGTCAATGTAACAAATCCCAAATAAACACTTCTTGCAAAATAAAAGTTTAGGAAAAACATGCTCAGATTTCAACATGAGAAGGTGAAAATTTTCATAAAGAAATCCTGCATTTCATTAAATGACTTGACAGCTTTTTATCAGGCAGCAACTAAAACAACATTTAACACAGATTCCTTCAGTCTCATGATTTCTGAAGGACACAAGAGCATAGAATATCCAAAAGGCTATTTTATTGGATATTCTAATACGGTACATTCAACACACACATATACAATGGGACTCTAAATTTTAGCAGCAATGATGAACAAAAAAATATTGACTTCACAATGACTTTTGCTTATCATTTGCATGGTTTAGGGAATGCTTATTTGATGGTTTTGATACTTCTATTAAAGAATCCTTCGAGTTTAGTAACTGCTTTGCTAAGCTGTGTCTAGGAGTTTCAACTAATTTTAGTGGAAATTCATTCCCAGGCTACTTTGATAGTCATTTGAACAGTTTTGTGTTATTTTACATGCAATTTTATAGCTCTATAACATTCATTTAATCTTGTTCAATGACGCTGAACCCCAGATGCCATAAGACATTATAGAAAAGTAGTTACTGCACATATGGAGTAACTACTTTTTCTGAACATTAATTTCTTTTCTCTTAACAGACTGTAATGGTATTGAGAAAAGAGATAAGCCACCGCTCTGTACTAAAGATTTTATATTAGGGTCTTTCAGAGATGGGCTACCTATGCTGCTGTGGTTCTGGCCATAAAGTTATTATTATTAAAGAGTAGCATCTTCACATCAGGTCACCTGAGAGCATGGGGGCTGGGTAGGGAAGCTTCCTTCATCTGTCCTAAGTGTGTGTGCATGCCTGCACGTGTGTGTGTGTGTGAAATCTGATTCTCAAGTGGGGTCTGAGGACTGTCCATATTACAGCCACTGGGACACTTGCTATAAAAGCAGATATCTAGGCCCCCCAGCCCTACGGAATCAGTATCTCTAAGGTTAGGGTGGAGAAGTCTGTTCATTAAGTAAGCTAAAGCACTGAGGTGTTTCTTCTGCCTGCTCAGGAATGAGAGGTACAGGTAGATGATCTCAAAGGTCCCTTCTGCTCTAAAATTCTAAGAATCTGTGAGTTTTCTTTTTTTAAAGAGTCATGTGAGCAAGATGATTCTATCTCTACAACACAAGATGGTGACTTTTAGCCTCAATGAGTTAACCTAAATAAGAAGTGTGCTTAGATTTTGATGCATATGTAAAAATAGAAAACACAAACAGAGCAGTATAATCAGATGTGCAAGGAAATTCTCTGGGTCTTTCTCCTCTTGGAAGTAGAGAGAGCCCCCACTTTAATGGCTACACAGGAACATAAGTTCACTGCACTTCTCTGCCTGCCTTTTTCCTTTCCACCTTTTGTACCCTCTCGGCTGTTGAATCCTAAGTCACCAAACTCTCTCATCATTTTTAATTGGTCTAACTGTATATAGTCTTTTTTTAAAAGAAATAAACTACCTATAGGCAGCCCTTTAATTTGTAAGAAGTGAAGCCTCACGGAAACATACAATATAAGAAAGGTGAACAATACATTTATATTTTAAAAGGGGAGTTCCATAATCAGAAGGCTGAAAACAAACAAACAAAAAATAAGTCTATTTTTATTTCTCCCTGTGGCCATGGTATTTGATACAATATGTTTGGTTTCCTATATTCTAGTCTATCAGTCATTCTTTCTCTTCCTAACTGCTTGTAGGCTCATGGAGAGACTAAGATTCGAACATTTTTAAACACATCCAGAGAGTTTTATCTTTGATACATTATTCTGGTGTAGGATAGCTGAACTTCTCTTGGTAGTAACTAATCACATTTGTATAAAGCTAATCAGAGCACAGAGCAGTGGAACTTAAAACAATCACACCACACAGCTGGGTAAATGATGCTGCTGAGCGAGACCCATCAGCTGGGAGGCAGCGCCACCATGTGTTGGGTCCATGTGTCATCAGTTTGGGATAAGCACCCAAGTTGGGAACCTCTAGGAGCCAGCGGCTCAAGCATCTCATAGCAATCCCACTTCCTTTCATAATAAGGTTATTTTCTTACACCATTTCTGTCACTGAGAGGGAGAAGCAGAAAACACTGGAGAGCTGTTTCTAAGGAGGACATCTGATTAGGACATCCTATCAATGGCCAAAGTGAACTGGATATTTAGTGCTTAATTTGGAATGACTTTCTGGGGTGTCAGGCTGATAGATTTTGAGTCTACACCTCTGGACTGGGGTGTTGCCTGCACACAACAATGCCCAGCTCTGTGACTTGCTGACTTCATCTCCTTTACCAAGCAACAGGGTCGGTCAAGGCTCAGTAGGTAGGTAGTACCTTGTGACTAATGGACCCACTTAAACCTAAACTTTCTTTCAATGATAAAGTCTCGTGAAACTATATTCAAGGAAAGAGCTGAGAAATTTGAAATCAAGTTCAACTCATTAAAAGTCTACTAGAGTTGTGTTTTCCTGGTATTGTACCAGGAATTTCATAGCCACGCTGTATTAAATATATAAGTTTGCTGAAAACTCATTTCAGAAATGTGGAAAAGTGGGGTGGGGTGGGGGGGAATCTCAAAATGGAGTAAGCACTTCACAAGTGCTTACAAAAGGAAAGGGAAACAGATGCATTACTGGAGATGGGTATTATTCGTCCTCATTTAACAGGTGTAACCTCCTGTGTATACAAGTGCCTGAGAGGGAACAGCCCAGGGAAGAGTGCAAGGGGCAAGCATACTCATGCTAACCAGTCTCCAGCTCTGTATCACAGCTAAGAAAACTCGACTGGCTCCACCATAGGGTCGCACTTTCCCTGAACAGCCGCGATGAGCACCCTGCCCTGACAAAGACTCACAGGCCCCATAAAATATTTTCTTGTAGCTCAAAAGAGCATTTGCTTCATTAATCCAAGAAGGTGGTGAGAGGTTTCAAAACTGATTAAACCAGCATACTTCATACAAAGTCCATTATGAACTAAATATACAATTAGAATGATTTCTAAAGCAAAACTGAGCAAAGCCCACCCTTAAAATAATGTAGACGGCTGGTGCAAAACACTGGGCAAATTAAATCCTTCTCACAGTGTGTATTTTCCATGGGGTTAAAAGTAGCAGCAGAGGTTCTCTGGGACAAAAATGTACTTTGCTCTTTGCTTGTTAAGTCATGTTCCATGATTATAAACAATAGAAACTAGAAAACATTAATGTGAGCCTAACATTCCTATTTATTTATTATTTTTTTTACTTCAAAGGCTACATACATGCAAATATGGAATATGTCATCACAATGCTTTAAATAAAATTCAAAAATAAAAATACTTCAAAATCCATTTACTTGTGGAAATATATATGACAATTATAATGAAGATAAAAGTCAATTATATCCTTTTTTTCTAATCTATCAGAAAAATATTTGTTATAAAAAAGAATTTTAATTCATGTCCAGAATAATCTTTTTTTTTAAAATCCTTGTGAATAATTTAAAAACAAGTTGGATGCTAGAACAATGTTTAGAGAAACAAGTTTCAGGCTCTGGAGAAATGGGTCGGATATCTTTGTCTTATTCAAAATCACTGAAGAAACGCACGCTGAGAAACACAGCGTTTGTTAAAAACGAGTGCCACTGTCATCACGCTCGCTGCGGTTAGCAATGAGAGTGAAGGGCACGACTTTATAAACAGATCTTGATGAGAATCCTTCTCAATTGTCTGAATGGAGACTTTCATTCACAAACACGTGCTGAAGGCGAGGTTACCTCACCTCTCCCTGCTGGTCAACACTGCAAGAGGAATCAAAAATGCTGGGTCTGGTGAAGTTTTGCGGGCCTGGCCCTCGCTTCCATGACTCCAGAAACAAGCCAGCAGGAGACAGTGTCTTCATGCGGGCCTGGCCCTTCTCAGGGAACAGCAGGAGGAGGCGAGTCAAGAGGGGAATGGGCACATTCTGAGGGTGGTCATTTCTTTTGACTGCAACCGGTGCTTCTTTTGTAACAGGAGGCAGTAAACATCAACAATTCTAATAATTAATAGGAACAGAGAGCACTCAAAGTGCAACTTTGTGAAAGTTCGCATTCTTCCTGGACATGAGACTGAACTCCCTGCTCCTAGGTGAAAAAGGGAGCTGGGCTGGCTCAGCGTGGAGGCCCGGCAGGTGATGAGAAAGGACAGTGTACACAGGAAGGGGGAACCTTGAACACAATGCATCCGGACTGGCTGGGAGGACCATAGTGGGAATGCACACCCACAAGCTGGAAGAAGCGCGATCCGAACAGTTAAAAGATGACTTCCTCTTGACCTCGGAAACAGAAGATTTCCAATGGGGAGCAATCCCTGGCTCCCACTCTCAGCCTTCTTTTGAAAAGGCCCAAGAGAAATTCTGGTTAGAAATATTTCCACAGTAAAATGAAGCATTAGAATTTGGTTTATATCCTAATACTCAGTTCTGATGATAGATTTCATGTTAGGCCACCCAACTATTTTCCTTTAATCACTAAGAAAACAATTTTGAAAAAAGGAAAAATAAAAGATGTGGTGCTCTCAGTGCAAAATCAGATTAAGTACAGGTTTTCTTTTTCCTAGGACAGGAAAAAAAAAAAAAAAAAAGAAAAAGAAAGAAGAAAGAAAGAAAGGATGCCCAGTGCATAATATGTAGGAATGTGTCACAACAAATAATCAAAATGCAGGTTTCACCAGCTAGCGCTCCTTGGAGTACAGCGTGGTTTTCAAATGCAGCACTGTCGCCACTATGTGTATTGTCATGAACTAGGTACAGCAGAGCTACTTAAAGGAAACCGATTTCTTGTGCCTCAATGAAACAAGGGGTATAGAAAGCCAAAATTAGACTAAAAAATTAAAAAGGGCAAAAAAATGGAGTGAAAAGAACAGAAGTTCAGAAAGAAAGAAAAAAAAAAAGCAGCAGCATGTGACAGCAGAAACCCCGGCCACCCCACCCCACCTGCCACTTTGAGTCCTAGTCACCCAATCTGCAGGGACAGAACCCATTCTAAATCGACCAGCTTCGGGCTCCGGCAAGTCTTCTCTTCACTCTCCCTCCTGTTAAGACCGTTTCCAAAACCAATCAGCAAAGGACAAAGAATTCTTTACAGAGTGCAATTAGTGCTTTCCACGTCCACCTTCAAAAGCATGATGCTCTTCATGGGCTAAAGGACAGAAAAAAACAAAAAGAAAAAAAGGAAAGAAAACTTTAAGCGAAGGATGGGGCAACCCTCCTCTAGGTTTCTCATTCAGTTTTCCCAAATGTTGGCAAGAACTCAAATACCTTTCTGTGCCAGTAACTGTTAGTTAAGGTGTGCATTTCCTGAGAAACATAATAGTGAACATCAAAACAAGAAATGAACAAGCAATGGGCACGCTGCCTGTTTCTTCTTGCTTTGCGGGAGAGGATGAGTAATACCAACAGGCTGACTAAGAGAGTATGTAGATCTGCAAACAAATGCTGCAGGGAAAATGCATCCCCCAGACCGCATGGGGGCAGGTTACCTGACACCACCCAAGACAGGGCCACTCAAAAGCCTATCTTCAAAAATAAAAGAAACCCAAAATAAAGCAAAGAACAACACAAGAGTGATAGCAATTAGGTCCCCCATCTCTATCTAATGAAGTGACAAAAAATTGATGGGTCTTTTATTTTTTGCAATCACTTTTTTTTTTTTTCCCCCAAGCCTTGTTGGTTTGCAGAAGGAAAAATCAGGACTCGGCATTCCAGAATTTTAAAAAGTATGGTATGAAAAATATTTTTGAAAACTTGTAATTGGACAACGTGGAAGTGGTAAATGGGAGACGTATGAAATACAAAACACTTCCCCCACGGCAAAAGGTACAATTTGAAAATCCACTTTATGTACATTGTTAAACTATCATCAGAATGCAGGTGGAAAAGTTGCTGGGGTCTGGGTCTGAAAAAAATCAAGAATAACTCAGTATCCCTTGTGCTTTGTACCCCACACCCTCCATCTGTAGCTGATCAGATTGTAGGAAGGCACAGAAGGGCCCCCAAGCCACCTGTCCCTGTGATTAATATGGAATAAATTCTTCAGACTAGTATTGGAGTGGGGAGCCCCCAGGGTATTCACTTCAACCTGCTCCTCACTTGTATAAAATCTTAGGGGAAGCACCTCTTAGAATTCTCAAGGTTACCTTGGGTTGGCCAGATTCCTATATGTGGCCTATACTCCAAATGGATTTATTTGAACGCTGATCACATCTAACTTCACAAATATTTCACTTTTATGTCGGTTTTATTTTCCCCCCTTTTTAAGGAAGAATAGTAGGGCAGACATGAAAGAAAACATGGTCTGCTTGGGTTAAGTGGAGGCATCACCAACCTTTGAGCGATACTGGGCTCCAAATTGTAAACCAAGAGACAGGGACTGCCCACAGGCTTCTGCTCTTTCTAGGTGACAGGGGGACTCTTGGGTTCTCATAGCCGAGACCCTGGTATTCTGTGACTTTGATGGGTTTTAGAGACGGAACAGAACATTGGGAATTGGGAGGGTTCTGGAGAATAGCGAAAATTCTCTCAGCCTTAGGTTAGCTTTGGTAGGAAGGGCACATGGAAGCATTACTCTCAGCCAAGAGGCAGCAAACTTTTCCCTGGAAAGGGGCACAGAAGCCACAGGGTCTCTGTCCCAACAACAGACTGAGCAGCACTGCCACTGTGCACTAGTAGCCACAGATGACAGGTACACAGTGAGTGCTGACAGATGCCACTCTCTTAGATGGATGCTAAAATCTGAGCTTTACACAATGCTCATGTGTCACGAACAGCTTTTTAAAAAAATTTCTCCAACCATTTAAAAATATGAAAACCATTCTGAGCTGCAGCCCATACAAGAACAGGCAGGGAGGGGGCAGACTTGGCTTGAAGTGTGTAGTCTGCCAACCTCCACTCCAAACAATCCCCACAGCAGAAAAGACATGTGTCCTTCCGCTGCTCTGAAGAACCTAACAGAATTAGGGGGGAGGGGTCTCTGTACATTGTGAGTTTCTCAGTCAAATAAGGGATCTGTGTGTGAATAGAAGACTTAATCCACAGCCCGATTCTCTTTCACTCTGCTGGAGGCCTTGACCCAATATGTCAGGGGTTTTTCCTACATGGAAAAATCCACCATGTCACCTGGTTTTGGCACACTTATAATACTTACACCAGGATCCTATTAACAAGACAGAGTAAAAGCAAGAAGTTGGCCATTTCTAACTTAGCTCACCCTACAACTGTTGTTCCTTGTGCTGAAAATAAGATTTCTGTCCAAACCTCATTTTTCCAAATCAATTCTACAGCATGTGGCGTAGCACACTACTGAATAAAGAACTGCCTGCTTTATATAACATAGAGAGAATTGCTTGTTGTTTCCAATTCACATTTTATTTGAATAATCTTTGAGGTTTTCCATATTAATTTATACCATTAAAAGATGGATTTCTACTGAGACCGTAGCCAATTCGATATTACTTACAAACTCCACAAGGGCATCAATCTTCAGCGTGTCTATTCAGCTGGATTCAACTGGCAAAGTTGCAACTTTTCCCCCCTGGGCTTGGCCTTTTTCTCCCCCAGCCATCACACCAGCTAAGCATGACTCATTCTTTTCTGTCTCACCTGCTACTGCCATGGCCCTAAAACTAACGGCTCCACTCTGTGGCCTGGTTATCGAATGAAACACTCATCTGTTGAATCTGCTGCTCACCAACCTGGTAATTTAATCAGAATTTTCCAGTAGAAGGAACCTTGGAGATCATGTAAGACCAACCTCCTCAATATTTAGATGAGAAAACGAAAGGATGAGAAGTTGTGACTTGTTCAGGGTCATGCTCTTGAAGGGGGACAGAAATCCAGAGTGCCTGACTTAATGATTCCAAATTGTTTTCCTGCTGTTTTGAGGCCAAAGTGGAGCTAGTTCAAAGTGGTTAAAAAATGTTTTAGCCCCATTCATAAATGGCAATGGAACACTTGCTTCCAGAGTTTTTTGCTGGAGTTATCAGTCTTGCAGAGGAGGAAGAAAGACAAGACTCTCGGTGACCTTTCAATGAAGATCTGGGTTGAAAATATAATGAATGTTTCCTAAGGCATGAAAATTGCACCTGCAAATGGGCAATTTCCGCACTGCGCAGCCAATAAGCAAAGTCTGCAGTGCCATCTTTCTGTCTTCATTTAAACGTTATTTAAAATTCAGAAGCTGAGCACTTTCTGTCTGCCGTGCCCCACAGTCTCACTGCTTTTGGTTGTGATTGTATCGAAGTCTTAGAGGGAGGCCTTAGTTTTAATATCCTCTATCATACTAAGACATTCATGAAACAAAATATGATGCTGTCTCCTTTTTGGCAAGGGGTTGAGAAAAGTGAAACAATAATGGAATGTATTTCAGCAGTTCTAAGATGTGTTCCCCCTACTCAGAACCCCACATTTCAAGATCTCTGGAATCAATAATATGTTAATTGGGGGCCTTTTATTTGCCTTGTTTAATAATACTAAAATAATACTTATCATCGAGGGCATCTTAGATGGAATGAAATACAATAGTTTAAAACATTGGGTTATTGACTCCTGCAACAGTTTGGGAAACAGGAAATTTATCATATGTGTGTAGGACTGTCAATCTTTTTTTCTAACTCATTGTTCTAAGTGTAACCCACAGTTTGATCTGCCAAACACTGGTTTAATAGCATTAAACTGTTTTCATTATGAAAAAGATGACTTTTTCAAAAGAGCACACAAAAGCAATGAACATGAATCATGATGGAAACAATGGGTCCACACACCTATTCATACTGTTAACATTTCACCACCATGCATGAATTCTGTGTCACCATCCTCGTAATGAGGAAGTATTAACATTTCAGTGGAACCTTCAATCACCCCTGTGCTCAGAATGAGTTCCTATACAAATACAGATGTTATACATTATAAATTCCTGTTTAGAAGGGATGATTGAATATCTACCTGCTAGCTCATATAATAACATTTTTGTTATTGTGGCTTCAAATAGAATGTAATTTTTCCTGGGAATGACAAATTTAAGATCAGGTTTATAGTTTTGAAATAACTAATACAATATGTCTCTTCTTTTCTGATCCAGGCAGGTAGGTAACAATAAAATCTCATTTTAATTTCTGAGACTAAACTTAAAAAAAAAAACCCTGAAATGTATTGTATTGACTTGTTTTCTAGATTCTACAATTGCAAGTAATTCTGCCTTCACCTCATTTGCAACAGTTTCTCTCTTGAAAAGGATGATAGAATAAGTCAGAAAGAAATAACTGGAAATGGTGCACTTACGTTTATAAAAGACTGCTTTAAAAGCTATGTGGGGCAGCAGTTCATAGATCTTTTCTAGAACGGTTGCTTCTCCCACTACGGAGGCATTTACATTCCAGACTTGGACCACATCCTCGCGATCCCGAACGCTGACACTGACTCCTATCACTTCGTCATCTGAAGGGAAGGTGGGGGCGAAAAGGAAATCAATGATGACTTCAGGTTGATCCTTATTGTTTTTTAAGCACTGATCATGTTATCTGGAAGTTATGGATAAGATGATACAAAGAAAAGAACTCATCACAAATACTTCTAAGAGGACTCCTTAGGCAAAAGCAAGTTAGCGAAAACAAAGCTGCAGCAATCACATCACATTAATTCAGATGCAGGTAAACAGTGTTCCTGTCAAATGCATTTTCCAGGTAAGTAACTTGCCTTGCCCTTTACCAAAGCTTTTTTGACTATTTCTTACTCTGTTTTCATTAGAGTTTCTAAAATGAGTTGCATCATGCTCTGCTCTCTGAAAGCCAAGTGAACTCAAATGAACTCTTCCTCGAAGCTTGACCATCATAGTTCAGAGGTAAACATATTTCTCCAGATTTCCAGCCCAGCTTTCAGAGATCTCAGGGTGCTTCGTGCTAGTTGCTCCCATACTAACTGTACTCAGACTGTGTTCTGAGTTATTCATTTTGCTGTCTGAGGTCTGTCTGCTTCTTTCCTAAGAATTCTTCCTGCTTTCTGGTGCCTTCCTCTAGCCAGCCACCTTCTGGTTTAGGACTTTGTACTGTGGGCCATCCATGAGCACTGAGCATAAAGGAAGCGCAAGCAGCCTCTGAGAATGATGGCAGGAGAAATGAAGTTCTTCTGGACTGTCATGCATTACCTGGTAGCCACCTTGGTTACAGTAACATGCAACAAAACAGTGGAAAGCAGAGACTTTTGACCCCTGAGTGTCACTCATGACCTATGAATGAGATGAGGTCTGCTCTCGGAACTCATATACTCGCCATTGGCAAGTGAAATGCGAAAGATGAGCATTATAGTTAGAACATTTTGCTTTAGATAATAGGTTTAATCTAGTTTTCCTAATCAGTAAATCTAAATATTTGGACTGCCAGGGTTTTTCCCAGTTTTCTTCTGAAGTTTAAAACATTCTGGCATATAAATACAATTTAAATAAGGACACATCTGATTTACTAAGGAAACTCATTTTCAGTAAAATATGTGCTTTTCACTCCTTTTCCTTCTTTCCTTTTTAAGTGAATTTGATGCTGGCCAAATGCATATGATTTGACACTAAATTATTCCATTTATATAAATTTTCAAAGTAGGCAGCATTAGCTGATGGTATTAGAAGTTAGGCTGAAAGCCCACCTTTCGGACGAGGGAAGAAAAAGGATGTGTTCGGGGCCGGGGGTTGGGGTCGGGGGCAATAATACGCTGCTCCTTTGACCTAGATACCAGTTGTAAGGATCTCTGTACAGAAAATTCCAAAAAATAAATCAACAGTCCTTGATCATAGCCATCTACACAAACGTATTATCCCATCAATAAACCTGACTTATGTATAGGTTTCTAAAGTTATATTTATTCTAATATATACTTGCTAAAGCTCAATGTTAAATTTTATTTGAAAATAAAACTGCCAAATAAAGAGGGAAGTGTAGTTTACCACTTCAAGGGTGATCCTGAAGTTACAGGATCAGCCTTTTGGGGCAATGTAGCATTCCCCCTATTTTGGGTATTGCCCATTTCCACACTGTGGGCCAGAGGGCTTTGTGGATGCTGAATATGCTTACCTGTTGATATCTCAGTTTGGCTTGACTTCGATAACCTGGCATCGTTTACTAGCACAGCACTCTCACAAATGGCATGGGCAAAAGGCTGCAACTCTTGTGCAAAGGTAGATCCATCCACAAACATGTGATGTTCACAAGCAGAAGCAACCAACAAAGCTGATAACTTTGGGGCACTGGTGGCATAAGACGTTGGAGTTGGGAGGAGCCATTGTTTAAAGATGGGGACATGAGGCCCAGAGAGGTCACCTGAATTGCTTCAGGTTGTGGAGGTAGGTTAATGGAAAATCTAATCGTTAGTGGTTACTGGCACTCTCATTTCCTAAGTCAACCACAGAACAATAGGTCTTCTTTACTCAATATTGGTTATTTATTATGACTTACACTATTTTCCCTGGTTCTAGGAATAGGAATAACTCACACAGAAAATTCCCTCTCCAGGGATGTATGTGCTTACACAAAGGACACATTTCTGTGAAGATGCTAACTACTACCAACTGAAATGGAAGGATCTGCACTTTTTAAAAAACATCATCTTAGCCCAGGTTATGTCTTAAGTGAATGAAAAGTGATATAAGAAGCTAGCAAAACAAGAGCAGAAATATTGAAACTACTAGTGAGATGAATTTGAAATTTGCCAAAGCTCTGACTAGGTCCACAGGGGATTTGAAAATAGCACCATCTAATAAGTCTGAGGGCAAATCAGCCAGACCAATGAGTTTTAAAAAACCTTAACTGGAAGGTGAACAGAAAAATACAATTTTGAATGTTGGGTCAGAAATGTTTAGAAGGAACTACGTAACAAAACCTTATACCAGCAATTTAATTATCTTTTTTGAGTGGTTTCCTGATTAAGATAACAAGGCAAAATAAAAATGTACCCATGGGGGCTCTCAAAAATTCACTTAGTGCTTGAAAATGGTCTACAAAGTCACATCCTGAAGACCCTATGGTTTAGTCTCAACTCTGAGATCACAGGAAATAATGGTGACTGTGTCTGTGCCTGCACTTCAGAGCTCTCTCTGAGCAGAGACCAGGAGAGGGACAGGAAGAGAGGGAGGGATCAGGAGACATGGAGGAACCTGTACCCACCTGACTACATGCAGACCTCAAGAGGCAACAGCAGCCCTTTCCCTCCAGGAGAACTGAGACAGATAAACCTACCACAACTTTGTTAAGAGCCCAACTGATGCTACATTTCCTTTTTCCTTTTCTTCCTGCCTGTTTATTTTGGACAGATGGTCACAGATACTATGGAAATGCGCTGACAGGAAAATACGCATGTACACACATGTATAGACACCAGATGCACTCACGGAAGCTTACGTACGTACACGCATACATAACACTGGCAGCACCATCACATGAACAAAACCTAAGCAACTTCCAGTTAGAAAGTGAACACCTCAGACCATGTGAAAAGACAAATGTACACAAACAAACATCTGCAAGTCACCACACAAGCCAGGCACACTTGACAGGGAGGACAGAGCGGTGGATTTACCTGCAGCAGCACAGTCTGTGAACTGCTCCCCGATAGTCGCTAACAACAACTCTTTCCAAACTGTGGACTTGTGTGGGAAAAGGAGAGAAAAACAGCACATGTGTGTTTAGACAATGATCTTCAAGTACTGAACAGTCACATTTTCTTCAATTTCAGATGCACTTTCTGTATCCATATTTGGTGTCCGCAGACATTTCCCAATTACAGCTGCTAACGCTCACAATAGTGGCGGATGTTGTACTGTTTTACTTTAAACAGAGACAAAGGGTCCAAAGTCACAAACTTTGTATCCGAAAACACATCATGTCCAACGGCACAAAGTTAATCTCTAGTGACACTTCTCGTGATGTTCAGAAGAACCAGGGGAAAATGTATCCAAATGACATAATTTTCTGATTTCTTTACCTCTCACTGATTCAAAATTGATCAACTCATTATATTTGAATGCTATTGCTAAAATTTCTTCCTTTCCTCTTACAGCACATAAAGTACTTCAAAGGTTACACCGGTAAAAAACACTCAAGGAAATTTCGAGTTTATTGAATACTAGAAACATGCAGTTTTTCATTCGCTTGAGGCAGACCTTTTATGCTAGTGTGCATCTATGCATTCTTCTGGAAGGATCAGTACACACCCTGGTCCACCTCCTGACAGCAAAACTGGAGTTTCTTCTAATCCAGACCTACTGGTGTCATCCAGTAAACAACCTGGACCCACCACAAGTAACTTTGGCCTAAAAAGTCTCCCAGTGATTTCCTCTTGAAAAGGTATCGGTCCCATTTCTCTTCCTTGCCATAGTTCACAGGCTCTGAACTGTCTTGGAACTGGGTTTGAATCCCGACTGTTTAATATCTGTGACCTGGCAGGTCATCAACCTCTCCGACACCAGTTTTCTCAGGTGAACAGGGAATAATTAACAGGACCCACCTCCCAGGGTTGTTGTGACTATGAAATTGGTCAACAAATGCAGTCAAAGAGCTGTGCCCTGACTGCAAGGCCAGACCAATGGTGAGGGTTCACTTCATACACAGCCGCATGCTTGCTGTATGTCAGGTGCCCATTAGAAATTAAATATAATAATAATGTTTATTATGTTTCAAGGAGCTGAAAGCAGCCTCACTGAATTTCAACCAAGGAAATAGTCATACATCATGGTGCCCACTCACTCTCAAGGAGGATTTTTATAGTTCCTTCCTAGACCCATCCTATCCGAGTGTCCTCTAGAAAGCATCTCTTCCACTCCTATCTGGCTCCACTGAGCTCTCCTACAGTGTCTGTGACAAAGCGGAGGGTTCAGAGATGGGGAAAGGAAAGTTCACTCCGCCATTCTGCATGCAGGTTAGATGAGCCCACCAGACTTCCACAGGTGGACAGTGAAAAGTGCATGGACTATATGGGATGAGGACACTTGTACAGGCATGGAGGCCTTATTATGTGTGACTGAGTGTGTCCAAGTGAGCTAACAGGGACACTTTTGGCCTTTTGGTCACTTTTTACCAAACACTGACATGATGTTTTCTAGTAGAATCCAAAGTCTAGTGTGAGTAAATGAAAAATGGAAAAGGAAAATTTGTTCTTATTAAAATAAAAAAACCCACCACATTCTCTCCTTCTCCTAAATATATTCTCTTTTTTTTAAGGGGCAGAGGGACTTTGCAGGCCTTGCCTGATTTGTTATTTGTTCCCCTGACTTTTTATTAGGCCAAATAATAGGCAAAGTTTAGAGCTACGCATCTTGATTTATAGCTTGCATATTTCACCAATAAATCTGGTCATATCTTTAGATTTGTGCTTATAGGGAAAGGACTGCGGCTCAAGTACATGGGTCCCTGGAGACAGCTCACTTCTTTGAGCTTACCCACATGAAAGAAACCATGAAAAGGTGAAAGTGGGTAGCATTTGCCCTTTCATCCATTTTCAAAGAAGCTTTTTGCTTTCCCAGGGCTTAAAACAGATTTCAATGTTCATTTTCAGTCAGTAAGGTGAATTAGAGTCCACTCCCGGGATATCTGAGTTTCTGAGTTCTGACCAGCGCAAACCTGCATCCAGCAAGCCACTCCTCTGCCAGGCTCTCATCAGCTGACAAGGCCTCACAGGAAACTCCAAGTAACAGTGAGATGCATCCCCCTCACAAGCCTGTTCTCCTAACCAGATCATACTCAGAACCATTTTGCTCCCCATGGAGGAAGGTGGCGCCCTTGGCGGGGAAGGCTCTGATTCTCACTCAGTAGAACCAATGCCACACGTTACTCACGGTAGGGGGGAAATGACTGCCATAAAGATCATCATTTTTCAGGAGAGTTTGTGGTGTTTAGCTCCTCAGATGATCTGATACAGTCACACACCATTTCTGTACAGGGCGCAGCCATACATTTCCTGGGTGATGGTGTCAGGCAGAGAATCGCCAGAGAGAGAATGCTGAGACTGCCCTACGCTGAGACTGCCCTATGCTGAGACTCCCGGGCCACTGTCTGAAAGCACAAAATGATCATCCTGTGCAGGCAACAGCTACCCCAAGCTTCGCAGTTCTAGAAAAGGGTCAGAAGAAACCTACCGTGCTGTCCTTGGGGACTTTCATCTTCCATACACCACCCTTGGCATTACTTTCCTCTTCCCTGCATCAAAGACCAAGGTCTAAAGTTATACTCAAGAAATCAGTTGATCTACATGTGTTCAGTTTAGTAATGGATGACATTAAAAAACAAAAATAATTGTGCATTTTCAATACTTTCTCCCAGTCTTTTTAGTGGAAACAGAAGATGGAAGGGGGTATATACACCTGTACATATATATACTTCCATATGTGTGGGAAGGTAGTAAAATTTTGGGCAGAAGGCTGATGGGACTGCAGGTCCTCAACCTCCAGGAGGTCGGAGGTTCCCCAGGCCACACAGGGATGGATGCGTACATCTTCTACAGTATTGTGTTCAGGACATCATTTCCTCTGATTCTCCTACCAACTTTATATTGCAGACCTGACAGGAGACTCAGGCCCTGCAGTAGGCATGTGCTGTGCTTCTCTGTTTAATATCTTCAGTCTCTTCTCTTTAAGGGGTACATGTACACAGACCCATTCACAGGGCTGATTCACAGATGAGCTTATGACCCAGTCTGTCCATGAGAACACTGCCTCTTCCTAGTCTCTGTGATTGGCCTGGGTTGGAAAAATGACCCAACGTGGGCTGATGGCATTTGGTGAATTCAGTGAAAGCTGACATTAACGCACATGTATGGTTAAGGCTGGAGTCCATGAAATCCACGGTACTACCACAAATGAGAGTGCCTCCTTGAAAATTACACCAGCAGAGAGGAGAGAAAAGTATATCTGATGGAAAGGCCAGCTTGCTTGTAACATGTGAGCACACAGACATCTCAGAAATCAGCCCTTTAAGTCCCATCCCCCAGGGTCTCTCAGTTACAGGGGTCAAAATTCCTGTATTTTTTCTCATCTCAGGTTTCTGTCATTCTCTACCAAATGAGAAGAAATAAATTTCCGTTTTATTAGTGAGTGAGTAACTTAGAACCATGGAGGGACATGGTATAAGGATGGTGTAACTGAAACTCCCACTTAAGCAAGCTGCATTACTACCCACCACTGTCATCACCACGCTGAGCTATTAAAAAGGAAGACACCTTTCCTTGGCCCCTGGGCCATGGGCAGCATCACAGACTCTCCATGTGGTCCATGTGAGAGCGATGTCTAAGGTGATAGGATCTTTCTTCAATCCCATAATGACGTGGGATGTCACACCTGTTTCCCCAACTTCTCATCAGCCTATAAGCTTTTTCACTCCACTGTCCAGCTCATTACTAAACAAATGAAAGAACAAACCAAAATGATGCAACACTCCTTGCAAAGGACGGCATTATACCTCGGTATGTGAATAATGGTCCATTTATGGTAAGACAGCCATGGGCACTCCAGGAAGAAGCAGGAGAGACTCCAGCCCCACCCTGGAGCCCAGGACAAGGGGTGTAGACAGGGGCTTATTTCATAATTAAATAATGGCTAAAATTACTTTTCAATACCACCAGGAAAAAGCTATGCTGGCATTCCAATTCAGCATGAAGTAAATATTTTATGAGGCTTACCACCATTTCCCTCCCATCTTAACTTGAAATTATATGTTAGACACTTACCAAAGTGGTCGCCTCTCTCCTCTCATTAAATGATAACTACATCTCAACGGCAGGCTAGTCACAGGAGGAATATTATTGTACACACTCCAGAATATCTTTAAAAGAAAAATACTTTGTTTAATATACCTAAAATTGATTTACTATGCCACTAGATTATGAAATTAATGCATTAAAGAAGAAATCAGATTCTCATTAAGTCCCATCCGTTCAAAATAGATTTTTCTCTGTGTTCTCATTTTCTGTGAGGAAATGTAACATAATCCTAAAGAATGTTCCTTGCTGAAGTTGAACCAAGTTCTGTGTTTCAGGAATCTCTGGCTATTAAACAAACATTCCTGTGTAAAGTATCTCCATATAAAACTGGCTAAGGATTTGCTAATGGTTTTTCTGACAGGAAGATGGCATCTAATAAAGCCTGTGTGCACTGAAACGCATTTCCTTATAACACAGGCTGTGTCTTCTTTCTAAGCCTGGAGTGAATCTGTTGTGCTTTGGTTTGGAGGTGGGAGATGGAAGAAGCGGCAAAGGGAATGACTTAAGCGGTGCTCCCTTCTAGAAGAACAGAGAGGAGCTAGAGACAGAAGATGCCCGAGATACAGGTGTCCCGGGCTGCATGTCAGTGTCCTGCCCAAATTCACATACTGAAACACTAGTCACCCTCATCCCCAAGGGATGGCATGTGGAGGTTATTGGTAACAAGGACAGGGTCCCCATGATGGAGCAGTGTCCCCATGATAGGAGGAGAAAGACAGCTAGCCCTTTCTCTCTGTACTGTGTGGGGAGAAGACAGCTGTCTGTCTGTAACGAGGATGAGCACCACACCAGAACCCAACCAGGTTGGAACCCTGATCTTGACTTTCCAGCCTCCAGAAATGTGAGAAACCAATTTTTGTGGTTTAAGCACCAGACACAGCATTCAGCTGCAGCACCAGGACTAAGATAAAGGGTAGCTGGCAGGTAACAAGAAATTAGATAAAGAAATGATCATAATAGAGAAGAAAGCAGATAATAACCAAAGCAGTCATCATAATAGCACAGCAGTCGCCACTCATCCATGAGAATATATTCCAAGACCCCCCTGCCCCCGGTAGATGCCTAAAATGGAAGCTAGTACTGAACCATATATGTGCTATTTTATTCTATGTGCACAATACCTATGATAAGGTGTAATTTATATATCAGGCATTGCAAGAAATTAACAAAAATAACTAATAATAGAACAGAACAAATATATAACATACTCTAAGAAAAGTTACACGAACATGGTTCCTGTCTCATTTCCCCCCTACTCAAAATACCTTACTGTAGGTAATATTTGTGGACCATTGCTGACAAAGGGTAATTAGAAGCAAAGAAAGTGAAACCTCAGATAGAAGGGGTTATAGTAACAGTAGCAGTAATAACAGTAACAATGATAGCTCCAAGTTTTAGTGTATGGAATTTGAAAGTTGTGTGTGACTTATCCTAACGACAATCTTATTAGGAAAGTGAATGGCTATCCTTGTTTATAGATAAGGAAAGTGAGGCACACAGGCTGATCTGTCTAAGGCACCACTGTCATACCATTAGGATAAAGACAAGGACCGAGTTTACAAAGCAAACCCTCCCCAGTCTGTTTGGAAAGGGTTGCAGACTCACGATGCTATACATTCTATGCACAGAATCACAACACAGATGAGAACGAGTCTGTGTGGTAAGGTAAATGAAGGGTGGCTGGTCTCCTAGTAAATCTGAGAAAATAGTACAAGTGACAGAACAAACTGAAGGCTATCAGGAGTGGAGAAGCACTGGTGGAGTGAAATTTTATCCATGGCACATGATAAAACTTCTGGGTTGTTCAAGTCTGTCTTATGTACAATGTAAAGCCAAATTCATCAGCAAAAATGAACTGGAGGATAAAATTGAAGGTTAAAAACACCTGAAGATCAGTTGGTACGAGCGCCTAAGAGCTCTTCTGTTAGAACGGTGCCAGCCAAGGGGCTGAAAACAGACTTGCACTAACAGTATGTCTGCCAACAGGTCTCCTCTTATGAAGAAATCCATCCTATAAATGGTTGCTATTTGTGTCAATAAGAAGAGAACCCCAATATTTCACTTTCTGTCTATGGTGTGAGTGATATTGGGAGAGCTATCTGAACCCAGGCAGCTCAATTCTAAGACCTGTGTTCTTAACCACCAAGCTACTTCCTTTGGAGATAGCACTCTGCGTTTTTGGCACCTCTTTGTCCAATCTGGGAAGCCACGGAAAACATCATGGAGCCACAGAGTGAGGGGCACCTGCTGAAAAGGTCTTCCTGCCCTCACCATGTCCTTTTGGGTGGCTGCCTTAGCTCGAGCCTGGGGCTGCTGCCATGACGTATCCACAGCGCGTGCAGAAATCATGGGGAGATTTTGGCTTATACAAAATTCCTGCTGCAGTATAATCAAGAGGACCCTGGTGCTGCCAAACAGCTTCCTAAAACATCCACCCCCACCCTTCCACCTGCTCAACTGCTCAGATACTGCCTTTTTATCTTATATTTAAAGAACCTTGAACATAAAATGCTGCTGCCTCAAAGGTAAAGCACTTTAAGGATCGGGCTAAGATTTGTAGCGTTCGAAGCTTCCCTTGAAAACAAAAACAGGTAACTGACTGTATTCTTCTTGGCAAATCTGACGGGAGTAGATCACAGTCCATCGACATCCAGCAACAGATCTGACTGACTCAGTGAACTGATAAAGCACCTGCTTGCACATCTGTGCACGAACACAAAACAGAAAGGAAACACCTGGCAACACTACTGACATGAGCCCCATTAAAGAGCATGTGGCATTAAATCACCAGCGTCTTGTTGGAAACCTCACCCAGTTATGAGGAATGTCTGTCACATCTGTGTGATGGTGAAATGGCTGGAGGAATGTTCTAGCATTATACTTCTTCTGGAGTCAATGTGAAAAACCCATGCTGTTTATGACTCCAAAACCTCCACTGAGTCATTTCCCTTGAAATATTACTGAATGTCTTTGGTACATCGTTCTCCAATCCTGGAAGCCAAGGATAACCTCATGGAGTCACAGAGTGACAGACACCACAGGGGTCCCATTCACTGAATCAGTGGCACGCGTGGGGAGGGCCCAGAGACCCTGCAGAGAGGCAAGAGATGTTTCATTGGAAGCTTGATCACTCACGGTCACATCCTCCCGAACGCTTTTGTCTTTTTCATTGAAACCTAAGTTTTACTACAGCTAGAACCTTACGATTAGGTTTTGAAAACTATCAGGCTTATAACTGATTCTTTTTGACTGATAAACAGTAGACTGGGAGACTGCAGTGAAAACAGAACTAAGCACAATGTTTATTACAATGGCTAACTGCTGTTTTCAAAAGTCTTCGTGATAACCCAAGGATGAGGCGTGGATAAAAGGGGAGCATCATTCATCCCGTCCACGTTTGTGGTGCACCCTAGTTACCGGCAGGGCTGGTTCCCTGGGGAACTGACCTGACTGCAGAGGGGCAGCCTGTGCTCACAGGAGCCCACTCCTCGGAGGGCAGGCTCTCAAGCATCACTCGGAGGAACTGAGGCAGGGTGGGGGTGGGGGATAGGCCAAGGGAGTCTTAAATTCAATAGCATCTACCTGGATCTAGGCTTTCAGGGTAAGTTTCACAAGCCACGTAGTCCTTGAAACCCACTGTCCTCTGCATAGGGATGTAATGCAGCTGTTTCACTGGACAATGTAATGACTGAATGGGAAGGGGAGTGCATGATCAGCTGGCAGGGAGTAAGCAGGATGGGGTGTGACTTCCCAGAAAGGGTGACAACTAGATAAGCCACCAAACTACTCTGACTGGAGCAGTTATACCCTGCCCAACAACCTCTGCCAGTAAGTGTTCATTACTAGGAAAATGTGCAAATTTCCTCCTCAATTTTCTACTGGAATGCTCCGGGGTGGTGTGTGTGTGTGGGAACATACTTGAAAAGAAATGGTGTTATGTGGTGACAGACAAGCTGGAAAATAAGGCACCCCAAATCGAGGCTTTCTTCTAAGGGTCATCGCATGAAGCAGCAGAGTACTTTTGAGCTACTAAACAATCATTTTCATTATTAGGTGTTTCTAGTTGGTTGAGATTCCTTCTCACTGACCGAACAGAAGATAGGGGAAAGGCAGACGAACTACAGAACGAGGGCAACTCAAGAGCTTGGTGGATGTTTTCAACTCAGTGCAGACACAATAGGCTGAAGCCAAGTGTTTCTCATCTGAAAGGGCTGGGTACTTGAGAGAGAAAAGGGCGTTGATCTGATTTCCCGAAGTGCTAGACGGAAGAGAGAGTCAAAGTTTGGAGACCACCGAAGACGCCAATGAAGGATAGATGTCAGGGTCCCACCTGACAGGACATCAACAAAAAGAATTTGAGTTGGGGTGTTAAGTGGGGTTGAAACTTTGAGAAAATAGGAGAGCCCCGCAGGACAGTTTAGGGAATCAGAGAGGGCGGTGCATACTGTGTTCCTGAGAATGGCTGACAGATGGGTGCATGTTTCTTCATGGATGATTAAATACTTAATGTGCACAGGGGAGTCACAGAACAGAAATGAAGTGCCTGGAATTGGAAGCTGCCATTTTAACAGAGGGTGAGAAGCTGAAATGTGGCTTAACAAAGGAAGAGGGTTTGGGCTCCTGAGGTGACAAATAGTGGGGAGGTGACTGGGAAACACATGGTAGGTAAAGGGTGCAGGTGAGGTGTGCTCTGCAGACTCAAGTGACAAGGAAGAAGGTGCCATTACAGGGAAATGCATGTCCTGTTTTTAGCTGAGAGGGGAGATGGGAACGCCATCTGCTCAGTCACCTCAGCTCA
>RJWH01002713.1:58718-169667 GCA_004363575.1 Solenodon paradoxus
ATCTTTCTCCTCAACCCTCACCCCACTCACACAACAGCCAGCAGAAACAAGGGTCCTGGGCAAGGGGCACGAGATTTGTCTCTGCTTTAACTGGGATGAGACTACCAGTGTTGACCCCATTTCTATACGGTGAAGACACAGGTAAGACGAAGAGTCTTTTTTTTTTTTTTTTTTTTTTTTTAAGAGGGCAAGGTAGGAACAGAGGAAACAAGCAATGAAGGAAGAAAGGGGGAAGAAGCATTGAAGGAGGAAAGGAGAAAAGAGGAAGGGAGGGAGGGAGAGAGGGAGGGAGTAAGGAACAACCAATGCAAACATCTGAAAAAAAAAAAGTTTCTTCAGCCTCTCTGTCTGTTCGCCTTCATTCCTGCCTGTACCTTACCTTTTAAAAAAGTCAGCATACAACCTCCAACTAAAAGACAGTGGGGCATAGCACACTCAAGTGACCATAATATTGGCACCCAGCCTAGTCCTTCAGGATGAAGGACTATTCACGGATATGAAGTCCATTCATGGGCCAATGCCCCAAAAGTTACTGGTAACTTAAATATGACTTCATGAATCCAGGTGTCCACAGACATGTAAGCTAAGGAATTACTGCATGACATAATCAAGGTGTCATGACAGCTTTCAGATACACAGCACAGCGGGAAAAACACAAAAAGATGTCCCAAGAGTGTCTGGCAAATGCTAGCTGATGAGCTTACCATCACTGGGCGCTTATTAAGTGCTCTTCACATCATGGTGACATTTCACTTTCACCCCATCATGGTGCAACTGGCATCACTTACTCTCCTCTCACCGGTGAGCAGACATGGATGTGTGGCACCTCGTCCACGCCAGCAAGTGGATACAGGCACACACCCACGCAGTGTGATGACCCACAGCTGAGCCCACTCTCACTGTCACCCAGAAAGCTGGGCGCAGAACTAATGACAGTGACAACCAACCTTTGCCAACTTCTGAGGGTTTATCAATCATAGGGAGCAAGCACTGCTGCCAGCGAAATCATCCCAGTCTTATGCTGGAGGAAACTGAGCAGTCTCTCAGATACGAAGGAACTCCCTGGCCACCAGAGCAGAGTTTCCCCACTGTCCCCACCTCAAGGGGCCCCCCTTCCTAATTGTGCCTCATGATACTTTAATAAGAGATACGGAGCAACTGTGCATGTCCTGTGTATGTAGCTGTTCTCTTTCTATCAAGAGGATGACTTGTTTCTGCACATCAAGAAGCAGTTTTGCCCCCATGGAGAATGTGTGGCCTACAGCTTAACGGATACTTTTGCAAGCACTCTTTGTGACCCAGGGAAGCGGCTCATTTACTAACGTCTCATCCATTCATTCCATCCTTCAGTATTCACTGAGTGAGAGGCAGCAGGCACACCAAGTAGGGAAGGGTGTGCCTCCATTTACAGGAGGCCTAATAATAGGGGAAATGACTGCATGGTGACAGAAATGTGAGGGGCTGATGGGAACAGCAAGCAGGAACATCCCAGCAAGAAGGAAATTCTTAAATCTTGATCTGGGGGATGGTTACGTGTTTACGCACCTTTGTCAAAGTGTATCAACTGTACACTTAAGATATCAGCAGTTATTGACTATAAATCATATCCAATATGGTTTTTAAGCAGTTCTTAGGCTGTGCCAGCCTGGGTACTTAAATTGGTCCCTGAAGACCAGTCTAATGTCCTGCTGGATACCAACCAAGTCTCAAGCAAGTGCTGTGTGTCACCAGGCAGGCAGGGAGGGAAAGAAAATGATTCCTTAATCTGACCTGACCAGTGTCTGCCCTGGAATCCTGGCTCAGTTCTGAAAAGCCAGTGTCCTGATGGAGCAGAGAGCCTAATGTGTACCTTAAAGAGGAATGGGCTCTAAGACCGTCCACATGGAGACAAGCTTTAAAACCAAGTGCTCTGAGGTCTCCATCATGGCAGCTGGGTAGAGGCAACCAAAGCCCACAACATCACAATGGACAGAAACAAGGGGAAGCCTTTCCTGGTGTCTGAGAGTCTCTCTCCCTCTCGCAGGGGCCCACATGCCACCTTTGACACCACTTTACTTGGCACTGAGCGAGTATTTACAACAGCATTGTTATTTTCTTTCCACGGCTTATGTTATGAGCCCAACTAGATCAGAACTGGCCTCTGGCAAGGACTGTGTCTTTCCACCCAGCATACTGCCTGCAGGTGCCACACAGGTACCTTGTAATCAGATTCCTAGGATTGTATAACTATGAACACAAACTTCTGGATCAGATATTGGAAGCAGGCTTTGAAAAAAGGCTTTTTGTGTGACTGAGGCAGGAGAGGCTACCTAAGAGACAAAATCTAGATGCCACTGGAGTTTCTACAACATTAAAATATTTAGGAACACAACAGGAAAACTACTGAAATGTGGCCTTTCTAGAAAATTCAGGACATATGGTCAATGCAACTATAAAGTAGTCTGTCTATAAGATAGGTTAAACTAGAAAAGGGGAAAAACTTAATAGAATTTGTTTTTAAAGAAAACATATTGATCAACTAAATAAACCAGTTATTTTAAGAAAGCAGATTTTTTAAAAACGGATAGGTGCAGGCAGGAATGAAGGCAGCAGAGACAAGCAGGCAGGAAGAGAGAGGAGATAGAAGCATTTTATTTACTTTTACTTAGTTGTTCATCTTTGGTTGTTCCCTGCAACCCTTGGACACAAATCCGTGTCTTTGGGATGAATGTGGAATGCCCTTGGCTGGATGTGGCTGCTATTCTACCAGGGCACACCGAAAAATCAATTTCTAAAATTAATCTTAAGAGTTGGACAGAGAAAGAACTATCAGAACTAAGAGTTTACATCTGCTGAGAACCAGCCATGAATCAGGTATTCTGTTCAGCATGGTATAAACATCATCTTCTTCAATCCTCACGATGACCCATAGAAATAAGTGCTAGCATTTTACAGAAGTTAAAATGGGTAGCTTCTAAATTCCCAAGTCAGGATGAAGGAATTTCAGTGTGAAGTAGGAGACTTTCCCTTTTCCCACCCAACCCCACCCTGCTCTTCCTAGGTGCATGTGACCTTCAATAGCCCTGCAAGAGGCAGCACTGCCTCTCACAGGTGGGAAACAGAACTGAGAGGGCATGGCTGGTGTCTGAATGTGATCACACCAGAGTCTGCTGCTCACGGGACCCTGGGAGGGTTTCAGCCGCAGGTGACCCGGGTGCGGGTGGGGACAGCAGCACCAGGCAGGCTTTGAGCTGGGTGGTTCGGCCTGTGCCAGTATTCAACAGAGGACTGCATATGCCCCTTTCAGATCTTACCTGCACCGTTTGTACTGTGTAGATTTTCTTCAGATTCGATGCACACTCAGCTGCGGTGGTACCAGGGAGGGATCTGAGCAAACACAGACAAAGAGCAAAATAAACCAAATAAGTAGTCAGTGTTCATACAGACCATTTCGCATACCACACACTGGACCTTGGTGGGGCCTACTCAGAATGTAAACGATGAAGTTCCTTCTTGGTGAAGACTTGCTTGCTTCTCGTAAAAGGAAGCATATTTATTCTGTAGAAATAAGTTAAAACACAGGAAAATAAAGAAAATATATGTAAGGGGCTAGAAACCTTAACATCACACTGAAAATACTAACAGGACCTTGAAATAACAAGCATTTCATCTAAGACTTTAGACAAGAAGCCATGCTACTGAGCAGAAGACAGTGAAAGTGCAGGGTCCCCAGTCGGGGACACATTTGAAAATATTGTTAGTTCCTAGGTGGTAAATATTCACGCACTCTTGAGAAACAGAGTGGCCCTTGGCCAACTTTAAGAAAATGTCCTTACCAAAAGTCAACTTGAGTTTCACCCGAATGTTCCTGTATTTCTCAAGCACTGGCCTTGAGAGAGAGCTTCAGTATGCATTAGCGCTGTTGAGCTCTGCAGCCCAGTACATTCCTCTTTAGTTTGCCATACATTCCACTAGATGGCAACATACTACAGGTAAACTCACCAGAAAAACCAGGCTGTGCCAGCACCATTTCCTGTGATTGGGGGTCACAGGACATGGTCTCCTCAATCCTCAGACTCTCAATTCCTGACACCTTACCTTGCCTTTCTCCCTATGTTGAATGAGGAGGTCTCAGGAATGCTGGCACCCGTCACATGAGTCCTAAGACAATAAATTACCTAACACTGCTGGAAAGTCCCATGTCTGGTGTTGGGTGAGAAGAAGCTGGTAAGAGGAGAATGTGCTAGCTCTCAGCTGACCTGCTTGGATTTGGGATCTGCAAAAGAAGTGCCCGTGCCAGCCACCAAGCCCTAGACACGATCCCCAGGGAACCACAAGTTGCTGAACTTTCTCAACAGTCATTACATATTCATTGCACACTGGAGAAGAGGCTGGCAAAGCATGGGCCATGCCCAGGTGAGGCAGGGACAGGAGGGGGAAGTTGCAGGGTGCTACAGACCCCATTCCTGAGTAGTGCACTGAAGAGTGCTCCCTGGCTGTCCAACCAAATATGAGAAAATGCATTTCTGAAGCTCGCTTGCTGAGGAAGTTCAATCATGGACTAGTCTGTGTGTGGGCCAACAAGGAACCCCATGGGGCAGGTCAAATATGGTAGTAGCAAGCCTACTCTAAATCACTGGCTCCCTACTTTTTTCTAGTTGCTTGTCAATAGGCTGGCTGTCCAGTTTTTAGATAGCCTAAATACCTGGTGTGCCCTGATGGCCTAACAGTTGGGTCTGTGGTCTCTGACTGGCCTAGTCCATATACATTCCAAAGACCCAGGTTTGTGTCATGGGATGGGGGTGTGAGGGACAACCAAGATGGACAACTAAATAAAATAAGGTGCATCCTCCTCTCTCTTTCTGCCTGCCTGCCTTCATTCCTGCCTACACCTTCCCTTTAAAAAAAAAAAACAAAAAAAACAAAAAACATAAACAGAAGGCCTGAGCACCATGGCTGCATTTGTTGCTAGACTTGAAGCTTAAAATAACCAGGTGCTCTGGGGAAGAGGTCATCTTCAATGCCAGCTCCCGAGGAGCATGCCAGGGCCCAGAATCCATCAGCTCACAAGAACTATGTGAGCGTAAGGTACTAATGTGGGTAAATACTCATCGGCTATTTAGTACAGAGTTTTATGCTGTTTAGAATTTAAGTTATTAAAGAGTCGAGAGGGGGACTAAAAAACAAAACAACAAAAACAAAAAACTCTTGAACATTTTCTGCACTTTTTCATATGAATCTACTGCTTTTCTAGGAAAATCTACTGACATTTATTCCTACCCTGACTTTTTGTGCTTTGCAAAGTTTTGCTGAACTATGTCCCTGGATCAGTTAGGGCACACAGGAGGGTATACACAGGGCTCCCCACTTAGTGAGATGGGGTATGAGTGGGTTGTTATGCCCCAAAGGAAGAATATACACACTGACCTTTTTTTTTTTTTTTTTTTTTTTTAATTTTTAAAACTGTATACTCTCTTTTCTTTTCTTTTTTAAACTAACCTCTAAAGTTACATTTCAACTTGTGGTTTAGAAGGGTATAATTTGAACATTCACTTCATAGAACATTATGTCAATTTAAGCAAATACAATGTGAGGATAATACCACATAACCACACACACACACACACACACACACACACACACACACACACACACTTGCTTTACATGCCTGTTTTAAAATGCCTCTGTCTCTGTGTTCTGGTCTTTTATTTAGATACGAGTGCACTAGACAATTACACAAAATCATTTAGGTCCCCTCAGTTTTACTGTGGAAGTTTTCTGAAGAAATCTAGATTCCAGAATCCAATGGCTCTAGAATGAAATGACCAAACACTGCTTATTAGTGTAAGACAATGAAGTCCACAGCTAACAGCTATGAACTCAACTCCTGATAGTGAGATAAGCATTCCACCTTCATTGCACTACTAAATTCCTGCAAGTCTGCTTAGGCAACTGTCAATGTTATCTTTCATCATTTTATAGGTGAGCAAGCTGGGGTTTAGAAAGTTTTGGTAACTTGTCCAAAGTCTCAAAAACATGATTTTGACACAGTGAATCTGTCTAAAATCTCCCACTCTTAACCCTTCACTATTACACTGTCCAAATAAGAGAAATATATACAGTTTTAAAGGGGTTTGGGTGTGTTCTCATCAACATCATCATTTAAAAATGAATTCCATTTTAAGTACAAAATTGTGCCCAAGTGCCTTCCTTACAATAGTGTTTCCAATGGGGCAGGGGAAGAAAGGTCCTTAGGAAAACCAACAGGATCACATTCAGAAGTTCTAGACTGATTACCATCTTAGAGCACTGAAGTGTTGGCATTTGAAATGAACTATGTCAGGTTCTATAGAAACTTCGGTTTCCTAATCTCTTAATGGTGGATATTGGATTTCTGTGATTGGAAAGGTTCCTTCTTGTTGTTGAACAGTTTTACATTCACCCAGGTTTTACAGTAATGAGACAATGCTGTCAGAACTTCTGACGGCAGCAAATGGTGAGCTTTACTAGTTCAAAGCCTAACATTCTTCTGCAAACCAGATTTGACACTGACAGTCCCTGGAAAACATCAGTCTATGCCTAAACCTCATGAATGAGCCCCACACATCTTTAACAAGGAAAACTGGGCTCCATCCACACAGTCCATTTTAAAAGGGCAAATCAGCTGAGATGTTCAAATGATCTGCTTTGTAAACAGGTTAGTCTGTGCTGGACTTGCTGATTCAAAGTTGTACCAGAAGCTGAGTCGTCTACTATTACTGTTTCATCTACAGTTACTGTTTCTTAAAGTAGCCGTGTAAAGTGACTTCCCGCAAAGCTGCAGCCAGAAGCAGACAGCCCACAGCCTCCTGTGCCTGGGACTCTAGCAGAGCGTTGTAGCAACTGGAAGGTAAATGTTTGCAGTGCATTTAAATGAAAGAAACATTTCTACTGGCATCATAAATATAGAACAGTCTCATATCCTTAAAAAAAAAACCTTTGTGATTCTTTCATTTTATAAATCAAAACTTTACAGCAGAACCCTAAACAAATGCTGTCTCTGCAGACCAAGGGTGTTCATCTGCAGGTGATGCTGCCTCTATGGGACATTTGACACTATCTGGAGACACTTTTTGGTCACTACTGGGGGTGGGGGGGGGAGGTGTGCTACTGACAACTAGTTGGTAGAAGCCAGGGCTGCCGCTTACTGAACATCCTACAGAACACAAGATGACCCCACAAGAGAGTCCTAAATGTCCTAAATGTCAAAAGTCAATGCTCAGAAACCTGCTGTAGAGATGGAAGAAAAAGTCTGAGGATTTGTAATTTATCTAATCAACAGAGAGTCGCTGCACTCCTTTTTCAGATGAAGGGGATAGAGCAGTAATTATTTAAGACGAAGCCCTTGTCTTCATGGAGTTTGTATTCCAAACTGGCACACACACCCCAACCCCCCAGACTGCTTTAAGCGAACAATATTCAGATTCTCTTTCATTTGCCTGGGAAGAAGAAGGTGGAAGAGGATGCCGAAAGAGGAACAGACACATTGACTATGAGCATTTCTGGAAGGAGATATACCCAGAGCCATGGAGATTCACAGAACCAAAGAATCAGGACCTATTTTCACATTCTCTGAATTCTGTGCCACGCCCTTCAATAGAGAGCTAAGCAGACAACCCATGAATGGAACAGTAAATGCCCCCGGATGGATTAGATCTAGGAGTTAGAACTGTTTCACTAGCAGCTTCCCCTCTGAGTTAATGATATTAATGCAACAATGGCTCTTATTGAACATATACTATATGAGAGGTTTTGCATATATTATCTCTAATCTTTACAGTAATCTTGACAAATTGGGATCATCCTCACTTCACAGATCAGGAAACTGAGGCTTATTTTTAAAGTAGCAGATCTGGGTACTTTCTCTGTTCTGTCTGTTCTGATGCCCATCATCGTCCTCTTGGACAAGGCTACTGTCAGTCACCGTCAGCGTGGGTGGTCACATGAAGCATATTTTAGAGCAAATCCCTCTATCCTTGGGCCTGCCCACTGCTCTTGCCTGTAATTCTCTCCTCCACCATCTATCTGGCCTGACTGCTGAAAGGGGCAGAAGCAGAAATGCAGGACATGTTAGAGGCCATCGTAACCCACGAGAGCAATGACATCCCCAGATGTGATATATGACATGATTCAGGAAGAACATGTCAACAGGTTGTTGTTTTCCAGAGTTGGACAAAGGAGGAAGATACTTTACCAAACAGAAGTCAGATGGGCTGTAGCCAAGAGAAAAGAAGAGAGGGGTTAAGGGGATAGTATATAGACTCAACATATGTGAGCTGTGTGTAACACTCGGACCATTTCTGAGCCTCACCTCAGCTCTCTTGAGAACAAGGTTGCTACCCCACTGCTTTGCTACTTAGATGACAAGAGCCAGAGCGATCTACAGCATTTAGTGCCTGGCTTCTAACAAGCAATGGTCATCAACATCACCATCATCATGCCATGGGCAGAAGAACAGGACCAGGTGAGTATGGTAAAGCAATCAGAACTAGGAGACAGCGAGTACATTTGCTAATCTATGGGGAGGAGAGTTAAGTATCCCAAGAAGTCTGAGGGCTAGGCATTGACTTAAGAAACTCCTACAACTCTCCTGGGAAAAGAAGGTCCATCAGGTACAAGTCTCCCTGGGATATGGCCACAGCTAGAGTGAGGGCGGCTCCAACTTGGACATCACTAATCCCAAAGCTGGGATAGTTAAATCAGAAGAAGGAAGGGACCCCGAGTCTGCCAAGTAGATGATTAATATAAAAGTTATTAGGGGAGCTCTTAATGGTACTTGAGAGCAAAACCCCCAACTCTATCTTTATATAGACATTGTTCTGTGTCTCCAACTTGATAACTGAATAACAGGGAATGCATCTTAAATGCATCTTAAGATTCTCTGTATGAAAGTGGTGAAATTCCTTTTCATTTGGGGAATTAAAACAGGAAGTCCCAAAAGTTGGAGCAACTGTTCTGCTTAAATGGTTTCCTGGCAGCTGAACACCATTTACATGCAAAGACTGAATGTGCTATTTACAAATCATCTTTATCTACCCATTAAAGCAAGCCCCTGAGAATCTCCACAAGACAGAACTCTTGGAGCTCAATTTAAGTCTGAAATATTTCAAAGCACGTTATTCTCTCTCCTATTCAATATTCAGTGGGTATCTAATAACTGAAAAGACTACACATCACAAGCTACATGCCTGCATGTTCTCATTCCATCCTTACTACACACCATTAATGAATGATGGCTGCATCCTCACTCTACAGATAAGCACACTAAGTACGAGGGAGGGGAGGGGATGTGGCCCCATGGATGGAATGGTTAGTGGCAGAGCTGGGCCTTGAATCAAGGTTTGCCTGGCAAGCCTGGTCTTAGTCATGAGCCTGAGTTGACAACTCAATGCATGACCCAGGCTGCTCTGCTCAATGCCTTGAACACAATTCTGCACCAAACACAGCCGTCATTCTGTGGCTCCCAGTCCTCAGTTCAGACCCTCCCATGGTCCAAATGTGCCTTCTTGTCACACCCACCCTTACAGCTAGGGTTGCTGCAGACTATGCTCATGAATGAAGTTCACTGGCACAGAGACCTTCATAAAAATCTAGAGAGATGAACTTAACCATTATCTGCCTGATACTCAGAGGGCCTTAGCACCCCTGACAAGCCACTGCATCTGCAGATGCTTCTTTTACAGGAAGAAGCTGATAAGACTTCCTTGTCATGTGCAATGTGGTTCATCACTTTTAAAACTTTACATATGGTGCAGTATATCCAAGTGATTGATACATGTCCAGTGCATGCACGTGCGTGTGCACACACACAGACATACACACAATAAATGGTTGATGAAAATATGAATTCTGGCAATTTTCCACCTTATATGAGTGATCGATTCATTGGTCATCCCTTGATTATCACTCACTCCATTAAAGATGCTTTATTTTAATCACTTTTAGATACCTGCAGCTGCACTATCTTCCTGTCTCAGAAAAGTCACGCACAAAAATGGTCCAAGGCCTGTCATTAACCTTTAATAATGCATCTGCTCAAACTGTCTACATAATATCAACATTTTGCATGATTGTTTCTTTGATTTTGATTTCTCTCTGCTTCTCTCACTCCTCGCCTATTAGCTCTTTGACCACAGCAATGGGGGCTCTCGAGCTACAGTCAATCCCTCAGCACGGGGAAGTCAGGTGGCAGGGCAGAGTAACAGCACTGGGGAACAGCAGAGCAAGTCAGCCATGTCCTACAGGCCACGCCAGTCGGGTCAACTGTCTTAAGCTTGGAAATAAGAGAAAGACATCTGTAGTATTAAAAGCAGGAACATATTTTTTTAAAGGAAAGGTGTAGGCAGGAATGAAGGTTGAGTGGGCAGGCAGACTGGAAGAGAGAAGCATTTTATTTTATTTTCATTTAGTTGTTCACACTGGTTATTTTCCCCTGGACGCAGGACTCAACCCCAGGCCTGGCTCTCTTGGAGGCGATTAACCTAAACATTCCTCCAGCAGGGCCCGCCAGGAAAACTTATCTGAGCAGCAAGTAGAAGGTAAGGATGAAGAACTTCTCTGAGTGAGGGTATTCAGGGGCCTTAGACCTATCTTCAGGAAGCAACCCCCGATCTACTGTTGGGTGGGCTGTGAGACCCTGCATCTGGGCCTTTCCCTCCCTGATCCACCCACGGCACTGTGCCCCGTAAAGAAAATCAAATCCTGGGCTGTTTACAGAGCCTGTGGGTTTGGTGAGCAAGAATGGGGAGAAAAGCATAAGAAGAGAAAGTGCTAGCCGCTCTCTCTCCACTCTGGCCTTCTATGCAGCTTCCCACACTCACCTAGTCCCAGTAGGGCCCTCTATGAACGAGATTACTTTGTGATCCTCTTTGACAAGCCTGGCCTATTCACCCCAGATTTGCTACTATGGGTCACACCACTGGAATGCCACTGAAAGCACCTGGCCCTGAAAGGTGGGTCCCTCTAGAACTCTTCACCGGAGCTCTACTGAAAAGCAAGGCATGTGAGACAGCCCCTTTCTGAAAGGCCCACTTGGTCACGCTGCCTTCTCAGCATCTAGAACAGTAACTGGCGGTTAAAATGCTCAAAGAACCTGATCAATCATAATAACACAGTAGTAATTCTCACAAGTTGTGATGTCACTGCACCACAGATGATGTGGGCAGATCCCCAAAAGGGTCTAAAGACCACATTAAGAAGCCTGGCCAGTGATGCGGCTGAAGTGGCGGGACTACACTTTGAGAAACACTGGCAAAGCAGAACTAAACCCAAATGGAGTGTGGCTGGGAGAGGCATCTGTGATGTCCCACCTCTGTGAACAGAAATCCAAGGACACAGGCACTTCTAAGTTCCATTAAATGCACTGAGATGTAATCCTGGAGTTACGGACACGAGGCAGTGGAGTCAGGACCACAGGAGGAGAGAGGACGGGTAACTGCTTCACTGTGCAATACTGACCTATAAAAACTGCTGTGGAAACACAAAGGGCGGCCTTGGTCCTGCCTGGGCCAGGGGCTATTTCAGGACAGTTACAGAGAGCTGGCATCGTAGTAAAGCCCTGAAGGATGTCTGGCAGCTTTTCAGGTAGACTGAGGGGAAAGGGCATCCCATGCTGTCGGAACATCATGAGACAAATCTCAGTAGCTGGCAAGTTGGGAGTTTATCCAGGAAAAGAGCCAGCAGTCTGCTGTTATAGAGAGTAGATAGCTGGATTGGTGTTTTGAAGTTAGGAGAGTAGGTGAGAAGGCTAAAAAGGAGATGGGTTTCAGGTTTAAGAAAGCAATAAGGAGGGCTGTATCATATTCGATAAGTTTGTGGTTTCTCTCTCTCTTTCAAGATAGGGAATGCTTTTTTTCCCTTCAAATTAAAGTGGCCCATTTCTAAAAGCAACAATAAAATCAATCAGAGGCGCTTTGGGAAAATCAGGGGTGGGGCCCCTGTCTGGGGCACACAACCCACAGGAGAAGCACCCTTAGGCGATGTGAGACGCTGGAGCAGGTGAGAGGCAGGGCTTTGGAACACATCAGTGCAGCTTAGAAGGCGGGAGGTGGGGCGGATTCTCTTATTTCCAACCTAGCTCAGAGAGGGCTGGAGTCTGGGGCCAGGGAGATGGGAGTGCAACTGGGGTGCAGAGGACCAAGACCACAGAGGAAAGGGTGTGGAGGGGGACTGGGAGACCTGGGGCAAGTTTTCTCAGGGTGAGACATATGAAGAGCAGAACTGGACGGAAGGTCCTCCAGAGAGAAGCCGGTACAAGGAACACACTGAAATTTCAACTTTGGGAGTCGGACTGGGGGTCTACTGATATTCACCAGCATGGGATAAGTAGTTACTGTGGAGCGTGGGGACACATGAGCTCAGTGCCTGAGTAATCATGACTGTGGGCCTCCTGGGTGGAGTGTGTCCAGAACCTAGGAGAGAAGTCAGGGCTGGAGATGCAGATTTACAGATGGTAATCAGAGTAAATGAACCACCGCAGGAGAAGGGGAAAAGCACACCCTAAGCTTTGGGGTGTGCCAGCTTGTGCTTGTGCCTGATATGCAGCTGGGGGGCAGAGCTGTGGTAATATGTGGCGCCCTCATGAAGTCTGCAGTCTATGAAATGCCATTCGAGCAGAGACCAGGAGAAGGCGGGCAGGCCTAGGAGACTGAGGGAAGATGATTAGTGCCGTGGGGACCATCAGCGGCCAAGGCCCATGCTTGGGCTAATAGAGAAAGAGCAACGGGGCCAGAGAGCAAAGATGGGGGTCGAAGGAGAAGGCACACTGTGTAGGCAGGGACTGCGGTAGCCTTGTGGACCATTGTTAGTCTGGTGGCCTTTACTCGAGTGAGACGGGGAACAGACTTGGGTGTTACAGGAGATAAGAATGAACTGCAGGAAGCAAAGGAAAAGAGCACGGAGAGCAAGCAGGATGCTTTTCATTGAAAGAGGTGAGGGAGGGCATGGTCCAGAGTCTAGGATGCAGGTGATGAGAACTATTTGGATTCTGGATACGTCTTTATGTTAGAAGCAAGAGCATTTGTTGTACTGGATATGGAGGTGGGGGGAGAAGGATAGGAAGGAAGTGGAAGAAGAGGGAAGCGGAATGGATGGAAAAAGGAAGAAGGGAACAGAAGGAGGAGCATGAAGAGTCAGAGATGACTCCAAGATTGGGGCTGAACAACTGGAAGGTCAGAGTAGCTGTTGAATCTCTTATCTAGGAGAGATGGAAGAAGGTAAGTTTGGGAGGGAAGCTGAGGAGGTTTGGATGGTTTAGCTTGGCTGTGTGTTAGAGAAGATGAGCTGCAGGCAGTGTCAAGTTTTGGAAATCACCAGCTACTGATGGAACTGAAAGCCTGTGACTGGATGAGATCACAGGTGTGGAGGGACAAGCAGCAGCCTAAGGATGGCTGTGGTTAACACTCAGAGGAAAGGAGTTACCATGAGATGGAAACAAAAGAGACAACCAAGACTGGCCTCCAAGAATCAAGACAGGATAAGGCTTTAGTTACCAAAAAAGGAGGGGAAAACCCATCATCCTACACACCCGATTAAAATTACCTCCCAAATGTTTAAATCCTTAGCCATGAAGTCTCATTTATTTTTAAAACCAAATAAAGACCTCGGAGTTTAGTACTGAAAATGCAAATTCATCTGTTCATTCATCTGTCCTGGGGGGAATGAATTTAGGTTGCTGGCTCCCTAACACTGCTCAGATATGCTGTTCCAGAGGCTGCAGATAGGGTGTGGGTGGGGAAGGGTGTTACTTTGGGAAAACTAATTTGGGGAGAACACCAATGCTAGTAGTTAACATTTATTAAGTACCTAATCCATGCCAGGCATCCCTGCTAGTGTTTTACATTCCTTGCTCTCATTTAACCCTCAGAACAACCCTATGCGATATGTCTTGTGTACCCCACTTTACAAACAATTATGAAACAGGCTTAGGGAGGCTAGATCATAGCACAGTAGGCTGGAAGGGCAGGACTGGTTAGGAGGTAGGCGCCAAAGAAAGTTTGAAGTAGCAGTGGCAGACCTCAGTAAACAGGGTGAAGGTGGCCTTGGAGGGCTCTCTTGAGAGAGTACTACTTTCCCTAGAATTCTGTTTCTTGGGGAGCTGGTTACGCATGAACCTCTAGAATACAATGTGTTCAAAGGTCCAAGGTGGGGGCAGTCTCCATAAACACCATGGACTGCAGAAAAGTGCAGAAAGTTCAATACAAGGGATTGGGTGATTGAACAGGCAAAATGGATTTGTGTACAATGCTGAAAGCAATTATAATTTTAAATTAATGTAACTAGTTCTTTTAATGTGGATGTCCTGGCAATAACAGTATTTCATTTGCTACTGACTTTTCAGAGAACAAAAGCAAGCAGATACATAGTAGGAAAGACATAGTTTATATCTTCACTTAAGTTTCCTTAGTCATCTTAAAAGGTAAACAGTTGTTTTGTTATGCAGTATCAATACCTTAGGCCATTCTCACTCTTAGAACGCTGTGTCTGCACAAAGATTAAATTTTGACTTGTTTAAAGAGAACCTCCCCACCATTCAACAGTGACCACAATTTAGGCCACAGGCCCAAGTTTAACACTTTGAAAACAGACACAGTTCACCACAACTTTCCGAGCACCTTTCAGAACAAACACATACACACAATTTTATTCTGGGAAAGTTTGTCAAAATCTCCAGTTATGACAGTAAGATGCTCCCTAAGCATCCCACGACAAAAGTGAAAATGTTTTGAAAAAGGAAACTCAGTGTCTCCCCTCCACCCTCTTTGTGTCTCAAGAAAAGATAAGGCTGTAATTCTTATCTGTAAGAATTATTATCTTACAGATACGAATCTATAATTCTTACAGATGGGTGCCAATTCCAACAGGAGGATAGGAATGAGCATTCCTTCCTAAAATAAGTGAAAAAATAAGTAAACATCACTTTTAAAAAATCTTGCATTTTATGGAAGGCCTTTTAAACCTGAGTTACGTCTATTAAGATAGTTTCACAGAAACTGTCACATACATTCCCTCCTAAGTTTAGCCATAGTGGAGCGCTTTGTCAGAACTCCAGAAGCTCTGGGGACAACCTTGAGACGTAATTACTGGGCGCCCACTGCGGAGCAGAGGCTGTGTGGTCACCCACCCGTGCGTCTGTTAATTTTTTCGTGTGCTCCTACTGTGTGCCAGACACAATTCTCAGTCCTAGGGGCTACAGCAAGTGTGTAAGGGTCCCTCTCCGGCGCTCGAGGAAGGAAGTTTTGAGGGGTTGAGAGACAGACTGAAAGTAAACAAGTTCACACGTCCTAGAAGGCGGTAGCACGCGCGTGAGGAAGAAAACAAGGGCTGGCCGGCGAGCGCGGTGATTGCAGTGTGCGGGCTTCTCCCTCACGCGCGGGGGTCAGGCAGGCCTTTCCGAGGAGCACCGGGGCAGTCCTGGGAGAAGACTCCACCGTCCTCACTTCACAGACAAGGTGTTCGAATCCCCAGCGCCTGGCAGGCGTGTGGCGCCACAGCAGCGCTCAGGAAATACCTGCCCGGAGGACTAGAAGGGTTTCCGGAGGTGTTCCCCGCGGCTGCGGGCCGGCGGGCGGGCGGGCCGAGGCACCCGTTGGGCCGCAATCAGCCCGGGCGCACACTTCCCAGGGGGCCGGTCCACCTCCCGACGGCTGTCACAGCGAAGTTCGCGTCCCGAGCGCCCGGACGGTAACCCGGACAGCACCCCTCTCCCCACTTCACGTGCCCGCGCCGGGCCCCGCGCCCCCCTCAGCCCAGCCGGGCGCCCGCAGCACCCCTCCGGAAGGGCGCCCTGGCGAGTGCTGCGGGCTTCTGGCGGCGCCGCTGCCCGCGGCCGGGACGCGAGGCCGCCGAAACGCCGCTAGCCCCGGAGCCGCCCGACCGGGCAGGAGCGCGCGGCGGGCCGCGCCGAGCGGGCGCCAGGGGGCCCCGGCGCGCCGAGACAAAGCGGCGGCGGGGTCGGGCCGGGCCGCACGCGGCGGGCCCGCGCCCCTCACCTGTCGAGCCAGAAGGTCCAGGGCGAGTGCAGTGGGATGCCGCCCGGGTCGGGCCGCAGAGACGACAGCTGCTGCAGGCCGGGCGGCGGCGCGGCGGCGGCGGCGGCGGCGGCCTGGGGCCCCGGCGGCTCCCGGGCCCCGGCGGGGGGCGCGGCGGCCGGGGGCATCGCCATTTTCTCCGCCCCGCCTGGAGGCCGGCGGACGCTCGGACCGCGGGGCGAGCGGCGGCTGAGTCACCCCGCCCCGCCCGCCGCCCCGCCCGCCTGGGCCTGCCGCCCGCCTGGGCCCGCCCGGCGGTGGAGCTGCGCCGTCGGCCCCCGGGGCACGGCCCCGCCCGGCCTGCGAACAAAAGCGGGTCGGCTCGCTGCTGCGCGGCGGCGCCTCGGCACGTGCGCCCACGGCGAGCGCGGGGACCGCGGACCGTCGCCCCGAGAAGGGCAGAGCGGCGGGCGGGAAGGCTCGCGGGCTAACGCGGAGGCGGGGGGCACTCAGGGCCGTCCGGGGGTGGGCTCTGCAGCCAGACTGGAGGTCGGCGAGATGGAGAGACGGGTTACGGAAAGATGGAGGAGTGGAGCAGTGGTGGAGACTCGGACTCACTTGGTGGGAGGGGAGGATGGGAGGACAGACACACCAGCAGTCGGAAGGAGGATGAGCGGGAAGGCAGGCAGATGGTTGGAGGAGGGACGGCGGGATGGAAGGGCAGATGGAAGCACAGTTGGATGTGACAGATAGATGACAAGGAGAACCGCTGGCCAAATGGATAAAGACACTGGAATGCCCAAGAGCGCACTAAGTAAGGCACGCAGACAAAACGCCAGGAGTCCCGACCCTGCATGAGGTTATAGAGGTCAGCTTTGCATTCTTCACGGTGAGCACATATTTCCTAGGTCAAACGATTTGAAGGTGACCAAATCCCCATCCCCATGTTCTCTGGGGCCACCATGTGCCTATAGTAAGAGATCCAAGCCTGGCTCAAAGTGTGGTCAACTTCCCATTAGGGTTCCTTAAGTCAGCTGAAGTCCTCCAGGCTTGCCCTAAAGGACCTGCAAGGAAGGAGGAGGAAGCCCTGCAGTTCTGAGCACGGAGACCCCTGCTTTCTGCATCTCTGAGTTCAGAAGACACCCCATGGCCAAAACATTTCTGTGCCCAGAATAAGAGGACCCTCCTAGCACAGCGCTTGCTGGGTCTGTCACGCCCTCTTTCAAAAGAAAAATAAGTCTGAGGGCAAGTGAGCATGGCCCCACATGGACACCCTCTTTAAGCTTGCATTTCTGAAGTCTTTCTCTGTCTTTTAACAGCTGTAGATGTAGAGTTCCATATCCTCACTGATTTTCTACTTGACCTAGCACACATTCTGAACTTGAGCATTCACTGTGATGGGCTAGAACAAAAGCTGCAAAGACAGATGGACTACCCGGCCTTACAGACATCAGGCTATGTACCTTCCCTAAAAGGCATTCAGTAAAACAACAGGTAGCAGGTAACAATGAAAACAAGACAGCTGCCTTGAAATCCCTGCTTCAGACATAATTTCCATATTAACAGGATGCTGGAAGCAGTGGCATTTATCAAGGCCTTCCAATTCTGAGGTACCAGGGTTAGATGCATTTTTGTTCAATTTCTTTTTTTTTTCCCCAATACATGCATGGTATTAATTAGGTTATTCTGAGCACTTGGTAGTTATTAATTCAATCCTCACAACAACCCAGTGAGGAAGATCCTATGATTAGCCTGTTTGGGGATGAAAAATGGAGAAATTAAATTAAAACTAAGAACACACAACTAGTAAGTGATAGAGTCAGGTTCTGGACACAGATATTCAGACTCCAGAGTCTAGGCTTAACTGCCAGGCTCTACTGCCTCTTAAGTGGAAAACTAACAGGTCCACCTAATAAAAGTAAGGCAATTCATAGTAAGTCTCCCCCACTCCCAGGGCTGTCAATTTTCTTGTCCAAAGGAAACCACTGTTAACGGTTCCTTTCAGAAAAATACAAATATACACATAGAAGTGTACCTATCTATAGCTTTTATTATGGACATAGAAGCATTTTATACCATTGTTGCATCTCCTTATCTTACTGTTATGTATGTCTGTGTATATCTATATATCTATCTATCTATCTATCTATATATATATATATGAAGGTTGTTTTCCATATAAAAAAATCTATTTCATTTTAAGGGCTGCTAAGTAATCCACTGTAAAGAAGTAATGTAATTTAGTTCACTAGCCCTCAAGATGAATGTGGTTTACATATATTTTTTCAATAAATAATGCTACCATAAGCATTTTTATATTTTAATGTCTTCCTCATCTGCACAGGTTTATTTCAGAGTAAGTTTAGAGAAGTAGAATATTGTCTGCATTTGAAGTTTATATTGCCAAATTACTGTGGAAAGTAGTTATGAATCTATATATATATTGATTTATTTATAAATCATGATAGATTCTAAAATTTGACATTTGCTAAGTGACACTTACCTTTATAAAACTTCAAGGCATTGGTAGAAAGAGTTTTCCCTTTCTAATAATTAGAATTAGTTACACTGTCAAGTTTGGTTTCCTCCTTGTAGCCTTTAACAATACCCTCAGTAATAAAGGATTATTTGAAAATTTTTTTCTGCAGTTTCTGAGCATTTGCACCACATGATAATTTAGATATTTTAGATATTTAGATAATTTAGCATTTAGAACTTGCAACAGTCTCAATTCTTCTTTACTGAATAATAATTATGTATATCACTCTTTTTGCTTTGGCTTCTAGGATGCTCAAAATTCCACCTGATGCTCTGTCACAACATCAGTAATAACCAAAAATAAAGTACCATTATTTTATATAAATTTATTCCTATTTCTGTTTGAATAAGCTACTGCATATATGTATCTTTACTGTAAACTCTTCAAATCTTTTGGGAAGTAGGTGGTATACACATAAAATCCAGATGACCTTAGAATTAATATATGTAGTCAGGCAACTTGGCTAAGTTGAGAAGCAGAGAGAGAACAATGGGCATAACTTTCATTCCTCCTATTTGAAAGGTGCAAGAGGCTCAACTATTGTTATTACTCTTCTGAATCTTCCATAGAAGACAACAAAATAGTAAAAGTCCCCTCATCTTCCCCACTTTACAGTTGGACAGCAGAAATTTGCATGTTAGGGTAGAAAGGAACTGAGAAATGATCTAAGCAAACCTATCATTTCACAAGTGAGGAAACTGAGGCCCATAGAGGAGGTGACTTACCCGAGGCCACAGCTCTAGGGAATGACAGAGGCAGGACTAGAACGTGGATAGCTTGAGATCCAGGCCAACTCGGGGACTCCCACCGCAAAACACGCAACTCAGAGGACTTGGGATGGCGGAAGGAAGAGAAGGCGACCCTAAAATCCCTAGCAATGGAAACAACAAAAAGGAGTTGAGACACTCATAAATAATTAAGCAATTAGCTGCAGCAGCTATTCCCCTCCCCTCCAGCATCCAGTCACCAAGGCAACTTGGGCAGGAAGCCTGCTGGTTGCCTAGGAACAGTGTGGTCTGCTCCCCTGACATGCTCCCTAGGCATCAAAGGATTCCAGAGCTGGGAAGAGCCTTTGATAGGGATCACTGTGCCAACACCTTCATTTTCCAAATGTGGATGCAGAGGCCCAGAGAAGCCGAGTAACCTGCCCAAGATCACACAGCTACTCAGAGTCAGGCTCCATTTCCAGTTTCTTTCCATTGCACTAGGGCTGCCTTGAGGACACTGCACATGGAGGAGAGGAGAGCTCTCTAGAGCTCCTAGAAGAATGAGAAAGCAAAAGCGAGCAAGCAAGCCAGAGACAGAGACCTTCAGCTCTCAGAAGCAATTAGCAGGAGCTGGTAATCCCATCAGCCCAACTTTCATCATCACCATGGCAACATGGGTGAGGTGGGTACCGGTTGCCTAGTAACAAGTGGTCCTCATTTCTACTCACATCAAGCGCCCTGGGAGTCATAGGAATAGCAGAATGTTGGAGCTAGAAGGGAAGCAGAAATCTTAACTTAGTCTCCTCCTTTGACCACTGAGGAGTCTGATTGCAGGACACCATGCCAGGGTCACATGGCTATAGGCCACAGAGTAGCTAGTGACAGGGACTCTTGGTCAGCCTGCTTTTCCTGAATTCTCTCCATTTAATGCCTCTGTCACAACTCTGTGGGAAAGGAATACTCTCAACCAAGACAAAACATGGGAGGGGAATGGCTAGAGGTTTCCTGGAGGTATTGCTACCATTTGTTAATGGTGGCAATGCTGCACCAACAAAGCCTGACACACAGTAGATGTACACAGGAGGCACTGTGCACAGGAGTTAAATAAACACAGGGTCTCTAAAGTCAGAAAACCCGAGTCAAAAGCTAGCTCTCCCCAAATCTGGCAAGCCTCTTATTTCTGTGCCTTATATCTGTGCCTCAATCCCCACATCTGAGAAATGGAAACCCTTAGAGTTCCTTACTCATTCGGATTAAATGAGAAAATGTACATGTCAAGTTCCTGGTCTATAGTAAGATGCAGTTGATGTTAGATCATACATTCAGTAGAGATCTGTTGCATGTCAGCCAGACAAATGTCACTGTTCTTGGTTCTTAAAATACAGAAAAGAAATCCCTGCCTCATGGAGCTTACTTTCCTGTGGGATGATACATAAAATGAAATTACATGTATATCTAAATGTTTGTTGAACGGGTGGAGGAACTCACTGGCAACATGCTATGTTTATGTTCCTGAGAAATTTCTCTAAGACTGAGAAGTTTCCTGTTTACAGGGTGCGATGCTATAAATACGCAGGCCTGTCTTGTTTGTGGGAACTCTTGTTTTTCCTTTCTTTCAAAAGTGCAGAAGAAAAAGGAAGGCAGTGGCCACTAGATGGCGGACCTCGACCCCCTCCATCCAGGGCAGAAGGAGGCACCCTCCCTGAGTGTTGGGGACAATCGCCCCCAAGCTGCTGCCTGCCAGTGGGTTCTCTGGAGGGCAGGTGCTGCAGTCAGGGAGACTGATTAGGAGGCTCTGTGACTGACAGGCGGGCATGGGTGTAGAGGGTGGCACAAATGAACTTCAGTGTCACGTTTTCCAGGCTGTGACTGGAAGGACCTCAATCTTCTCATTGCAAGTAATTAACAAATGCTTTGCTCAAAAGCCCTGTATGGCTGCCTGTCTCTCATAGGCTAAGGTTTGAAATCTCCTGTCTGGTATTCGAAATCCTCCCACCAACGTACCTTTCCAAATGCCTCTACAAGTATACTTTCAAATATGTGTGTGTGTGTGTGTGTGTATAAACGTATATACACATAGACCTGGAAATATATGTTACATATGTATTTAGAACTATATATTTGCCTAAAAGGTTTGTCCCTGTTTCTCTTGGCACATCCCTAGCTCTAACACAACATGAGCTCTGGAGAGCAGACCTAGTACCTAGGGCAGTGTCTGGGCCACAGGAAACTTACCTACTGAATCCATGATCCGCTTACTCCCTACTCAGTAAACACATTGTGTGCTCCCAGATCCACTCTTTCTTCTCTGCTCATCCTAATTCTCTAACCATCCTTCCAGGCCCAGGGCATGTGTCATCACAGGAGATCAGTCACCAAACACACGCCTGTTCCCGAGGGTTCCAGAGTCACAGCTGAGCAGGTGCCCATACGCCTCTCCTCACATCTTCCTTGCTCCAGTAAAGGAACACTGGAAAGCAACTAGGCTTTTCTTGGTTAAGAAAAAAATGTCACAGTGAAACACTGGTTTTGGGACCAGTCTAAGAATTCAGATGAAAGGTGGGACCAGGATTCAGATAACATTTAGAGCATTATCAAGGTCAGTCTCCATGGTATGCCAGCTTGCAATAAATAGTCGCAAGTCACTGGCTCCTTATCAGAGTCATGATGCATGCTCCCCCAAGCCAATCAATAAGTCAGAGACAGGATTGCTCAGATCAGAAACCAGACTGAAGAGCAAGGCCAGCATGTCTCAACTTAGTCTTTAGCAGTTTTTAAAGGCTAGAAAAAGCTGGCCAGTAGAGAGGCACTTAATCAGAGGAATGTCCAAAATGTGTGTTTGAGCCACCCTTAACAGTTGTGTGCTGTGCGGCAAATGGATTTACTTCTTAAGTCTCCTTTTTCCTCAACTGAAAATGAATTTGCTTATAATGATGGCCCATACCATGCTGTCTGGAGCTGAGGCCCCAGATGAGCTCACAGTGCCACCCAAGTGGGCCGCTTCTTTATTTCAGTTCCTGGTGGGGGTAACACCCCACATCTCCTATGCTGTTTGAACACGAGTGTTCTGCTTGGCACTCTTTGGAAACTTAGAGAAAAGTAAATAGAGGACCAACTGGACAGTTTGTCTGAAACTATAGAGATTTGACCACTGTGAGTCTAGAAAACCCCTCCTCGGTCCTGGGAAAACCCAAATGGATGGTGATACAAGAAGCCTGTCCACAGACACTGGCAATCCCATGAGGCTTCCTGTGTCCATCATAGAGGATAAACCAGCCTTGGGCTGGTGACTTCTTTACAGCTCAGAAGTTGCTGTAGGGATATGGTTCTGTTTGGGACTCTATTAGAGTTCAGGCATCATTTAGGGGGATATTTGTTAGCCAGTAAACTGAGGAATGACATTACACATTCCAAAGCTTTTTTCTTTAGCTTAATAACCACATCATAAGAAATCCAGCCACAGATAATATAAACTTGCTCAAATATTAGGCGATGAGTCCTGTTACAAAATGACCACCTGTTTCCTCTTTATGCAGTCTAAGCTTCTAGAGGGTGGGGCACTCACCTTGGTAGTCCTCACAGAATAGAATAAAATAAATCTTAGTCATTCAGACATATACATGTCTGAATAATGAATTCCTCATGATGAAAACATTCATTAAAGTATATGCTGAAATATTCTATAAGCACTTACTTCATAAGAGATGAGTACTCTAAAATTTGAGAAGCCATTATCAGTTGATGGGCAATTAGAAAAAGAAAATAAAGCAATTTTTGAAGTGAAAACAGACTGTTTTCCAAAAAAATGTAATTGTGCAAAATTATCAGAACAAGGACAACTGTGTAAAGTACTACATTAGGAATCCTAAAGGTGCTTCCCGACAGTGCTTTAGGCCAAAGAAATCTTGGCAGTTTCAGAAACTCTCTGTTTTACTATCAGCAAGATCTGTATATTTCCAATACTGTCAATCTTTTACTCCTTGCCTCTTGGTTTTCGGCTGTTACATATTCACATAACATTAAGTTTCACGTTATGATATTTCCTTAAATTTTCCTTATTTTTTATGGTAAGATGGTGTCCTTTTTGTGTGGCGTGTTTTGTGCCACAAATATTTACTTTTATTGACAGTGATCTTGGAGATCACTAGAAATCGTTTGTATTATTCTTTCAAAACCTCTCTTATTCCTCATACTCTCAATTATCCTAAATTTGAGTCGATTCTCTATCATGCTGTCTTGTGAACTAAAAGATTGCCTATTACATGAAAGATAATCTTGTCAATAAAGCCCAGTACCACCTTTTTCATAAGCATTTGCAAAAGCATAGTTAATGATGCAAATAATTCCCTCTCTTTCATTGTGAGGGAAAATCATTAATAAACTATACTCCCTGCAAGAGTCAAAATTCAGCACTAAGAAGACACAAGCCACCCATAAAAACGAGATATAAATCAGCACTGAAGAAGCAAGCCTAATGATTATAATGTCCAGATGGAAATGAATAACTGAATCATTCTTTGTTAAATCAAATAGTATCCTAATAAGTTGTTGCATCATCTTTGCTGATTAAATTTAACTGGAAGATATCAGAAAATGATGATCATGACCTGCAAAAATATCTTCACTTCCTACACTCATTGGCATTTGCTCTGAATCCTCTTTATTTTGAAGGTGAGTTACCTCCCAAATGGTCTTTCAGTTATTCCCCCTCAAAAGCAGCCCATGTTAAAAAGGAAAATAGCCCCAAACTAGAATTACATTATTGGAATTAAAAAATTTTTTTTGGTCAAATCTTTTCTCAAAGAATTCAAACACTTCTTTCACCAAGCAAGCTGGTAAGTGCAGTTGTCATGGAAACAGGATGCATTCAAATTACATGAGGAATGACGCTCTTCATCTAACTAGGTGTTCATCTCCTCTAAATGGGGAGAAATTGTTGTAGCTGAAATCCATTATATTTCTTTCAAATCTGCATTAAAAACAATCATTTCCTTTATTTTATATAGTAATGCAGAGACACAAAGCCTCACTCTCATAAAAGGGAGAATTAAAATTACTTGCAAAAGAATCAGTGCGTAAATAAGATGACATAAAGTGAAAATGAATCCCATGATATAAATCTATTGATAAATAGTGAAGGGGGAGAATGGAAGGCAGATAATATAGTACCTCCTTCATCTACAGTGAGATATATATCTCTTCAATAGCATTAGTGGCTGTTTTCTACAGAATGATCTAGACTAGAACAGTTTCCTGAAATCTGGGGTAATGTGCAGACAGGTATAGTGTCACCACCACTCATCACAGCAGAGGCCCTTGCTAATTCACAGACATCTAAGGAAGGCAGAGAAGACAGGCAATACTGTGTTAAGCAGCCATTCCCACTACTTAATAAGACAACTGTTAACATGTGCACAAGCTCATTCTCAGGGAGAGGATTTGCAGAAGAGAGGACCCATGAAGTCATGGTTGTACCTAAGAGGTAGCCTGAAATTCTTGTTGGATCAAGGTAATCCTAAGGGAGCATCTTGTAATTATTTTCAGGTGAAAATTACTTCTCCAACTCCATCCAAAAAAAGAAAAAGGAATATTCTTGTTTCACAGTCTAGAATGCTAAGGTCTCGGTGAAGTCTTGTCCAAGCACTTATGATAATCACACACACAAAAGAGCCAACAGCATGAAAATATGTAAATAACTCCAAAATGAACACCCTGATTTTAAAATGGGCAAAAGGCCTGAGAAGACAGCTCACCAAGGAAGCTATACATAAGGCAAATAAGCATAAGAAAGGATACTCAACATCATATGTCTTTAGGGAATGGCAAATTAAAACAACAATGAGAAACCACTACTTACCTATTAGAGTGGTCAAAATCCAAAACATTAATAACACCAAATGCTGACAAGATGTGGAACAAGAGGAATCTCATTCATTGATGGTGGAAATGTAAATTAGTAGGATACTTCAGAAGGTGGTTTCTTAGCAAACTAAACATACTCTTACCGTACTATCCAGCAATCGTGCTCTGTGGTATTTGATCAAGAAGTTGAAAATGTGCACAGATGTTTATAGCAGTTTTATGTATAGCTCCCCACACTTGGAAGTAACCACGATGTCCTGCAGGAGGTGGATGGATGAATATTCTGTGATATATTCATTAAATGGAATATTATTCAGTGAAAAAGAAAAATGAATCAAGTCATGGAAAAACAGGAGGAATCATACATACATATAGCTAAGTGAAAAAGCCATCCTGAAAAGGCAACGTGACTTATAATTACAACTATGTGACATCTGGAAAAGACAGAAGTATGGAGACAGTGAAAGGATCAATGATTGCCAGAGTTTGGGGTCGGAAGGGATGAAGAGACAGAGCAAGGGAATTTTTAGGACTATGAAACTATTCTGTGTGATACTCTAATGAGTTCATATTTCTCTAAACAGAGAGAACACTAAAATCAACTCTGGACTTTGGATGATAATGATGTGTCAATATAGGTTCATCTATTATAATAAATGCATCTCTCTGGTGTGGAATTTTATAATGGGAGAGGCCATGGCTATGTGAGGGTGGGTCTAAGGGAAATCTCTATCTTCTGCTCAATTTTGTTGTGAGCCTAAAACTGCTCTAACAAATACTTTTCAAAAAACAATGAACAATAATAGTTACTGTTTCATTAGTACTTAACTATGCTCCACATTTTCTTACCTCATCTACTTCATATATCATACCTCTAAGGTAGGTAAGATTATCATCATTATCTATATTGGAGGCTCAAAATGGCTAAATTCCCACAATTTCACAGTAAGAGCAACAGAATTCAACCCAAGTTTGCCTGGTTTCAAGCCTGTGCCCCCAGTGTCTGAAATCTCTCTTCTTAAGGGCAAGTTCTACCTCCCTGAAGGCTTCTCAAGATCATCTGAAAGATGAGGTAGGCCTTTGACTGAATAAGAATTCAAATTATTCCTCTAATGTTCATAATGATATACAATGTAAAAGTGCTTATGTATGTGGTATAGAATTCCTATGGACATCTATTAAATAATACGGGACCGGTAAACATCCAAGTTCAACTGCAAATTAACGGAAATAAAAGTCTCATATTTGCTTTAAGTTTGATAAGCCATGTTTTTTTAAAACAACTAGTTAAGAGATATAAACTCATAGATTCAAGAATCACAAAACACTCCAAACACACACACACATGCACAGTAAATCATCCCCAAGGCAGGACATAATCAAATTGTTCATATCAGAAAAAGACACATCATGATTCAAGAAATGAAAATAAAGCTTATGGGAGTATATTAGAGGAAATAATACAAGCAAGGAGATAGTGGGGTAATGGCTTTAAAGTACAGAAAGAAAAATAACAGTCTTGTCAACTTGGAATTCTATATCCAGTGAACTAACCTTTTAGAAACAACAGAATTCTGTTTCCAGAAAGATGGAGTAGTCGTGTTCTTCCCAATTCTTCCTAGTAAGTACAGTGAAAACCCTAATCATTATATAAAGACCAAACACAAGGTGACTCTGATAAGGTGACAAGTAGGTGGCGTACCAGCTAGGGACTGGGGGACACAAGGAATGATGTGGTGGCAAGTCTCTGGGTTTTATTTTTTCTCACAAACCCCAATTTTTGGCTGAAGAAGCTGGAATACTGAGAATGCCAACAAGCAGAGGCAAAAAGGCCCCAAGAACAGTGTCCTTCTTGTAGTCAAAGGACCAGAAAAGGAGCAGCCTAGCAAGAAAGAAACTTTCAGATGACAATGGCTCTGCACCAGCTAAACACCACCGAGATGTGACCTTATTCCTACCCCAGTCAGAAAGGGCAAGAGGAGAACTCGAACTGCCACTTTTACCACACACAGTGAATTAAACAGTGGCAGTAAGACAACACAGGCTTCAGCAACATGCTATCTCCAGAAATCTCAAGCACGGCAGGGGTAGGTTGAAGGAAAAGCATGGGGAAAGATGTATCTTCTACACACTAATGTTAAAAAAAGTAATAGTGGTTATATTACTACCAGCTCAAGTAGATTTCAGAGATAAGGACAGCACACAATGATGCAGAAATCAACCCAGGAAGGAAGACCTAATGGACCCCAAACTGAGTACACTTAGCAACCCAGTCTCAAGACACCAAAGTACATCCTGATAGAGTGGAAAGGAGATAGGCAATTCGCAATAATTGATAGGAAATCCGTGAGAATATTAAATATTTTAACAGCACCTTGATCTGAATGATATTGTAGAACATTCTACTCAAAAAACAAATGATACATGTGCTTTTTAAGTACACAGAACATTTAGCAATGTAGATCATATTCTGGGCCACGAGACAAGTCTCAATATATTGAATAGAACTCATGTCAGATAAGTATGTTCTTTGAAAACATGGAGTTAAATTATAAATTAATAACAGCTGGTATACCCTGGTCACCTAGCAGACAACGCCACCAGATGTAGTCCACATATAGCTGAAAGACTCAGGTTCAAGACCAGAAATCAGGGAAAACCTGTTTGCTTTCATTCCTGCCTGTACATTTCCTTTAAAAAAATTAACAGCAAGACCTCTGGGAATCCCCAAATATATATAAATTTCAAACACACTTCTTTACAACCCACAGATAAAAAAAAAAAAATCAAAAGGGAAATTAGACGGTATTTTGAAACTAATGTAAAAATACACATACCAGATTTGTGGGATATTGCTAAACCAGTACTTAGGGTAAATTTTATCATATGAATGCTTGAATGATGGTCTCAAATCAATGAACTCAGTTTCTTTGTTAAGAACCTAGAAACAAAGTACAAGTAGACACTAAGGAATTAATAAAGATCAAAACAGAAATCAATGAACTAGAAAACAGTAAGAAAAAGAAAATCAATGATACTAAAATATGGTTCTTTGAGATTAAAAAAAAAGTGGGTAAGCCTCTAGTTAGACAGTCCAGGAAAAAACTGAGAAGACATAAATTAGAAATGAGATCGATGATGTCAGTACAGAATCTACAGATAACTAAAAGATAACAACAGAATGTTTATTATAAACTACTATGTGACAATAAATTAATAACATAAATGAGATATACAAATTCCTTGAAAAATATAAATTATCCAAATTTACTTAAGAAGAAATAACCTGAGTTGTGTGTGTGTGTGTGTGTGTGTGTGTGTGTGTATAAAATGTAGTTAAAAACATTCCCATTAAGAACATTCTAGGTTTAAATGGTTTTTACTGGTGAACTGTATCAAACAGTATAAACTCTTTAAAAACCAAAGAAAAGGGGAGACTACTATTTAAATCATTCTATTGTGTTAGTGTCACCCTGAAATAAAAATGAGAGAAAACCAGTACCAGAAAATAAAACTAAAGATCAATGTCTGCAATCATACAGATACAGAATTCCAAACAAAATTTAGCAGTATAATACAACAATATATAAAAAGGATAATACATTGTGACCAACTGGGGTTTATCGCAGAAATGCAAGGTTGCTTAAATATTTGGAAGTCAATTACTGTAATTCATCATTTAATAAGCTAAAAACATAAGTCCATATCATCATCTCAATTGAGGTAGAAAAAAACATTTGTCAAAATCCAACATTCATTTCTAACTAATAAAAAAGAAACAACTTTCTCAGCAAAGTAGGGATAGAAGGTAACTTCTTCATTTACAGGCATCTACTAAAACCTCAGCTAATACCACATTTACTAGTGAAAAATGCTTTCCCTTTAGTGTGGAGGAAGAGGTCAATGAGGACCACCACCTTGACTGCACCTGTTTCATATTGTCCTAGAAGTTCTGACCAATGTAATATGGCATGAAAAGGAAATAAAAGGCATCGAGATTGGAAAAGAAATAAAAACTGTCTCTATTCACAGATAACACAATCACGTACATTGAAAATCTGACAAAATTTACCCCCCAAAGCTACCAGAATTACTAAGTGAGCTTAGTAAAATTTCAAGATATATGTCCAATATACAAAATTTATATAATTGCAATGAACAATTAGAAATCAATTTTAAGTACATAATACAGTCGTGAGATACCTAGTAATGGGTATACATTCTGAGAAATGTGTCATTAGACAATTTCATCATCAATGATCATCAGAGTGCAATTACACAACTCTAATGGTATAGCCCACTCTACACCTGATTGAGATACTGCTTATTGGGACCACAACTGTATATGCAGACTGTCAAAACGATGTTAAATGACACATGACAATAGTATTCAAAAGTATGAAACGCTTGTAAGTAAATCTGATAAAAGATATACAAGAGCTGTACACTGGTAACTACAAAGGATTGCTGAGAGAAATTAAAGGGACACAAAAAATGAAGAGGCATACTTTGTTCATGGGTAGGAAGCTGCAGTATTGTTAATATGTCAGTTCTCCCAAATCAATCTATAGATAATCTCAATGGAAATTCCAGAAGGCCTTTTTTGGTAGAGTTTGGAAACTTGATTCTTAAATCCACATGTAAGTGCCAATGACAGATAACAGTTTAAAACTTTGAAAACTTTGAAAACTGGAGGAATAATACTTTCTGATTTTAAGGCTTATTATAAAGCCCCAATATTTAATGCAGTGTTGTATTGACACCAAAATAGACAAATAGAGAAAATGAACAGAATAGAGTCCAGAAATAAATCAATATGGATAAATGATTTTTTACAAAGATGCAGAAGTACCTGGATGAGTGACAGTAGTTTTTCAACAAAGGATGTTGGGACAATTGGGTATCCATACCTATGCAAAAAAACAAAAGCAAAACTGTGACCCACACCTCATACCCTTTACAAGAATTTACTCACTATGCAACATAAAGCTAAATGTAAAACCTAAAACAATGTAACTGCTACGAGCAAACATCAGAGAAATTTTCTGTGACCATGATTTAGGCAAAGATTCTTAGATATGACAGCTAAAGCAAAATCCACAAAACAATCCAAATTGATACACCAGACTTTAAAACTTAAATTTTATGCTCTCTAAAGGAGACTGTTGAGACAATAAAAGAGCAATCACAGACTGGGAGAAAATATTTGAAAGTCATAGATCTGAAAAAGATCTTGTTTCCCACATATATAAAGAACTGTCAAAAGTCAATAAGAAAATTAATTACCTCCTGAAAAAAATATGGACAAAACTTGAACAGATTCATCAACAAAAAAGACATGGCAAATATGCACATAAAAATAATCAACAACAATCACTATTTTCAACCTAATTGAAATTCTGCTCCCAGTCAAATTACTCATAAGGTATGCAGGTAAAATAAGAGCATTTTCTGAAAATCATAAAATGTTTACCTTCAAAGCACCTCTCTCAGGAAGCTACAGATGTATGTATAATACTTAGAATTGAAAGGAAAGACTAAAACAGAAAGAGAAAAATAAAGAGAAAGATGTAGGCTCTGGGAACTAGGAGGTCCGCAGAGCAAGCAGCGAGGAGCCCAGCGTGGTAGTGATGGGAGTGCTCGGGCAGCAGCTGTGCAGACGGCTGCCCAGACCTGATGAGAAGAAAATGCTCAGGAGACATGTGTCCAAGGACAAAAGCACGACCAGTACATTGGGTGATGAGTTTGGCACATATCACTTTAAGGGAGACAATTGTTAGCTCTAATGAAAACTAGAGGTGTACCATTGACCAAATATAGTTATGTGATGTGAATGATACTATCCACTGTGGAATTTTACAACCACACTTCACGGATGCCCAATTACTCATTAAACTGGTTCTTAACCCCCGTTAGAAAGTGGTAGAAGGGGAGTAGCAGGGAGTTTCTGAGAAATGTAGCTGTCTAACTAAAATGTCTGTGGCAGGGAAATCAGATCTCCTCGAGGTCATATGGAAGTCTAAGGAAAAATGTGCCAATATCATATCTTTTGAGTTGTTTCACCATCAAAATGGTGATGCCTCTAAGACTGTATTTTTATTTCTACAGATTTTATTTCTGCTGCTTTCCTCCAACGAAGATGATAATGCTGCCCAATGAAAGTGTCTCAACCTCATCTAAATAAAAACCCAATGCAAAACTTGCTGGTAGGGGTATTAAGAAGTATTTGCAGGTGTGGGGGATGTGTACATGTATACAAGGCGGGTATTCTAAAGAGGTAAACTTTCATTTCCCATTACAAGAAATGTATTGGATAATAAGTAAAATAGCAAATCATGAAAGAGCAGGTACATCCCTAAAGATACGGCTTAGCTTAGTGCCTTTTACAAAGATGTGCCCCACAAATCTCTATCTCAGAAAGAATAGTCTTGAATTCTCCAGAACAGAAAGTAACAGTATCAAAGCCCTACTGGACTTCTGAGTAAATAGAAAGATAGTGGTGAGGAGAGTAGTAGCAGCTCCGCTGTCCACGACCCACACACGGGAGGAGAACTTTTAAGGAAGAGAGTGGACCCTATCATCTGCAGCACTCATGGATGGCTTCACTGGATCTTTAAAAAACAATATTTAGGATCAGAACATGACTTAACCACTAGAGGGAGTTTAAATGGTTATTAAATATAATAGACAAAAGAGGGGCCACATTAAAGATGATTTTTTTTTCTCTCCCTTGGAGCCATCGCTGTCACTCTTGGAACAAAATTATTAGAGAAACATTAACACTGAGATGTTAAATGGTGATAACATGTTAGTGTAGCTGTGCTTTCAATATTGGAAGTGGTTATTCATTTTCTGATGATTCTACCTATAGCATAATGGTTTTCTCCATTCTGTATCAGGAGAAAAAAAACCCCAGTTTAATATTTGTATGATATTGATAGGTTTTCCCTCAATTATGTATTAGCCAACAGAGCCCTGCATGTATTTAGAAGAATTCAGGCTTTCAGCCCCATAGATCCGAACCTAGCTTTGCCGCTTCGTGCTATGCGACCACAGACTAAAAAATCAACTTCTTAATTAACACGACGCTCGAGGTTACTCATCTGTAATAGGGGTGCAGAGCTTTGTAGGAGAATATTAGATCAAAACACTTTGAGGCATTTCTGGATCTAAAAAATGATAACTTTTCTAGTGAACAGACCCTGTGGCATGCAAGCCACTAAGAGTTTCTTCGTCCCTCCCAGCCCTCAAGTTCATGTTAGCACATCAAAGCATGTAAGTGCCAATGTCCCCCAAAGGGGTGATGCCTGGCCATAGGGCAAGGATTGATGGGGGCCCACTCAGAGAAGGGCACAAGTAATCACACCTGAAAGGTCTACATTCACTCAGAAAGTCCACGTCGCCTTCGGGCCCCTACCCGCCTTTTAGTAAGGACACTTCCAAAGCACCGGAGTCGACCTGATTTTAATGATTTTTTTTTAACTCTGTAGTTCGTTAGGACATTCAGAGTTGTGCAACTGTCGCCACTACCTAATTCTAGAACATTTTCATCATTCCCCCAGACAAACCCAGCAGCCAGCTGCACTTACTCTCCACTCCCCTCCACTCACGGCCCCAGGCTGCCACTAACCTCTTCCTGGCTTTTGTTTCCCTAGATTTTTTCCCTAGATTCCCAAGGGATTTGACCTGTTGTATTGTCCAATACAATTGGAGGCTCTGCACCTAGTTTCCCATCCTGCTGAGAGGAATGGCTATGGATGCCCAGAGCGTGCCAGCCTGTGTGCCAGCATATCCTCAGCGCAGACCCTCACACCTGGTCTGGCACCTGGTGGCTAAAAGTCACACCACCACAGTGGCTTTGACACGGATTGAAACCAGTGGCTTTGACACGGATTGAAACACTATGGCAACCACTGATCAAAAATCAGATGGGGTCCCCACCCCCCCCACCCCCACACACACACACCACACTTTCTCTCCTGAATGACTAGCAATGGTGGCATGTCTTAAGTAAGAGCGAAGAGTCACCCAGTTTAGATATTTTTTTCCTCACGAACAAGGCAAAATGTCAACTTAAGCCAGAAATTAGGTTTCTAGGGGTCAGCTGTATTTCTTGCACTCTTGGTTTCATGGACTGAATCACTCCTGCTACATAAATACTGCAAACCCACTATGTGACTTTCAGCTATCGCATGTAGAGAGCATCCTGTTAGGCCAAGTCAGGGTGGGAAAGATAAAGTCAGTCAAGCCATGATTACTGAAGACCTTTATAGTCTGGTTAAGGGTAAACAAGAATTGCTTTAGTTACCGTTTATTGTATACCTATGTGCACGCCTTGTAAATTGGATCTCATTTAATGGCATTTTCCTCAGACAGGTCTTCGTGGTTCAAAAGTTGAGTATGCATAAAGGGACTTGTCCAGGGAGACACACCAATAATTGGTGGAACTTGGCTATGAATCAAGATATACCTAACTCCAAAGTCCAGTTTCATTTCTAAAGTTATGACTCCCTTTGATGGACAGGTCAATGAGTCCTGTCCTCTGATAACACAACATCCACTGGACAGACTTTGGTTCATGTTTTTGAAGAGTTGAGATAGGGGTAAGAAAGATCAGTCTTCTCTTGACTTAACATTCAGTGTGTCCATTGCAGATGACTGGCCAGGAGCCTCAGGCAGGACGGGACACTGGCCAAACTGGCTTCCATAATCAAGTTGCCATGGCCTTGATTCTTTCTAAAAAGGTGTATCAACTAGTTCCTCTGATCAGTCTGGAAATTCCATAACCATTCACACCATCTGTATGTGCAGCAAAGAAGTGACATAGTTGATTTTGGGGGGGGAAGTCTGAATTTTCTATATGCACAGGAACAATTTGGTTATAAGCAAAATGGAAATTTTTCTTATAGGGAAAAAAATCTCATAGAGTTGTTTTGCTTTGAGATGCAGGCACTCAGTGCCTAAGAAACTATTTTAAATTCTTGTCTGATGCTTCCTAGCAACAATAAAAGGAAAATAAGATGATTCTGGCAATAAAATGTTAATCGTTTTTCCTTAAGTATTAATCTACTGAACAAATGTTGAGAATAAAAGAAGCAGGCATAAAAATGCTGTGCAAGCCATGATATATATATATATATATATTTTTTTTTTTTTTTCTATTGCTGCTTCTGCTATTTGATCCTGGGCAAATGACTAAACCAAATCAACAAGAAGCATACATAGCTATAGACAGTAGTAGAAACACAGATAAATTTAAATGATAAGGAAATAGCTTCTCTTCTTTTGTGTCCACATCTGAAGAATAAATCTCTGCATTTGGGATTATATAACCACTTAACTTGCATTTTCTCATATACACACTGAGTTTTAGGATCGAGGACCCTCAGAAATCATTTGGTCCAATGTACCATTTTCTAAATGGGACTATTTGAAATTCCAAGCTGTTAAGTGACTTGTCCAATATCAAGTGTTCATTATAACACATGATGATTTCAAGTCAGTAGGATAAGTACTGAACTGGAATGAGAACAAGTGAATTCTACTGCTCATCAAGCCATGAATGAGTCCTTCTGTTTACAAAATGAAAGTGTTTGACTGGACGACTTTGAAAATCCTTCCTTCCTAGACAGCCTATAATTCTGAGAACGTGAACATCGGTAACTTTGTTTTTATAAGTTTAATTACTTTGAAGCTATGATAAAGAGGCAATATGTTTTATGGTTACACATGTGGGTATTAGAGTCAAATTTTCTGCCTTGTAGTCTCAGCTCTCACACTTACTTGTGGTGAAAAACTGAACAAAATACTTAGCCTCTTGGATGCATCTACAAAATGGAGATGGTAATAGTACCTACTACAAATGGCACTTAAAATGGATTAAGTGAAATAGCACTTGTCAAGTATTCAGGACATTGTTGGTGCATAGCAGGTGCTCAGTAAATGGAGTCTGCCATTAATATTATCCTAAAGGAATCAGAGATGGTGTCTCTGTGAATTAGAAGACAGCTCTTCCTCTGGGCAGGTGCAGCTCAAATGCTAAGGTCCACATCAAGGCAGGATCTCATTCTCTGTGGCTGTGTGTCCGGCTTTTAACAAAATAAAGAAAAAAGCCATTTTCCAATCTCCCTTCCTGGTTGTGGGTAACCAATAACCTGTGTTTGTTATAATGTAGGATTTTTAAAAGCTATTCAGAGGGGACCTATTTAGATGGCTAGAACAGGTTGCTCTTTTTCCTTCTTTCTGCCTGGAATGAAGCAGCAAAGGCTGGGGTGTTTGCAGCCTATTATGACAATGAGGGAAGAGTTAAAAGTTTTTCAGAGGCTCAGTCCTTGAGCCAACACATCGACACATCAGTAGCTGCTGAGCTACTGACTACCATACTTCTTGGTTTCATGAGGAAAGTAAACTCATATTCTATTACCACAATGCATTTCCTAATCAAAGTATCCTCCAAAATCGATTTCTCTTTTCTGTCAACAAATATCTGTGGCTTTACCTGGTCAGTCATTCCTGGCCACATCGGAGCCCTAAGCCAGGCCCTCAGTGACTGTCACTTAGAATTGTGTAAAATGTCCGCTGTTCTCAAGGTTCTTGTTGTTCAAAGTGTGGTATATGTCTATGGGAACTTGTTAGAGATACATCTTTGGCCTCAGCCCAGAACTATTGAATTAGAATTAAAATTTGCATTTTAACAGGCTCCCCAGTGAACATTCAACTCTGAGGTTGTAGACTAGACTTCATTTCCCTTGAAAACTGCTGCTAAAATAATTTTCCTGAAGCACAGCTGGTCACTCTGCTCCTTACTGCCTACAGACTAAAAGTTTAGATGCTTTAGTTTAATGACCAAAACCTTCTGTGATCATGTGTGGTCCTGAAACTGCTCATCAAAGTGCCTGCATGCATGCAGTAGGTAATAAACAATGCTCTACATAAAAGAAAAAAAAAAAAGTACCTGAGAAACAACTTCCGTAATTCTGGCTTTACCATATTAGGCCTTGGGGGCTATAGCGGTACAAAACCAGACATGGTCCCTTGTCTTCATGGAGGTTAGAGAGAGGCTAGTCAGAAAATCAGACTTTCAGAAGAAAACCATGGAACAATAAATTATAAATGCCAAGAAGGAACTGAATGGACAGAGATAAACAAGAGCAGGTGAGAAGGACAGATAGCCCGAAAAATGGGGAGCCTGTTGTGGGGCTGGATAAAGCAAAGTGGTCAGAGGGAGAAAGCTCTGAGAGACTTGGTGTGTCTGAGGATTAGAGCAGGTACTGCACTTTGAGGTTTGCCCAGAAGAGATATCCTGGGAGCAAGATGGCATGGGTTCACCTTCCAAGTCACCTAAGAGAAGATGTTGAATTTCATTTCCCTTCACAAGGACCCCGGATGAGGCTGCGTCTCTGTGAGTTCAGCCCTGGACATGGGTTCTAGTGAATTATGAAACCCAGTCCTCCATTTCCAACTCTCCTGACCTCCCGGTCTCTGCTTCCTCTGGTTTAGGAACAGTACCAACTTTGTAGTAATTGTGAACGTTGTGGGAGATGCTGCTTGCAAAGCTCCCCAGAAGACCCACAGCAGTGCTCATCTGAGTATTAGAAGTTGCAGGATGATGATGGTGATCAGGAGGAGGGGCAGGGGAGGAGGAGGATGACAGGAGGAGGAGGGAGAAGGATGAGAGGAGGACAATGAGGATGAGAGGAGGAGGAGGAGGAAGATGAGAGGAGGAGGAGGAACAACCACTACGGTTAATTATTACTAGCTTGTGAGCAAAAGCTCATCCCACACATTTCTGTGACCCCTGAGGCCTCCCGCGCCTGCCATCCCAGGCACCCTTCCCCGCGCACGGCACCGGGACCCCAGCGCGGGCGCGGGACGGGACCGCTGGACCCGGACCCCCGTTACCTGGGGCCAAACGCGCTTGTCGCCACCTCGCGTCCAGGGCCCTGCCTCCCTCCCGGCCGCCTCCCGGCCCCGCAGTTGAGGCGGCGGCGCCCCCAGCCCAGCGGGGCCCGGGCGGCGCGGGATGCCTCGGCGAGGCTGGCGGCGGCCACGCGGCGCGCTCCAGCGGAGGGGAGGGGGCTTGGCAGCGGCGGCGGCGGCGGCGGGCCCGGCGGCGGGCAGAGCCAAGAGGCGCGGCGGCGGCGGCGGCGGCGGCGGCGAAGGAGGAGGATGCGGGGGGCTGCGGGCGGCGGCGCGGCCCTGTCCGCAGTGAAGCCCGCGGCGCAGGGAGTGGCCGTCGCCTCCTGCGCGCACCATTCCTGAGATGGCGGCGGCGGCGGCGCGACGCGCGGAGCCCAGGAGGGGCCAGCCGGGTGCGGGCTGAGCCCCGGCCGGGAGCACGCGCAGGGTCCGCACGGCGTTGGAGCCCCGCCGGGCGCAGGCGGAGCGGCGAGGCCGGGGCGGCCGGGAGAGGAGCGCACGGCCTGCGGAGGCCGCGATGGCAAACGCCAGCGAGCCGGGCGGCGGCGGCGGCGGCGGCGAGGCGGCCGCCCTGGGCCTCAAGCTGGCCACGCTCAGCCTGCTGCTCTGCGTGAGCCTGGCGGGCAACGTGCTGTTCGCGCTGCTCATCGTGCGGGAACGCAGCCTGCACCGCGCCCCGTACTACCTGCTGCTCGACCTGTGCCTGGCCGACGGGCTGCGCGCGCTCGCCTGCCTCCCGGCCGTCATGCTGGCGGCGCGGCGGGCCGCGGCCGCAGCGGGGGCGCCGCCGGGAGCGCTCGGCTGCAAGCTGCTGGCCTTCCTGGCCGCGCTCTTCTGCTTCCACGCCGCCTTCCTGCTGCTCGGCGTGGGTGTCACCCGCTACCTGGCCATCGCGCACCACCGCTTCTACGCCGAGCGCCTGGCCGGCTGGCCGTGCGCCGCCATGCTGGTGTGCGCCGCCTGGGCGCTGGCGCTGGCCGCGGCCTTCCCGCCCGTTCTGGACGGCGGCGGCGGCGACGACGAGGACGCGCCCTGCGCGCTGGAGCAGCGGCCCGACGGCGCCCCGGGAGCGCTCGGCTTCCTCCTGCTGCTGGCCGTGGTGGTGGGCGCCACGCACCTCGTCTACCTCCGCCTGCTCTTCTTCATCCACGATCGCCGCAAGATGCGGCCCGCACGCCTCGTGCCCGCCGTCAGCCACGACTGGACCTTCCACGGACCCGGAGCCACCGGCCAGGCGGCCGCCAACTGGACGGCCGGTTTCGGCCGCGGGCCCACGCCGCCCGCGCTGGTGGGCATCCGGCCCGCGGGTCCAGGCCGTGGTGCCCGCCGCCTGCTCGTGCTCGAGGAGTTCAAGACAGAGAAGAGGCTGTGCAAGATGTTCTACGCAGTCACGCTGCTCTTCCTGCTCCTCTGGGGGCCCTACGTCGTGGCCAGCTACCTACGGGTGCTGGTGCGGCCTGGCGCTGTCCCCCAGGCCTACCTGACGGCCTCCGTGTGGTTGACCTTCGCGCAGGCCGGCATCAACCCCGTCGTGTGCTTCCTCTTCAACAGGGAGCTGAGGGACTGCTTCAGGGCCCAGTTCCCCTGCTGCCAGAGCCCCCAGGCCAGCCAGGCCACCCTCCCCTGCGACTTGAAAGGCATAGGTTTATGAAGGTCTCTCCGTTGGTGGCCAACACCCGACCTAGCCTTTACCTTTGGCTTGGGCCATGAAGTCATTTGTCCCCTTTCCACCCACTTTGAAATTTTCTAAGCTGCCTTCAGAACGACTCTCAAAGTGGATGCGCACTTGGATTGTACAGTTTCTTTTTCGGAGGGGAAGGGTGGGTTTCAAACCCAGGTCCTTACGTTTGTGCTCCTGAATATACTTTCATCCTGACCACAGGGCCTGGAATCTTTGTACTGGTACTGACATCTTTTCTTCCATGTGTTAATACTTGTTTTTGGTTTGGGGTTTTTTTGTTTTGTTTTTCCAAATAAAGGCTTAACTAATTTTCTTCATGCAACGTTTCCTAAAGACCATGGCCAGTTTTCTACAGAAGCTATTTTTGACAACCTCAAGTGGCATTACATTTGGCAGTGAAGAAGAAGAACCTGGGGGAACTAAAGTTTTATTTCTTGAGGGTCTTCTGTTGGAAGCCGGAGAAAGGCGGTGGGCTTGGGGGGACGTTGTCTTACAAGTTCCTCTGGATGGCCAGCGGTGGGGTCAGTGGTGCTGCTCCGATCCTCTGAAGTGCTGAGCACTCTGTGCAATATCGCTGTTGAATTTAAAGAGCAGACATGGAGTAGGTAGCAAGGCAGTTGTTGTTTTTCAGCAGTGACAAGTAAGAGTTGTTCCCTACCTTACTTTATGCTACCAGAAAATACCCGTAAGCAACAACTGCTCTCTGTATTATACCAAGCTTGAGTGGAAACGTTCCTGTTAAATTGTAACTTTTTCAAAAAAGTGTGTTGGTTAGTAATGGCGTGGAGAAAATACAGTATTGCATGATTGTGTATGTACTGATCGTGGTTCACAGATGGGGAGGGCTCTGAGAAGCAGTACTAAGTCAAAATTGTTGAGGCATTTTTTTTGCCAATAAAAATTCAACGAATATTATGAAAACAGCTCGTGCTTTGAGAAGCCTGATTTTATTCTGTCTTATGAAACTAATTTCCACTTTGAAAATGGTTCTTCTTTTGTTCGTGGTATAAATGACTGGAATAGAATGCTACTTGTAGGAGACAAAGCATTTCCTTAAAATGTTTGCTGGGTTAAGCTGTGCTGTTCTGTTGGTGGTTATTTTAACTTAATCATGAGAACTATAATTTTAAATGATATTTGTTAGACACATTGTAATCAATTGAAAGACTAAATTCTGCAAGTACTGTATAATGATTTTTGCTTATAATGCTACATTTTTATTAATGTACCTTCCATTTTGAGGATTTATATCTGGATTTCTCTTTGCATTATACAAATATACCAGTATTTTCACTCTGGAGTGGTGTCTTGTTACTGTTGTTAGAGATTCTGAATGGCACTAAGTCTCAGTCTGTTACTTCTGCTCTAGTGCCCTTTTAGTGCATGCTATTTCGTTTCAAATTTCATAGTATGACCAGAAGCATATCCAAGACATTGGGAGACCTATTAACTTAAAATGCAAGATAAAAAACTGCAAATATCATCAAAGGCAAGTAGTACATAAACTGCTTTTAAGCTGTTTTATGAACATATAAAACAGGAGGGTGAGCAAAGTAATTTTGAAAAAAAAATTAAATACTGAAATGTTGACCATAATATAAACTATGAAATGTTCAATCCGGGAGAGATAAATCATGATAAGAGTGTGTGGTCATTTAACTTATCTCTAGCAAATGTTTGACATTATTTTGTCGTGTCTGTACAAGTCACTCAGTCTGTGCAGTATCTCAAATTTGGAGAATATGAGTAACAATCCCCCACTTCTCCCTCGGTCATAAAACCTCTTGAAACCTTAATTATTCAGGGGCTACCCATCAGAAATCGGAACTAACTTAAAGTCAGCGAGGTACAGGAAGTAAATCTCTTCTCTTAACTCCCCAGTCACCAAGTGACTCAAGTTCAAAAGTAAAAGTCAGCAAAGCCCACTGATTGATTCTCAGAATACTGAGCCCCTGGCTGGCCCAGGAATAAGCCCTCAGGACCAATTGACTGCAGAGACCATCTGCTACCCTGTACAGCCTTGAATTGAGGGATATGTTTTCACAGGAGAATTCATAAGTCAGTGATTCTGGAATTTTAACTTTCCTAAGAGTTACCTGAATTGCTTACTGGGTCCAGATATTCTTAGGAGTTGATGCGAAATCCTGGAAAGAGCATTTTTAGCAGGTTTCCCAGACACTCCCAGACCTTTGCTCAGATATGATTTGTTTTAGACACATGTACAAATTTGATTATCAACTTTGCTTTGTTTTATTCTAATTAGGTGAGTGATACCTGGTGAGAGTAATGAGAAATGACAGTCAACTCTAAGGGAAAAGAAAACTAAGAGGCAGAGAAATAAGCTGGTGGAACGGTGTCTGCAAAAGCCCTCACACCTCAACAATTTTGGGGATCAAGGACTCTATTTTGAATGTATTTTGATTGTTAATTATATTAATAAAAATCATCAAGAAAAGATTAATTGTGTTTCAGAGTATTCATTGTACCAGGACAGGTACAATGCATTTGGGGAGCTCTTCCATTAAAATAGCTCCTTTTGTTTATTTGGGAAGTTAATTATCACACCTCCTCCCTCCCCGCAACCACCATCCCATCCCCACTCCGCCATGAGATAAATAAGTTGTCACTGTATTTGAAGCAAATGTATATAAATTTGCATGCATGTTCTGGCCTGAAATTATTGGGTCAAAAATGAGCATTTTTTAGGTCTTTTGATGCTTTATGTCAAATAGCTTTGCAGAAAGACTACATTTCCACCTAACCATATTCATTTTTTTTTTAAAGTGAGCTATCTCTCAAGTCAAGTGGGGAAGCATATAACAAATTAATAAAGACCAATACAGTCTTTGTATCTACTATTCAGCCTGGCCAAGTCAGGGTTGAGTTAGGGTTGAGTTTACAGATGAATCTCTGGTTTGGTTGGATTGGGCCTACCCTTCACTGTCTTTCCAAGATTTACAAAATTGAGGGCAAACTTCTTTACTTGCCACTGAAAGCCTTTTGTGGTCTAGCCCCTTCACCAACCTGGCCTCATCCTCCCCCGGTGTTCCCATATCCCCCACTGATGACCTTTGTCAAAGCTTTACCTGGGACAGCCATCCTCCCGTCTCTGCCTGGGAGCCCCTCATCAACCCATCTAGAGAGGAGTGATAGTCACCACATTGCTTCTGGCACTCATCACCGTGGGCTCGGCATAGCCAACCCGTGCTGTTGTAGCCTGATGAACACGGAGCCCTACTGAGCCAGACCCAAGGCTTCTGGAAGTCCTCTTGGCACAATCACTCTTCCTCTGGTCTCACGTGGATGGTGCACTGCATTTACCTCCATGAAAACTGCTCCTGAGCCTGGGGTGCACCACAGGTTTCTGGTTCCCTGTCCACTCTTGCTGCTCCTCAGTCCCTTCACAGGCCCTATATGCCAGTCTCTCCATGTCGCTGGCAGTGAGTCTCTCCAAGTTACTGACAGTGCCCCGAGCAGGTGGTACTGCTCCCCAGCAACATGCCTTTGCATGCATTGTTCCTGTGTCCAAAGTCTTCACTCCTCTTTCCCCAGCTCCACCACCTGTTAAGTTTTCAGATCTAAGGACTGAACTCTGAACCCCGACAGAGAGAGGGAGAGGGCGGTTGTCCTAGTGCAGACCCTGCATGACCTTTAAGGCTTCAAACTCAGTCATTAGATCTGAGTGCCATGGCAGGCTGAGTAGCAGACTCACTATCTCACCGCTTCTGAAGTTGTCTATGCACCAGGTGGTCGATGTTATAACATGAAGTGGACCCAAATATTGCTCTCCATTCACCTGACAGATGCGTCACTGTGTGGTCCAACGAGACCACTAAACTTCAGGACCCTCTGTGAGGGTGAAAGAAGTAATAAAATAAAAAATAAAAAAAAATAAATGACTGTCTCTAATCACACACATCTTTGTCCCACGTCGATATCTCTTACATGGCTAATTAGCTGCTCCTGGAGTAAATAGGGTAAAAGGAAAAGCAAACGATCTGGATAGACAAGATGTTTGGAGTCTAATCAAGCCCATGAGGAGAACCTTCTCGCCCTCCCCTCTTGCATCCTTTTGGGATGCTTTAGGTGGAGATGTGATTCCTGGAGTCACAGCAGTCTTCCTGCAAACATGAGAAGAGAATCATGAGCTGTGAACACAGTGAGGACAACAGTCCAGAAAGATAGACAACGAGCATCCATCTTAACATTTTGTGCTGCTTAACCAAATGAGCAGACTCATCACTCTGGATGTTTACTTTGAAATCAAACCATTGTTTCAGGCACTAATATTCCAGGAGCCTGTTATTTGAAGCAGTAATTAACTACAACAATATTAAAACTATTCCATGCCCTCCTCTCCTTTGATGGGGTGCTAGAAAGCCTGGAGCTATATTCCCCAACTTTAAAAAAGTTAGACTTCTTTAATTCACTCTTTCCATCTCTCAGATAGGCAGTCTCTTAACTTGTCTCTGGAAAAATAATCAGAGCACATTAAAAAGATACCTCTTACTAGGCCCATTCTGTTGAGTTGCATTCTGTCAGTGTCTGTTTAAGCATTTTGATAACACACACCTAGTGACAGGAATCTGGAAAGCCATCAGCATTAATCCAAATAATCAATAGGTATTGCAAACTAATAGAAAGCTGGTTTCTGTGTTGGACAGGGCAAGGAACACAGATATAAAGAAAATCCGTTTCTCTTGTTAACTGGTCAGTGAACTAATCAGAATAACTCAGCAGATGTGCCCAAAAATGTAACGCAAGGCAGAACATGATAAATGCCAAATGGGGGATCAAGATAAAGAGCTCTGGGCTAATGAGGAGATCAAATATCACAATAGATTTTCTGGAAAGGGCTCTAGGCAGTCTGTCTCTGGTTACCCAACTGAGGAAGCAGGAAAAACCAGAAGACTGGAACAAAAATTGTCTGCGTTCCATCGTTCCCTCCTCCAGAGTTCTTAGATTTCTTTCTGACTCCCATGTGCTCTTCATTCTGGAATCTGTTTTTAAAATACATTTTCTAAAACCACATAATTATTTCTTCAAAGTTTTCTGTTCTAATTCTTTCCAAATATTCAAACACCAGGGATGAAAGTGGTCATTTTAATGGGGGAAGTTTGTTACATTGAAATCTTGTTGCAAGAGAACCAGCAAAGATGCTATTGATTAGAAAAGTCAGAACTGAATAGAAACTGCACAGGTAGCCTTCAAACACCAACAAACCAAACCAACCATCCAATCAACCACCCCTGCCCCTCCCGAAAGAAGGGGTAATACCAAGTTTACTCTACAGAAAAGGGTGCTTTGTGATTGTGGTCAAGGGAAAAGGAGGGACTTAGTAGGTACTCAGTCCATTCTATATCCTGGCTTCAGGCATTCAGGAGAAATAAACAGCTTAAAATTTCTTTCTGACAGCCTGAAATCTTAATGTCACTTTGAATTACACATGCAAAAATGTTTTAAGTTGCAATGTCGAGGCACAAATGTAATTCTCATTTTCCAGTAACATTAAGGAGACAAGTAAATTAAAGCTATTACTAACATGACTTCTAGGAGAAAGAATTTAGTCATTTATAAATTAATTTTAAGTGGCCAGGTGGAGAACATATGAACTGTTAGTGTATATTTTAAGGTGCCCCCACCCCAATTTCCAAGATATATTTACATTTGAATGATGCCAGTCTGAATAACTTTCTAGACTGGAAATCTTATTTTCTGCCGAGAGGTGATATCTGAGAAACACACATTGTTTTTTGGTTAGAACCTCTGTGGGAACCCAGGGAATGCAATAAATGGTTTCATTTTCTTGAGATACACTTGCTGTAATAGTAAAAAACTTAGAGAAGTTATTAATATTTCAATGCTGATTTAAAATATTCTCTAGAGATGATTCATTTAAAAATGTATGCAGAGATCAAATTTTTCCTGGTCTTTTTCCTTGAACATGTTATTTTTTTCCCTTTTATTCCCTATATACTTTCCCCATATATTTCCTTATATATTTCCAATTTGCATGGCAATATGATTCTGCAGAGTGATATAAAGAGGATAACTCTAAGCGTGTGATTCTTTCTATCCACCATTATTATTGGATTAATTTGCATATCTATCTTGAGGAATTATGGGATACCCAGAACTATTTCTAGAACTTTATTTGCATAATTGTCTTAATCCTTTATGAGCATTGTGACATGTGGTCTGACAAAAGATTTTTTTTTAATTTGTAAGTTACTTTATAAGTCTTATAAAGAAAGTAGAATTAAACACCTTTAGATATATGTTTAATAACCCACTGCTATTGAAAGGAGCACAATTATACAAAGGCATGATTAGTCTTCTGCTAATGGCATATTACTTTTCTTTTTGCTAGTTGGAAAAACAGCCTTGTCCGTGGAAAGTTTGTCATTTAACATTTATTCCACTCTCTCTTTGTTTTTGTTTTTTTTCAGCACATCTTGGTGAGGTCAAAATTCATTTAAACATAAGAAAATATACAATTGTCAGGGGCCTCTGTGACATTCCCTGTCTCCAAAATATCTTAATCCATGGGTGATCACAACTTTGAGTTTGGAACGGTGGCAGCAAGAAGTGGACTTCCACATTTTCTCAGTGTTTGGAATATTAATGCTCTTCTGACTAAAGCATCTAAGTAAGTTTAATTATTTCTGAATTGACAATCCTACCTCCAGTGGGTTCTTAGTTTCTTGTAAAGTTATCAGTTCAGAGCTGTCATAAGAAAATTCCGTTTGGTTGTTTGAACACTGAGAGCTGCAAGCCTGTCTTCTCTTTGCCCCACACCTGTGCTCAGGGGCCCCACAGAGGTGCTCTCCCAGCCCAACCTACAGGCCGAAATAGAAACTCAAACCAGCCAAACTGCCCTGACGTGGACACTTGGCCAGACGCTCACCTGCTCTGTTCACACCAGGAAACCCCATGCTGCGAGCCCTAAACCCTGTCACACCCTTTGGTGTTTGTGGTGTCATTGGTCCCATGTGCAGGGCAACTGCTAAACAAGAGCATAGAAATAGCATTTTACAAGTGTCAACAAATTCACAAGGATTGAAACCATACCAAGCATCTTCTCTGATCACAATGGCGTAAAACTAAAAATCATTCACATGCACACACACACACACACACACACACACACACACACACATACACACCAGGGAAAATTCCAAAATATGTGGAAACGTAACAACATGTCTCTGAGTGACTTTTGGATAAAAGAGTAAATCGAAGGAGAAATTAAAAAGTACCTGGAGACAAATGAGAATGAAGATACAAGCTACCAGATGCAGTAAAAGCATTACTAAGACAGTTTGTAGCAATCCAGACCATAAGAAATGAGAACAATTACAAATAATCTGACCTTACAAACAAAAGCAACTAAATGAAGAACCAAAACCAGTCAAAACCAGTAGTACGAAAGAAATAATAAAATTTGAGCAGAAATGAGTGAAATAGAAATTAAAAAAGACATTTCAGAAGATCAATGAAACCAAAAGCTGTTTCTTTAAAAAATATAAGCAAATTTGACAAATATTTGGCTAGGCTCACTAAGAAAAAAAGAGAGAAAATTCTAATTACTAGAATCACAAGTGAAAAAAGGTGAATTTACAACAGATATCTCAGAAATAGACAACATTATAAGAGACTATTATGAACAGCTCTATGCCAATAAATTGGACAGCCTAGAGGACAGGGACAGATTTTTAGAATCATACAGTCTACCAATTCTGAATTAGGAAGAAATGTAAAGCCTGAACAGCCATATCTCAAGCAAGGAAATTAAAGTATTCCAAAGTCTTCCCCAAAATAAAAGCCAGAACCAAATGTCTTTATTAGTGAGTTCTACCACATCTTCATAGAAGAATTAATATCTATTCTTTCAAACGTGTCCAACACTGAAAGAACAGGAGACGCTTCCAAACACTTTCTATAAGGCTAACATTACATTGATACCAAAAGCAGACAAGGACATCACGAAGAAAATTACAGACCATTATCTCTGATGAACATAAATGCAAAAATCCTCAATAAAATATGAGCAAACTTAACACAATAATACATGAAAAGGACCTTTCATCATGACCAAATGGGATTTATCCTGGGGATGCAAGTATGTTTCAATATATATGCATAGCTATCAATGTAATACACTACATCAACAAAAGGAAGGGAAAACTATATGATCATATCAATAGATGCAGAGAAAGCATTTGACAAGATTCAGCATCCATTTATGACAAAAATGTACATAAAGTTGGGCTAGAAGTAACATAATATAATAAAGGCCATATATGACAAACCCACAACAAACATCATACTTAATGGTGAAAAACTGAAAGCATTTCCTCTAAGACTAGGAAAGAGAAAAGGCTGTCCACTCTTTGTTTTTTTTAAAAGGAAATGTGCAGGCAGGTATGAAGACTGTAGTAGGCAAGCAGGCAGGAAGAGAAAAGAGGAAGAAGCACCCTATCTTATTTTTATTTAGTTGTTCACAGCGGTTGTTCCCTCCGGATTCAGGACTTGAACCCAGGGGTATGTGACCTGTGCTCCTTTGGAGGTGAGTAACTTATATGCTGCTCCACCAAGGCACACCTGTCCATTATTTAAAATATATATTTTTTAGTATTATAGTAACGTTGCTTTACAAATTAAAATAACTCCTTATGTGTAGGTTCCTCATATGTATGATTTCGCCATTCCTCAGATCTATGTCAGTGCTCCCTGCTCTCCACCAAATCACCAAGTGTTCTTCACCATTGTCCAGTGGGCGCCACCACCACTTGCCCACCCACCCGATTCCATTCCCTATTGGTAACCTCAGTTCTATTGCAAGTGTCCAAGGGTTGCTTTTCTTCATCTGTTCCTTTGTTTTGTCTATTCAAATTCCATCTATGAGTGAGATCATCTGGTATCTTTCTTCTTTTGACTTGTTTTACTTAGCGTAATCCCCTCTAGTTCCATCCATGTTGATTCCAGTGACAGAGTTCCACCTCTTCTAAGGGCTGCATAGTACTCCATTGTGTATATATACACACCACATCTCCTTTATCCATTCATCTGATGCTGGGCACTTACGTAGTTTCTACCTCTTGGCTATTGTGAATAGGGCTGCAATAAACATGGGGTGATAAATTTCTGAGGATGAGTGTTTTTGTATCTTTTAGATAGACACCCAGAAGTGGGATGGCGGGATCATATGTGACTTATTCAACTTTTTGAGGAATCTCCAAACTGTTCTCTACAGGGGTTGCACCAATTTGCACTCCCACCAACAATGCAAAAGGGTTCCCTTTTCTCCACATCCTGGTCAACATTTGTTCTTTTCAGACTTTTGGATAAAAGCTAGTCTCTCAGGCGTAAGGTGATATCTCATTGTTTTTTTAATTTGCATTTTCCAGGGAATAGAAACATCTTTTCATGTGCCTGTAGGTCATCTGGATATCCTCTTCAGATCAGTCTCCAATTCTTTTTCCCATTTTTTTGACTGGATCACCGATTGTTCTGTTGTTAAGTTTTATGAGGTCTTTGAATATTTTGGATATTAAATCCTTGTCAGAAATATGGAATGCAAATATCTTTTCCCAGTTAATTGGTTGTCTTTTTACTTTGGTGATGTTTCCTTTGGCTGTCAAGAAGATTTTTAGGTTGATGTAGTCCCAATTGCTTACTTTTGTTTTGTTTCCCTTGATGCTGGAGTTGAGTCCCCAAAGGCCCCTCTAAAGCTGACATCATGGAAAGATTTTTCTATGTTGTCTTCCAAAAATTTTATAGTTTCCAATCTTATGTCAAGTCTCTAGGCCACTTTGAGTTAATTTTTGTGAATGGTGTTAGAGAGTGGTCTAGTTTCATTCTTTTTCATGTGGCTGTTCAGTTATCCCAACACCATTTACTGAAGAGATTTTCCTTTCTCCATCATAGGCTTTTGGCTCCATTGTTGTTGATTAACTGATTGTATGCGTGTGATTTCTGGTGATTCAGTTCTAGTCCACTGATCTGTGCCTCTGTTATTATACCAATACCTTTGTGGTATAGTGCAATGTCTGGGAGTGTTATCCCTCCAGATTCGTTCTTTTTTTAATTATATTTGTTTTGACTATTTGGGGTCTTTTGTTGTTTCATTCAAATTTTAAGAACTTTCATTCTATTTCCTTGAAATAAGCCTGTGGGGACTGCATTAAATCTTTATATTGTCTTAGGTAAGGTGATCATTTTAACAATGTTGTTCTTCCCAACCATGAGCAGGGTATGTCTTTCCATCTCTTTGTATCCTCCTCTATTTCTTTGAAGAAGGAATTGTAGTTTTCATTTAACCTCCTTTGTTAAGTATATTCCAAGATATTTGATATTTTTTACTTCTGTTTTAAACGGTGTGGTTTTCTTGATTTCGTTTTCTTCTAGTGTGTTGTTTGCATATAAAAATGCAACGGATTTTTGGGCATTGATTTTGTAGCCTGCCACTACTGTATTCGTTGATTAGTTCTAACAGTGTTTTGACAGTTTTTAGGGTTTTTAATAAATATAATGTCATCTGCAAATAATGACAGCTTTACTCCTCCTATCCAATTTGGATTCCCTTTATTTCTTTTTCTTGCTTAATTGCTCTGGCTAAGACCTCCAGTATGATATTAAATAGCAGTGGGGAGAGTGGACATCCTTGCCTTGGTCCTAACCTTAGAGAAAATGCTTTCAATTTTTCACCATTGTCTATGATGTTCGCTGTGGTTTTATCATATGTGGCCTTTATTATGTTGAGGTATGTAACTTTTATCCCCATTATATGCAGGTTTTTTGGTTTTTTTAAATCATGAATGAGTGTTAGATCTTGTCAAAAGTTTTCTCTGGGTCTATTGATTTGATCATGTGGATTTTCTCTTTGCTCTTTACATGTTATATTACATTAATATATGGGTCTATTGATTTGATCATGTGGATTTTCTCTTTGCTCTTTACATGTTATATTACATTAATATATTTACATATGTTGAACCATTCTTATATCCCTGGGATTAATCCCACTTGTGTCATGATGTATGATCTTTTGATGCATTAATGGATTCAGTATGCTAATATTTTGTTTTGCCTCTATGTTCATTAGAGATATTGGTCTGTTTTTCTTTCTTGGTGACATCTCTATCAGCTTTTGGTTTCAGTGTGATATTAGCCTCATAGAATGTTTGGAAGTGTCCCCCATTTTTTAACATTTTGGAAGAGTTTGAGAACAGGTATTAATTCTTCTCTAAAATTTTGGTAAAACTTATTAGAAAAGCCACCTGGTCCAGGGCTTTTACTTTGAGGGAGACTTTTGATTACCTCCTCAATTTCTTTGCTCATGATTATTCTGTTCAGGTGCTCCAGTTCTTCCAGATTCAGCCTTGATAGACTGTATTTTTCTAAAAGTTTGTCCATGTCCTCAAGATTGTCCAATCTACTGGTATAGACCTGTTCTTAGTAATCTCTTATGATGTTTTGTATTTCCTTGGTATCTGTTGTAACTTCTCCCTTTTCATTCTGATTCTAGTTATGAGAGTTTTCTTTTTTCTTTGTGAGGCTCAACAATGGTTTCTCAATTTTATTTTTTCAAAGAACCAACTTTCGGTTTCAGTGATCTTCTGGATTGTCTTTCATTTTCTATTTCATGTATTTTTGCTCATGTATTTGTTATTTCCTTTCTTCTGCTGATGTTTGGCTATAATTATTCTTTCTCTAGTTGTTTTTTTTTTAAGTGTAGGGTGATATTGTTAGTGACTTTTGTTTGTTTGTTGAGATAGGCCTGGATTGCAATGAAATTCCTCTTAATAATGTTTTGCTATATCCCATAGATTCTGGTAACTTGTGTCTTCTTTATTTGTCACTATGTATTTTTTAAGTTCCTCTGATTTTCTTTTTTACCCAAGAGCCATTCTGCAGTCTATTGTTTAGTATCCTATTAATCTGAGGTCTTCCAGTTTTCTTTTTGTGGTTGATTTCTAGTTTCAAGCTATTATGTTCGGAGAAAATGCTACTTATGATTTCAAGCTTTGCAAATTTGTTGATGTCTTGTGTTCCAACATATGATCTGTCTTTGAGAATGTTGCATGTGCACCTGAAAATAAAGTGAATTCTGTAGTCATTGGATGAAGTGTTAGGTATGTGTCCATTAGACCTAACTGTACCAAATGGTCATTTAAAGTTGCTATTTTCCTGTAAATTTCTGCTTGGTTAATCTGTTCATTGTTCTAAGTGGGGTGCTGAAGTTTCCTACTGTTACTGTGTTGCTGTCAGTGTCTCTTGTCAGTTCTAATAACACTTTCTTAATATATTTTGTTGCCCCTTCATTTGGTGCATATATGTTAATAAGTATTATTGGCAATTAAATCATTATATAATGTCCATCTCTGTCTTTTGTAATGCATATTAGTTAGAATTCTGTTTTATCTGATATAAGTATGGCTGTTCCTCTTTCCACCCTGCCCCTGTGGGTTGTACTGCTACTGTAGGATTATCTTCCAACAATTGACTTTCAGCCTATGCTTATCTTTTGAACGATGAGTTTCCAGAATGCAGCAGAAGATTGGGTCCTGCTTTTTAATCCATTTGGCTGCTCTGTGTAATTTGATTGGTGAGTTCAGTCCATTAACATTTAAGATATTGTATATATGTATATATTGTATATATTTATTGCCATTTTGTAATTTGTCTTGGTGTTGTTTCAGACAATGCCTTTGTTCTTCTCCTCTTCTTAGATGGCTTAAATGTAGTTATGTTTTGATTGGTTTTTCCCTTTTTTTCTCTTCTATGCTTTTGCCCTGTAGATGTGTTTTGTGGTTACCCTGAGGCAAACATTAAGAAGTCTATGTTTATTTCCTATTTTCATTTGAAAGTAGATTAGTCTTGCACTCATTCTAACCATCCACATTTTTATTCTCCTCTTTCCCACTTTTTATGTTTTACTGTCTTACTGTTTTTAATTGGGATTTGTTTATACTTTATTGAGCTTCCTTTAGTAGTTTCTGTAGAGCTAGTTTTGTGATGAAGTGCTTTACCTTTTGTTTATCTGAAAAGCTTTTTATCATCCCTTTATTTCTAAATGATAATCTCTCCGGGCATTGTAAAATCCTTTTCTTTCAGCACTTTGATTATGCCATTCTTTTCAGCTTGTATAGTTATTTCTCAGTTGAGAAATCCATTGATAACCTTATGGGGACTCCTTTGTATGTGACTCATTTTTCTTTAGCTGCTTTTAAGATTCTTTATGTTGTATTTTTGACATTTTGACAGCAAGTGTCTAGGTGTAGGTCTGTTTGGGTTTCTTTTGTTTGTACCTCTTTGAGCTTCCTGGGTCTAGAAACTCGCCTCATTTCTCAGGTTAGGGGAGTTCAGCTATTACTTCTTCAAATTCTGTTTCTGTCCCCCTTTCTCTCTCTTCTCCTTCTGGGAACCCTATGATGCAAATATTGTTCCCTTGGAATTTATTCCATAGATCTCAAATGGTGTCTTCATTTTTTTTCTCTTTTCTTGTTTGCTTGAGTACATTCCTCTGCCATTTATCTTCTAGCTGATTCTACTGGAGGCTAAATTTATTCTACTCTTGAGTTCCTCTATAGAGTTCTTTAGTTCATCTATTGTGTTCCTCATTTCTTTTGATATCTGGTTTCATTTATCCCTTCTCTTTTTTGTTCTTTTTTTCTTCCTCTATTGTTTTCTTGACTTCCACGAGTATGCTTATCACTGTTGTCCTAAATTCATCCTCGGGTAATTTGCATATATCTGTTCTAGTTGGATTTCCCTCTGTGGTCTTAATTGGATCTATAATTTCATGTATATTTCTCTGTCTTTGCTCTGTTTGGCATTGTTTATGGTTCTGTAGGTTAGGTTTCCCTGCAATTATGGTTTTTGTATAGGGTATCAGCTTGCACCAAATAAGTCTGTATCTTGACTTGAACATTAGAAAATTCTTGAGTTTTGTGTGCTCACCACAGTTTGGATTTGTTCAGTTTCTTGAGTGAAACTAGTTTGGGATTGGAGTTTGTGTGGGGGCTGCAGAACCTTCCCCAGCATCACAGATATGAATGGTAAGGACCATCTTGTTGTTAGCCGCCAACCAGCAATCCGGCTGCGGGTGCAACTCCTCCCACAGGGTGGTGCTAGTGGGTATCACTGAAGGCTCCTCTCTTCTGAGAGACTTCCTTTCAGTCTGGGAGCAGTCCTATTACTCCAGAGAAATATGTGGGAGGGGTTGGGAGTAGAGAATTCACCTAGCTGCCTTCCATTTTTGGCAGTGCCCTGTATAATTTCCCTTCAGGGGCTCTCATTCATTTCCACCAGGGTGTTGGTCCTCCCTCTTCACTGCATCAAGACCCTCTCTGCCATCTCCGTGTTCTGGTCCTACTGGGTGAGCTCCCTGCTATCAGAGTGACTCTCTGAGACAGCTGTTTTTTCCCTCTACTCAGCCCAAATCCTGAATCTGTGATATAGCTCTGAACCCTGATGTTTTCATCCACCTTTTGTAGTGGTGATTGTTGCCGCATTCTCTGTAATCTCTGGACCTGCTTTTCCTCAGCATGTATGTCTGCAAAATAGGTTAATGCTTAGTTGCTCTGTGGGGAGGAGGCAAGACTTGCTCCTACCGGTTCACCATCTTGACTCTTTTCCATGCTGTCCACTCTCACCACTGCTGTTTAATATTGTACTGGAGGACCTAGTCAGAGAAATTAGGCAAGAAGAACAAATAAAAGAGACCCAAATTGGATAAAAAGTCAAACTATAACTATTTGCAAATGATGAAGCAATTTACATAGAAAACCCGAAAAACTATTAGAATTAGTGAGTAAAGTGGGGGGGGGGGAGGGACTACAATATTAATGCACAAAATTGTTGAACTTTATATGCAAAAAAGTGAAAAAAGTATTAAATCAAGAAAACTATTCCATTGACAATAAAAACAAAAAGAATTCCTTAGAATATGCTTAAGAGAGGAGGTGAAAGACTTGTATAATGGAAGCTATAAGACACTGTTAAAAGAAGTAAAAGAAGGAGGTGGAAAGATAGTTCATACTCATGATTGGGAAGAATTAACATTATTAAAATGCCCATCTTATCAAAAACAATATATAGGTTTAATTCAAGCCCTGTCAAAAGTCCATTCACATTTTTCAAAGAAGTAGATAGAACAAAATTTTTAAAATTTGTATGGAATCACAAAAGACCCCGAATAGCCAAAGCAATCATGAGGAAAAAGAACAAATGAGGAGTTATCACACTCTTAGAACTTGAGCTATACCACAAAGTTATAGTAATAAAACTTGTGTGGTTTGATCAGTGGAATAGACATGAATCACCAGAAATAGGCTTACACATATATTGTCAGTTAATTTACAACAAAGGACCCAAGAGCATATTATAGAAAAAGGAAAGTCTTTTTCAACAAATTGTGTTGGGAAAGCTGTACAGCACATGCAAACGAATAAATCTAGACCACTCTCTGATACCATATAAAATTAATTCAAAGTGGATTAGAGACTTGTATGTAAGACTGGAAATCATAAAATACTTAGAGGAAAACATAGGGAATACATTCCATGACATTGGTCTTAGAGAGGTCTTCAGGGACTGAACTCCAGTGACAAAGGAAGCAAAAACAAATGGGATTATATCAAACTAAAATGCTTCTGCACAGCAAAGGAAAACTTCACCAAAATGAAATATCCTACTGAGAGAGTGAAGATATTTGTACATCATACATCTGACAAGGGCTTAGTATTCAAAATATGTAAAGAACTCATGAAACTCAACAGAAAAACTAACAACCTAATCAAAAAAAATAGGCAGAGTAACCGAATAGACATCTTTCCAAAGAAGACATACAGATGGACAAAGGCACATGAAAAGATGTCCCTCCTTACTTATTATTAGGGAAATTCAAATCAAAACAATGAAATAATACCTCACACCTATGAGAATGACTATTATCCAAAAGATTGGAAAGAACAAAATGTTGGTGAGGATCTGATGCAAAGGGAACACTTTTTCACTCTGGGAGTGTAAATTGGTAAGACCTTTATTAAAAGCAGTTTGGAGATTCCTCAAAAAATTGAGAATGGAAGTTCCATCTGATCCTATCATCCCACTTGTAGGTACTTCTCCCCAAAACATAAAAAATGAATTAACAGAGACATACGAACCCCTATGTTTATTGCATCTTTAAAATCATCAAGAATTGGGAACTGCCTAAGTGCCCATTATCAAATGAACGGATAAAGATGTAGCCTATGTATGCAATGGAATGCTACACAGTCCTAAAAAGATGAACTCTTGTCATTTGTGACAATGTGGCTGGAACTAGAGGGAATTATGCTAAGCGAAGTAAGACAGGAGAAAGACAAATACTGGGTAATCTCATTCATATGTGGAGTTTAAAGAAACAAAGCCAATGGACAAAACAAAAAGCAACCCTTGCATATTGACAGAATTGAAATTACCAGCAGGAGGGGTCTGGCAGGCAGGAGCAAATGGTGGTGGTGGTCCAATGGACAGTGGTGGAAGATTTTTGGTAATTTGTTGGTGGGTGTGGTGTGCTGTCATATATTTGATCAATGGTGAACTTGCGCATAAGGACTTGTGTTATTTTGTAAATCAAAGTTATTTCAATATTTAAACAAGAAAACCCCAATGTTTTAATGATAACAGAATGAAGTATGTGGTTTAACAAAGTGGTGCCCTTCAGAAATTATTCCATTTGTATTACTTAGGGTAGAGGTGGAAGGGTTTTAACAGAGACTCCCCGCAAATGGTGAATAACTTCATTGTTTCTCTTGTGTTCTAGGAGATTGTCTCGGTGTCTCAGAGATCATCCAGCAAGCTGACTGGAGATTCAGCTCCACCCTTCTTCCCCACAAACTTTCTTGCTCTGGGTCCTCAGTAGATTATTGTTGCACCTCCCTGTTCGAGACCAAGTTGAGTGCAATTTTCCTTTAAGTGAATGAGGCCCATTTTCCTGCTCAGAACTCAGAAGAACTGTCAGATGGCCCGCACCCAGCCAAGGGTAGTGGGTACATGCTCTCTCTAGATGTCTGGATAGTTGGCCATGTGCTAAAACTATTGAGGGGTGAAGGAGGACAGAAAAGAGAGAGGAGCACAAAAGAGGGAAAATGTGAGGATGAATTGGTAAATTGTGGAAGGCAATTGGAGTCTACTAGCCACATCTTCCATTCATAGATTTCCCCCTCTCCTAACTGAATCCAGTAAAATTAGAGTATATTAATATTTGCTTTTCAGCAGACAATATTCAATCCCCAGAATTCGATCATAACCGTAGACAGCAACATTCTTCTTAAGTCTCTTACTTTGGATAATATTTTCTCTTAAAATTTTATGCAGGAGCAAATAATCATTCTTGCATACATACTCTGAATCTGAAATATTTTGCTCCACCATTTCAATTCCAACTTGGGATTTTGAAAATCTCAAGAGTAAAAGTTTAGGCACAGGCTGATCAATGAAAGGATTCTGGCAAGATCTAAGCAGAGTGCCATCATTAAGAGAAAATGAATGGGTGTTATTGCTAAGCCACTGTGGCTGTGGCTGTGTTTCCTGTATGGAGTAGAAACTAGTAGACCCTCTGAAGAAGGGAACATATTTACTTAATACAGGTGAGGTAGAGGTTGAGGGTGGGTAGAACTGGGACAAGGCTGACATTGAGATGGTAACTGTGATAAGATACTAGCTAGGTATATGAATCTTCCTTACTCAACTTCGACTTTCTGTTTATGTTTAAATATTTCCATAACAAAGGTTATTTTGCTTGTTTGTTTTTAAGAATGTGCCAGATACACTCAGGTCAGCCTCAATCTTGTCTATAAGAAACACGTCTGTTCCCAGTCATGTTGAGGGAACTCAATTTGTGAAACTTCCCAACAGTTATTCAAATCTACCTTCATAAACACAATTTCCCCAATTTTCTGATGATTTAGAATTTGTACAACAAAAATACTTTTTTCATAAATGGCATCACATGCAATCAAGATGATGAAAATTGGAATTAAAACAATATTGAAATTTGCTCAGCTTACATCTAGGACTGAATTTATTTTAGCCAGCCCCTTTTCTATGAAAGCCCTTTAAAGAGCTTTATATAACAATTCTTCCTCAAAACACAGTCAACTGCAGAGCTGTTAAATAACTGGTCTTTCTGACTCTGAAAAGTGTATTACGTTCGCTTTCCCACTTTTTAAAAATACTGCCTTTTCCATTTTTGACTGATACTCAAAAATTAATCATTAAATAAAAGTCGAGCAGGCACAAAACATCTTCAGGCTAATCCAATGGTTTTCCCAGGGTTCAGCCTGCACCAGCCACACCCAGGAGCCATTTGGCAGTCACAACTCTGGTGATCAACTGGCATCTGGTGGGTAGGGACTGGAGGGCTGCCAAACACCCTATAATGCACAAAGACAGTCCCCCACGGCAAAGATCACCTGGCCCAGAAGTCTGTCGCATCAAGATGGAGAAACTCTGGAGGGAGTCTTGGAGAACTCATGGCTGTCCTTCCGGGCAGCAGTCCTGCCTGGGGCCGGGTGCAGTCCAGCATGTTCCAGGCTTTGTGATCTGGACAGGCTCTCATGGATGGTGTGCACGAGCCAGTCTGCACAGTCCAGGTTTTCCACACACACTTCACACTCACTGCCTTAGTTCTGCCTTTATAGTCCGCCGCATTAGTTTGCAATTAAAAAACATTTTTTTGAGTTGGTACACATCAAAGTAAAATTTTGTTAAAAGTTGGTTAAGATGTTTTTTAACTGAGGGAAAATGGATGATTGACTCACTTGAGTTTCCACCACTTACGAAAAAGGATCTATCAACCATTATATGAAAACAACATTTAACAAAATTGCTCAAAGTGCCTGTTTCTCTACCCATAATTCTACTTGCTGAGGTCGTTTCTTTTTTTTTCAACAAACTCGCTGAAGGATGTTTCTTGGAAAACAAACTAAATTGAACTCAAAATACTATTTCTGTGATAGAGCAAAATTCCATATATTTATGGGAACGTAAGCCCAAGTGGTAAAGTTATAAACAGTGTGCAATGGTCAATTTTGGCTGCATGAATTACTACAAAATGGACAATTTCTTTCTGAAATGGTTAGTGGGTTGGCATGGTTGAGTTTAGATGGTTAAACACATTTCAGAAGTTGTTTATTTGCAACTTAAAATTTTTGGTGGGATATTTTTCAAGGTCCGACTACACTGGCATCACTGTACGCTTAGCACATAGAATCCTGCCTAACCACCCCTGCCGCCGTTTGATGAACTGGCCCCAGGAAAGCCCAGCAGTTCGCTCCTGACCATAATCAGTTTTGTCTGTCATAATTTTCCTTCATGCTCTGATCCCCCACTGATTTACACATTGTTCTGTTATGCTTTCAGAGAGGCAGGCAGGCAGGCAGGAATCAAGGTAGGCAGGCAGCAGGCAGGCAGGATGAGAGAGGAGGAAGCAGCATTTTATTTATTTGTTAATGTAATCGCAGCACCCCCCACCCCCACCCCAGGCTCTGAGCCCAGTTCTTTGGGCTGCATGTGGATTTCACCCCAGGTGCGGGCTTGATCACCAGGGTTGCCAACACAATGCATTTTTGTATTACCTTGTAACATGCAGACAGAACATCCCTGTGTGTAAAATGAAAATGCACATCCAGTTAGTGCTATTTTTCCAACTTTGGAGACTGTGCTCCCTCTAGAATGTGGGTTCTGTAAGAAATCTGCTTGGAATAAAAACTGACGACAACTGTGACAAAAATAAGGATATAATATTAAAATAAATCAAACGGTATGCAATACTGTCATTATTCTGATACAGAATTTTTACACAGCAATATTGATACGGACACAATGGGAGGGTGTCAGGCAATCCAGTGAGGATAGACCTTTTGGTTACAAAGAAAGTTTAAATTACAACTTAATATCAACATAGAAATGGCAACAAGGGTTATGCCAGAGCAAAGTCAGTATTTCCTCTTCAAGTGACATTTTTAGGAACATCTCTAACTATGAGACTTTGGAAAAAAAAACTTTATAAAAAAGAAAAATACAATATTGTATTGGAAGAGAAGTCTTTATAAGAAAATCCCAAATTTAGAAACTTGGATTAAATTGACTTCCTATTCCTTTTGCTCTCACGCCAGTAGGCCTGAGTCCACTGACACAGGCAGGGCCAGTGAAAGCTGGAGACACCCTGGCCTGCACTCCATAGGAGATTAGTGTGAAGTGTCCAATTCAACCACACACTCCTTTCACTGAGTATCAGGCAAAAGGCTCCATTCTCATCAGCAATTCTGCCAGCAAACCAAAGGATGTGAACTTTAAAATGCTAGAGACACACAGAGGGAAATGAACCACAAAGTGAGGGTATTAAAAGTTTTAAAGTCAGAGACAAGAGAGCAAGGGGCGTGTGTAAGTGAGCACACATATGCTGGGGGGACAGGGACAAAGGGGAGGGATTTAGGGAAAAATAACTTTCTCTAACAAAATATCCAATTCTTTCTCTCGTCTTTTTGAAAATGGGTGTTACTGGCATTAAAAAAAACAAAAACAAAAAACCCAAGCTAAACCTAAACACAAACAGGGGAATGAGAACCAGTTCCATAATGACTTGCACATTATATTTCTATCCAAAATTAAAATCCTCTTTCAATTGAAAAAAAAAAATCATTCCAAAATCAAAAGATCAAAATGTTACTTGGAAAGTTGAGGAAGCAACAGAATTTCCTTCTGGCATATTATTTGTTTGGCACAATCACACATAAACAGACTTTACAGACATGCAGTTGATCACATTTAAAGTTGCTACTCTAAAGTGATTACTTTCGGGCTAAACAAATAAAGCGGTTAAATGAAGTCCGTAAACAGGCTAATCCGGGCATACAGGGACAAGTGTGATGCATTCTCCTCCCAAAAAAGGGAACCTAAAATAAAAAAGGAAAACTGAGTTAGAACAGGAACCATTAAAAACCAAAAAACTCCCCAAGCCAAACTATTCTTTGAATAATAGTGTTTATTGAGTTATGAACTATTCATTGACGATATGCTCAGCACTTTTTATATTATCCTTTTCTAGCTTTACAATCATCCTGTGAAGTCAGCACCCTCTAATCATACCCATTTTACAGGTAAGAGACTGAGGCAAGGAGAGATTAGCAGCTTGGCCAAGTTCACATATTCAGAATTTGAAACTTGGCTGGCAGCTGGGCCTGAGAAACAAGGTTTTTAACCACCACCTACAGGCCTTTTACTTTTTCTCATTTTATTATCCTGTTAGTGAAGCTTCTGCAGAGAGCATAACATTATGGATATGGCCACATCTATGTTATGAGAGAATGCTAATTCACAGTCCATGAGAAGTATAGAAAGTTACATGTTTGCACACAAATGTCACAAGGAGTTAAATCTCTGGGGGCAGGAAGTAAGGAGGGGAAAATTAGTGAAGGGGTAAGCTCAGTTTGCACTAATAGAACAAACCAGATCTAGGGAAAGCCTGCAGACAAAAGTTGGAGTCATTCAACTGATATTTTGTAGAGTCTTGCCCATGTCATGATGAAGTCATATTAAAGAGTCAACCAGAAACCGGCATGGAGGCTCCCTGGGCCTGGCCTGGTGGAATACACACACAAAGTTTATGATTTCTACAGGCAGAGAGAAAAAGTGATTCGCTGCCTGCTAGGAATGGTACCTTCCTGAGCCTCGGCCTGCTTGCAGATCCTGTGGAGGATGTTTAACCCAAACCCAGGCCCAGAGGCCGATCACGGTCAATGAAATGCGAGGCACTCCTAGTTCTGAACCAAGGCACTGCCAGAGAAGGAAGCCTCACAGACTTCTGCCTCGAGGTCCTTCCACAGTTCAAACCTAGCTGAAAGATGCCTCCAGCCAGGGTCCCAGCTCAAAGGCATTTCCACTATCATGCTAGCGTATTTTCTCTTCTATTCCACCAAAAGAGGTCACCCCACACCAACGATCTGTCCTTAGAAGAAAATCTGAGTGGCATCCTCCAGGTGCCTTCTAAATAACTGACACATTTTGAGATGGGGTGGCTCTCTGCAGACAGTGGCAGAACCATTCTGACCATCTGGGGGTTGAACTGATAGGACAGACCCAACCGTGTGGCAGACGAATAACCGTGATTGTTCCAGATGTTATCTTTGGGTGGTGCCATGTTTAGGTTCTTCTTACCTCCTTTCTCCTTTTTCTTCTCTTCCTCTTTCTTCTTTCCTGCCTTCCATTTCCCAAAAGGTGCTGGAAGGACCAGGAAGATGATGGAGATCAATAAATCGCCAGGGGAAGGTGCGGGAGGGAAGGACACATGAGTCATATGGATGGGCAGAGTCACCCAGTGCTGTGGTTTTCTTCCAACGCATGACTTTCCGGTTGTCGCAACAGTGTCCACACATGGCACCACATGCCTCTGCCGTGCACACGCATGCTCAGAATGGTTCTGTCACTGTGTGTGTCTAAGGGTACGCAATGGCTGGCTCACTTGTTGCCATCAAAAATATGAGGGAGGTGGGTGCAGCGGGACTGGCTTGATCAAGTAGTTACAAGTGGAAATTACAAGAACTTAGAACCCATAAATGTTTATGAGCCCTTCTGACCAGAGACTTTGAGAGTTTCGTTTTTTGATTCTATTTTTGTTTCTTTGTTTTTGCCAGGCCTAAAAATCCTGCTTGACCAGTGGTTCTCAGCTAGGAGTATTCTGTCCCCATTTCCCCAGGGGACATCTGGCAATGTCCAGAGACACGTTTATGTCCCTCAGTGGCGGGGGTGGGGGAGCGGGGAAGAGTTGCTGCTGGCATGTAGTGGGCCGAGACCAGGGACGCTGCTAAGGCTTCTCTGGTGCACGGGACAGCTTCTCCAGCAAAGAAAGCTCTGGCCCCAAACGCCAGTCATCCTGAGGTTGTGAAGCACTGACATAGGCCTCAATATCTAAGGAAAATGTGTTCAAAATGGATGCACAAGAACTATAATGAATTCATCAAACTGTTACACACGGGAAACACCATGTTTCTTTTACCCATTTCTTCAACAGTATCTATTGTGTGTTAATTACAGATCAGGCCCTATTTTAGGTGCTGTGCACACATGATCAACAAAACACCAAGGTCCTCCCGATCATGGTTATTAAATTTTAATGCTGATAGGCGGCTACCCAGTGAAGACAATCCCCGTCAAGCTGCTTTGTGCATCGTGACACTGTAGGCACTCTGGCCTGTCACGTGGCTCATAGTGCCTTGAAAATAGCAGAAAAGAAATGTAAAGTTGGTGGCCTGCTACAGACCAGGCCTCCTAACACATCGTGTGTGTACCCACACCAGACCCAAGCACCAGATTGTCCCCTTATTCTGCCAGCAGTTAAGCAACTTCCTCCTGAAACAGATGACCCAGCTAGAAAGGGAATGGACAACTTATCCTTGTCAAACCTAACCCCATGTTCTCCCCAGTTTTGCTCTCTTCTCGAATAGCAGCATGGCCAGACTCCAGGCTTTTTGAAGGGAACCGGCCAGCCTCGTTTATGAGCACACAGCACTTAGCCTAGTGCATCAGAGATTCTCAAGAGAGTTAATGTTAAATGCTCACCCCTTGCTGCACCTCTGAAGGTGAAGGGGTGATATTTGCAGGTTCTCTGGCCACCTCTCATCCTGGCAGTGTGACTCACACCACCAAACTCAGAGATGGTTGACCATGAAGTCCAAGAAGCTGAAGCCCCCACCTCCTCACACCCCAGCTGTACAGCCCCTGCAAGGCCTAGGTGGGGCCTTGCAATGTGTTCCCCAGGCTCCAGTGTTTTGTGAAACTTTCAAGCTCATCTTTGTATCTTTTCTTTTTCTTTTTGAAGACTGCCTGCACTTTAACCTAGATCAGCCTCAGCTGACCCTAAGGCAATGCTAAACTGTCATGCAGGCCCCCTCACACCTAGATGCTCCTTGATTCTTAGCAAACCCACTTCCTTCCCTCCCCGAGCCTTCCTTAACTGCACCAACCCCTAGCAACTCCCTTCCTCCTACCCTCCTGCCAGCCCCAGAGGACAAAGACCACGTTTCTGATCAGATATGCGCAGAAGACCCTTGCCAGTTTCTTGACTGGACCTTCCCCATTCACACATCCTGGTTGACAAATCTGACAGGTATCTAATAGTCACAAACACGTGAGATGGCATTTACAGACGATCCATTTTCAGATGTACAAATATAGTCAAGGAGCTAACAGTTCCATCCAAATGTGATGCTTTACTTTGGAATCAACTATACACTTAGCCCAGAGTTTCTGAGAGCCTGAAATTCCAAACAGGCAATTGCCAAGGCAGCGCAGCCAGCTCTTTTCAAGAAGGCATGGTCCTTATCCATTTTCAGCAATTTTAAAAAAGGAAAATAGCATAGATACAAAATATTAAGCTTGCTTATGATTTCACTCCTGTCAAGTGTGTTCCAGAAGGGAATATGAAGGGATACTTGAGGAGAAGCCCAGTGAGGAGATGGGGAAAGTTCTGGAACTATTATATTAAGACCAGTTTGTGACAACAAAGTTGTACAGTTAAAAATTCACACAGATGATTACCACTGTACCTTCATGTGGTAATGTCTTCAATTGTTTCTTTTAGAATTTTTTTGGAATAGGTATATGGCCATATATCTCTAAGTAAGTGTATTATGTATCTATTTCCCTTGCGTGAGGCTGCTCTGGGGCTTCCACTGTGCTGATGCCTCAGAAAAAGTTAAAAGGGGAGCACTGGGTGGGCCTTGCTGCCGTGCGGAGCTGCGTTTGGGTTAGGGATGCTGCTGGCATGTGGATGCTGGGACTCTGGGCCTAGCGAGACACAAAACATTCACAAGAAAGCCTGTGTGGGTCAAGGGGACCCTGCATACAGCTCGTATCTGGGCTGTGGCAGCCAGCACCCTGTGTGAATGACAGGCAGTAAGCTGTGTACTGGAGTAGAGGATGAGTTCCCAAAGAGATGGCAAAGCTGCATGTCCTCTCCTGCGTCCCGTAGGGCTAAGTTGGTGCAGTCTTAGGTCGATGGTGCTCCACTGGGAAGATTCCCAACCCCACAGCCTAATTCTAACCACAGGCCGTGGGTCCGTGTCTGGAGACGTCATGTGGTTGTCATTGCTGGGAGAGAGGCACCACTGGCATTTTGCATGTAGAGGCCAGGGATGTTTCTACAGATCTGATAGTGCACATGGGTCTCCACATAAAGTTACGGGGTCCAAAATGTCAGTCGTGCCCAGGCTGAGAAGACTCCACTGGGCTAAACCATATTTATATTCTGGGTGTCTCTTTTCCAATTTGAACTGTCGTCTTAGCTATGATGTTGCCCCTAGAGATCAAATGTATATCGACTCTAACTTAGCAATGCCAGAGGAAAGATGGAGAATTAGCATATTAACCATTTTTCTATCCATTGCAGCTATTTTCTGTATATTTTAATTTGTATTTAAAAGGCATACTCTCTTTTGAAACCATATTTAAGCTGATAGTGCTTCATCATAGGTTGATTCTAAAATAGAAACAACTAATACTTTTCTCATTTTTTTTTTTTTTAGTAACACAAACAAGACCCAGTTTTAATAAAAGTATTAATCACAGCACCATAAACTTTCAAAGTCAATCAGTAGTCACAATGGGATGGAAATAGCTAATCTTTTCAGTAAAGTCTGAAAAGTATGGGTATTAATAGAAATTAAAAGTTTATTTAAACAGAAAAGTATTCCCTGTAGAGATATATGATCAGTATTTCATTCTTAATTTTAAAAATGAATACACGCTAAAATACACCTTGTGACCTCAACCAGAAACTGAACCCCTCAGAGGCTTACTATTGCCATATGGAGAACATGACAGAAACAAGCCAACTTTATAGGCTGGTTGTGCATAGTCAGTAGGAAAAACACACAAAGTAAAGAGCACAGGCTATGGCATGTCATGGCACCCAGTGAGTGGCAGCTATCATTGCCTCTATTCCACAAGCTTGTCCACAGTCTGGGTCACTTTTCACTTGTTTCAGCAAACAGGATTGCTTGATTTTAATATCTGGGGCATGAGGTTTGACCAATACTATAGAAGAATAACATCATTGTTAAAGGGGAGGGTTGACCTAAGGGTAAACTTTTTGGTGACACATCTTTAATGTATAAAAGATGGTGGGGGTGGGGGCAGCCTTCCCTCCACCTGGGAGTCTAGCATTGAGAGAGACAACTATGGGCTTAAAACCTTTTCTCTCTTAAGATGGCTAAGCATAAAAGGTGCATGTCATGTTTAAAAATGACAGCAAGGTCTCCAGGGGCCCCACCGTGGGAGGAACAGGAAGTATTTCTCCAGGAAACCACTGAAAGCCACGTCAGCCTTCAGCTGGGCCCAACAACGGCCATGGGGCTCACAGCTCACAGAGCTGAGCCCAAGCAGACGTTCCAACTGTTTTTATGGTCATTCTGAGCAAGTCAAAATATTAACTGCTGTCTGCAACAGTGGAGTACAGGGAAGATATTTGGCTCCCCTACAGGAGTAAACCCCAAACCACATGTGAAATTAGAAAGAAAAGATAGAAATTTGCTTTGAAAACACTCATCTAGCTCAAAATGGGTATGTACAATGTGGAGAAAGAGCATTGCAGAGAGATGAGCCTGAAGGCCGAGGAAGCATCCTTCAATGCTGATTCCTCTGGAGTGAAAGGAGGAGGCAGCAGAGGGGCATGGGGGACTTCGCTGAGATAACATTGACTTTCAAAGGTTTAGAATCTAAATGACAAGAACTCTGCAGACACTTCTCTGCTCCCTGCTGTCTCTCATCCATGTCCTTCCTAAAGACACAGGGTCTGTCACACAAGCCCTAAAGCCCTGTCCACTCCTGCCATCGTATAGTCATGCACTTATTGTCAATAACTTTCCAGAAGTGTTGCTTAAGGCCGTTGTGATATTGAGCTGTTAGATCGTAAGTTGGACAATGAAATATCACTTGTGTCTACATTTTGAATAATGTATTCTATAAAAAGAGTCAAAATATAGGGCTTTTAAAGTTTAAGAGTGATTATATTACTCATAATTTTCAGCAAAAAATCAAACCCAAACTTATTTATGTCTCTGTCTTATCATTAGGTCTGATATGAAAAGTCTTTTCAAGAACTTCTATATTCTGATATCTCAAAAGAAGCATACCTGGTATAATCTATCTATCTCTCCACCCATTGTATATAATTTTTAAACAAATTAATGTGTTTGAAATTTTTATGAAGCATTTCCAATGTCGTTGAGCTATGCTACATAAACAAAAGGTCACTAAAACAAGGACGGTGGGGGATATGCTTCTTTCCACTAGAAAGGAGGAGGAGGGAGCAAGTGGTTTTCTGTTGCCATCTTCTCTGACTTCCAGTTTTAAGCACATGATCCTGGACTTCATGTCAGACAGTCCTTCCCTTAGCAACTCAACGTAAGAGAGCCACCATGGATGGGATGGACCCTTGTGGCTCGGGTGGCTGAGATGGCCAGGGTGTGGACCATGTAATGCCCAAGGACCTGGGTTTGAGATCCAGGGCCAGGTGTGTGTGTGGTGAGAAACAAACAAATAAAACGACACTAAAAATACTTCATCCTGTCTTCCTTTCCTTCTCCCTCCTTCCCTCCCTTCCTCCCTCCCTCAGTCCCCACTCCCGTCCTCCCACCCCCCTCCCTCTCTTTAACAACAAACAAGAGGACCACCATGAACGCGGACACAGACTATATGAACATATATGCACTAACACTAACTTTACGAGTCAGCGGATGGCAGCTGTCTCCCACTTTGCCCATTGGTGTGCAAATCCTTATGCTCTTAACCCAGATGCTGACAGCACAGCACATGCCTCCACCACACTGTGGGTCCTTGTCGCAGGCCTGAAAAGTAACAAACAAACCAGTACAGATATGAGGAAAGACTCGGGCTTAGAAAATCTAAAATTGGCAGTACAAAAAAAATACTCTTTAAAATCCATTTGCTTTTAATAATCATATGTATTAAAAAAGAACTGTACTCTTCATTTGCTTGCATTTATTTATAATAAAATCCGATCAGATCTTGCTTAGATTTTTTAAAAAAGGCTTATATATTGGTCCACACATCCTGAAGATCTTAAATACATAGGCAATTTTTGAAAAACAAAACCAGCTCTCCTTTTACCAGTATTTTATGGCTGAATTGATTTGAACTTAAGAATGAGTCCATATTAGTCTCACAGCATACATGGTCATTAGGAACTACATAAATCGAATCACAAGATTTTATGACTATTAACTGCAGGCTATGTTGGGCCCCATTTTATAAAGGGATTTCAATGGACTTAAATCTGGCATGAAATGTTCTAGACTCATAAAGGCACTCATGTAAATTTTAGAAGTGCTATTTTTCCTTTCAAATATTTGCATTTTGATTCATGATACTTGATTTTTCTCCCACCACTGACTTGATTTTCACTATTTCTTTTTTAAAAAAAGTAATCTCATAGGTTGAGAATGGACAGGCCAAGACATTTGCCTTATGCAACTCAATTTTGGGGCTGAGTAACTTGCACAAAGGAAATTACTGGCTTAGGATATTCCTAAGTGACATTATAAAACCAGCTAAATAAACTATTTGATAACATCCATCAGATGAAGAAATGCAAGTGACAGATGCTATTATCAACAGTGATTACTCAAGGCACCTGCCCCCAATATAAAGACTAAATACATAATATCAAAGAACCAACTATGGAGGAATTTCCATGGTCTCTAAATAGAAATAATAAAGTCAAAATTTATTTGCATGAAAATGAATCTGAAGAACTATTGTTCTTTCCTAGAGTCAATAAAAAATAGGATGCTTTGTCTCAATAGTCTGCAGTAATTCCTCATGCTAGTGATAGGTAAAAAGCACCCTACACTATATACTATATAAGAATCTAGAAAGCCTGTAATTTTGGCAAAACATTTAAATGTATATTTATTGGAAACAAAAACACTCCTTCGAAGTTCTGAGTTTTGGGGACAGCCATTAGCGCTTCAAAACATAAACATGGCACACTCATTTTTCATTAAAAGTGACTATTTTGCTTTTCAGTTGATTTATTTACCTCATGAACAGTAGTTTTTTTCTAGAATATTTAAAGTAAGAATCTGGATAAAAAAACTGCTATTTTCACTTTGGAGCATTTAGATCTGTCTATAGAAAAATACCTAAACATTTCCATCTTCCAGTTTTTACCTGTATGCCAGAAATCCTGGGTACGTGATCACTTACATTCCGTAAGTACACAATCTTTTCCAATATGGTCTTAACAAACCTATGTGAATCTATAAATCAATTCTGAAATAACTACATATATTGTCCCCAATAGTAAATATTTAAGGTGGGCGCTTTAGGCAGTATTTTATTTCAACAGATGCTCAAGACTCTGAACTATGAAGCCACACTAGCAGTTTTTATAAGACAATCAAAATCCAGCCAAAATCTTTTAAAATTCAATCAATCACTTGGACGTTTAACATGCTAAGGACAATATATCTAAATAACATTAGTGAGTTTTTCATTTGATTCCAGATGGTTCCTGTCATGGAAACATAACTACATTTCTTTACTGCCATGTTGCTTTAGAGATTTTTTTCAATTCTCTTTTTTGTAACACTGAATTAAAATAACAAAAACAGCACACACAAACTACATAATAAGCCAAGTCTAAACCTCCTCATAGATAAACATCCAATGTGATAAAATTTCATTTTCTAACAAAAGCTTCAGTTCTTGGAAATATTTACAAAGAATTTCATAGGTTTATATATTTTTAATTAGACAGCTGTTTCTTAATGCCCTTCATCCTCAACCCACTGCGGAGCTATTCAAATGGTGGTGTCCTGTGAATGGAACAAAAAGATACTTATATTGCAAAGGAATTTTGGGCTCAGAGGATTAGGAGAAATTTTAAATAAGCCAGCAGGGGAAATAGGGGGAATAAACTAATCATGTTTAAATTCTCACTTACTATAAAGACATGTAAAAACCTTTTCAGCTACCTGGATTGGCTACTGGCAGAGATGTCCAAGTACATTTAAAAAAAAAATCTAGAAACTCTCCAATACAATGCTTAGAAACTTAAGTATCTATTGAATATAATCAAATACTGTTAGAGTTACAAGGGCTTTCAATATGCTATAAACCTATTAATTAACATGGAGACAATAGAGCTTTATTTTCTCAAGACAATGACATTTCCTTTGAAGGTAAATGTTATTTTCTTATCTGTGCATCCTCCTTACACAAAGCGGTTGTATTTAAATCCTATATAACATGTGCACTTAAGACTTTTTTGTCTTAAGGTGTCAAGTAATTTCACATTTTTAAAAAAGACTAAAACAGTTATCAGTTAAACAACCACCAAAGAGTAGCGGTTTTGTATTGTTGATATAAAGTAGACTCGACTTTAAAAACGTTTTTGTACTGTAAACTCTGCCTTCAGATGCACACCAAGTAAATTGTTGGTGGGAGTAAGAAAACTGAGCTAGTTCCTACTTCCAAGAAAAGATGAAGATGTCTCTAAATGGAAACATCTACATGGCACCCTACTCTCTAATGATGCAGGGGCACTGCAGGTGCTTCGTTTGGAGGTAGAAATGGAAAACTTCCAGAGACAGCTTCAAGAAGCTGAAAAGAAAAAGCCCGCAGCCCAGAAGGAAAAGCGCCTACAATTGCTTTTCAAAGCGCACACATGGCCTCGGACCAAGTTATTTCAGACGGTTTCTGCGGAGAAGCAAACTCCTCACTAGAGTCTTCAACTCTGGGACTTAGGGGTATGGGTCTTGGCCCCTGGCATTGTAGGAAGGGGCCCTCTAATTTTAAGGCTCCAGGCTGGAGCGCCTCCAAATAGTGCTTGAAAACGAGACTCCGAAAGATGATTTCTATCAGCTTAACAGGAGAAAAAAAAGAAAAAAAAAAAAAAAAGGCAGCCCAAACCCGAGGCGGTGAACGGTGGAGGGGGCTGCCGGGAGAGGCCAGCGGATAAAGGAGGTGAGAAAAGTGGTGGGTGCCGCTTCGGGCACTCTTCGCCCAGGACGCGCCCCTGTCCCAGGCCCACCGCGGCGTGGGGAGCGGGGCACTGGAACAAGTGCGCCAAGGGGCGGCCGAGCAGGTGTCCCCGGCTGCGACGACCCTTCGGGACCCCAAGCCTCCCCCGGCGGTCCCCTGCCCCAGCCCCAGAGCGTCGCGGGCGCGCCTCCGGCGGCGGACAGGTGCGCTTACCCCGGTGATGACCGCGGCGTTCCCGGCGGGGGGCGTGAGCAGCAGCGGCGGCAGAAGCAGCAGGAGCAGCAGCGGGGCACAGCGCGGGCTCCCCATGGCGCCCTCGGGGCTGGGTGGCGGTTGGGGGCCGTTGGGGGCGCGGGGCTGGGGCGCGCTGGCGGGAGCGGGCGGGCAGGCAGCGGCTCCCGCGGGCCTCGGCCGTTATAAAGGGAGCCGGCCGTGACTCACGCCCGCGCCCGGCCGGCAGCACGCGCGGGGGGCACGCGCGGGCACACCCCACGCCCCCGCGCACACGCGCGCCCACCGGCCCCTGCGCCCGCGCCGCCCGCTGTGCGCCCCGCGCCCGCCCCTCCTCTGCCGGTCGCACGCGCCGGAATGGCTTTTGTGGTCGCAGACACACTCATTTACTGTCCTGGTTTCCAAAGCTCCACGTGCTCGGCGCCGAAAACTTGCAACTCATTTGCGCTACAGATGTTTAAGGAGCGCCTACTAAGTGCCAAGCGCAGTGGACACATGGGGGTGACTGGGATTGGGGTGGGGGTGGGGGACAAGAGTCACTGATTGTGTTCATTTGTTCAGTAGGGCTTCGTAGAGCACCCGTTGTATGTCAGGCACTGCCACCGGGTCTGTCCTTCTGGGCCAGTAACCGAACAGAAAGGACAGACGGACATTTAACGCGAATCGTGGAAGACAGGAGAAAAGAACAAAAGCAGAGCCCTTAATCCCACACCCCCGAGGACACTGAGAGGTTTGTCCTTCCAGCTGTGGGAGTCCAATTTATTTCTTTCATTTTAAATCCTCCCCTTTATGCTCACATCTGTTCCCGACCCTCTCCTCTCTGATTTTCCTTGCATGCATTTCCTCCCTTCTTAAGCTCTGAGCCAGCTTCAGGCAGAGCAGTTCAGGATGATGCCAAAGGGAAATGAGTGCGCCAGGCTGCGGGTGCCAGCCTGAGGCCCCTGCGTCCTAGGTAGGCAGCGCTGCCTTTGACTTTCCAGACCAGGAAAATCAGCCTTCCTCTTATAAGATGAGACAAAGCGTGACAGTCATTCCTTCATTCGTGTAAATGTGAATTGAGTGCCTACTGGGTTCCAGGTCCCAAGAAAGAGTGATACATTTGTCTCCATCTCTGATCCTGGCCTAGCTTCAAGAGCCTGTCTGTTTTTCCTCAATGAAAATAGTTTCAAGAATCCCAAGGTGTGACCATAACAAACTTGCTTGCAGTGAAATTTTGAGAAGCCCATAATCCTCAGAACCCTTGGCTTCCCTTGTCCCGGACAACCACAAACTGTTGAAAAGCAGATGCGACTTTCAGACTCTTTAATAAATGCAGTGAGGAGAGTTGGGGCAAAGTTACTTTCAGACTGTGGGGCTCCCCCATGCCAAAGCATTCAGACTGAAATATGGTTGGGGGTGGGGGGGGAAGCAGGCAATTATCTGAATGTTAAACAGCTGAATATTTGGAAGAGAAAAATCTTTGATTTTTAAAACCTTTTTTTCACACGTGTTTTCATGTTTGAGAACTGTCTTGAAACAAAACAACGAAAAAAGTCAAACTCTTTTTTAACTTTTAAAAATTGTTAACATTGGACTCGGAGTAAAATAAGTGGAAACAGTAGCAAGTGACAGATTGGTGGAAAGTTTCCTTTTCCAGTCTCCATGCCAACGCTAGCCGGGAATGCTGCTGGGTAAATGTAAAAACCAGTCAACATCCACTGAACATTCCTACAACTTTTTTTAAAAAATTGGTCTATTTCATATTTGCTACTCTTGAATGCCAGCTTGGGAATTCCCTGCTCCTCCAAGCATAGAAAACAGGAAAAAAAAAAAAACATAAAAAAAATCAGTTTTCAAAGTAGATGTCTTCAGACACAGCTCTTTGGAAGTCAATCCTCATAAAGCTGTTTTGAAACTAAGATGGGAAACACTTAAAAGTCAGTTTGATTTCATGTTGTTTCTTTTAATTGTTTTAATGCTTTAGAGGAGTAACAAAGCCCCCTGATGTGACAAATCTTTGCATCTCTGGCCAAGCAGACAATGACGCCTGAAAGTTAGTTTGATATTACAAAAGGAAGGAAGAAAGAGTATGTTTGGATTCATTAAACAAACAACAAAAAAAAATATTCGGAAGGCTAGCCTACCAATACGGAAATAGAAATGGAAGAAAAGCTTATCTATTCAATTGATTACTGCAGTCTGTTGATATTGCCATGTGGCCACATCAGCCCAGGCTAACTGTATGAGAACTAACCTTTGTGTAGTTCAGAGTGTAGACAAACACATTCTAGACATGAGCAAAAATCTGCTGAATAGAAGTGAGAAGCAGCACAGGAAAGTCCATAGGACCACACATAGTGACTCCAACTGAACTAGATGGAAATCTTGAGTGACCACTGGACAAGTTGCTAAATCTTTGTAAGCCCTTTTTCTTTAACCACAAAGTGGATATATAAAATACCAATCTTATGGGGTACAACCTCCAGGGGGCTTAATAAGTAGAATACCTGTACAGAGTTTAGCATAGTGCTAAGAAAAGACCAGAGCTCTGCTATTGTTACCTCTTAGTAAGTTTCATCATTTGATGTTCTTTGATCATTTCAGTCAGTACCACTAGAGTTTTTTTATGTCTTGTCCACCAGATTAGGTTATATGTTTCTTGGGATTAGAACCCATGTGTCTAAATTCTCACATATCCCCTTTGGCACAATGACAGACGCTCGGTAAATAGATAACCCACAAGGAATGCATCCTATGGAGAACAGACCAGAAAGAGGTTGCGAGAAAATGATAAACAGTGTAGACATATTTAATTTACATGAATCAATTAAATGGAGTCAGCAAAAGTGAGAGGGATAGATACCTTAACTGTCACAGATGAGTCAACCTGTCATTCTATTCAGTGGACATGTGACTGAAATGAGGTGAACAGGAGACACAAACTATCTCATGGCTATCACAAACCAGACTCCAGCTCAACATTGCTTCCTGATTGTCAGTGTAGGATACTTTAGTGGGTTTAATTGTATCTTCCTGAAGCTATTTGCAGCTCCTAACACCCAGGACCTGTGAATGGAACATTATTTAGAAGTATGGTCTTTGTCGATGTAATCAGTTTAAGATAAGGTCAGACTGGAGTAGAGCAGTCCCTAAATCCAATGACTGGTGTTTTTATGAGAGAAAGAAGAGGGTGGGGTGGACACAGATACAGCAGAGACACCCCAGGAGAAGGCCAGGCAAGGGTGGAAGCAGAAGCTGGAGGTGTGGATCTCCCAGCTTAGGGCTGTCAAGGATTGCTGTGACCATCCAGAGCTGGAAAAGACAAGGGAAGGCTTTTCTTCCAGCTTTCAGAGAAGTGTGGCCTATTGACACCTTGATTTTGGACTTCATGCCTCCAGAACCATGAGTGAAAGAAAAACATTGTTGTGTTAAGTCACCCAGTGGTGGTAAAACTAGTACAGAGGGGTAGGCTGGAGGGTGTCTCACCATCCAAAATGCCTCTGCCTGGAACGGATGCCCATCACTTCTGCTCAACAGTAGTGGCAGAAACGGGTTGCATGACTGAATCTGTTTTCAAAGGAATGGAGAATGTAAGTCTGCAATATGTTCCGGTTTCTGAGAAGAACCAGAAATCTGTGAGCAGCGCCATATTTTATAGGAACCCCTCATGGCATAGACTCCTTAATGAGCATGATGAACTTTGAATGACATTAGTAATTATAATAAATGATAATATTGTGTATTTCCTTTGTGTGTGTGTTTTTTTTCTAGCTCTTTATACTAGAATTATAGAAAGAACGACAGAGAGCAAATGTACGAGCTGATAGCTTCTTTTGGGCAGATAGTAAACTATAATTCATTAATTCATTCAACAGGGATAGCTACTAAATACTTCCTTTATGACCAGATGTTGTGGGAGGGCCCTGAGGCACAGTCTCTGCTCTCCCCAGCGGGGAGCTGATAGTCTAATGGGAAGGACATACAATGACATAATCACAGGAAGCAAACGTAGGGTAATAGGAGAGAGCATATGAGGAGACCTGAAGATTTTCCTGAGGTCATGGAGCCCAGACTGAGATCTGAAATTTGAGCAGGATTAAAAAGAGATGAAGAATGGGGACCCTGGAATGGAGGGGGCTGAACATCTCAGGCAGAGGAGTCAGCTGCGCTGGAAATAGAGGCTCCACTCAAGGAACTGAAAGGCGGCCAGTGCTTTTAGAAAGAGCCTAAAGGGGAGTCTAGTGGGACTGACTACAGGCACACCTTGTATTTCATTTTGCTTTATGCATTCCACGCAGAGTGTGTTTTTATAGACAATAGGCTGTGGCCACCCTGAGTGGAGTGTCTACCTCTGCCAGTTTTCCACCAGCATGTGCTGACTTCTTGTTTCTGTGTCACATTTTGACCACTATCCTAACATTTCAACATGTTTCATGATGATTACATCTGCCATGGTGATCTGTGATCAGTGAGCGCTGATGTTACCACTGCAACTCTCCACCAGCAGGAAGACTATGACGTGCATTTGGTCAGCATTTTTCAGTCATAGGTACGCACACTGTCTTTTCAGACATGCTATTGAACCCTTAATAGACTACAGTAAACACGGTTTTTACGTGCCATGGGAGACCAAAATATCACGAGATTTGCCTAAGTGCGACACTTGCTTTGTCGCGGTGGTCGAAACAGAGCCTGTAGTGTCCCTGAGGTGGGCCCCACGGAACCAGAGAGGTGGTAGGGATCCAGTGAGCAAGACTTCCCCGAGATCGCATGAAGTATGATGCTTTCATCAAGGTTGGGAAGAGAGAAAACGTAAGGATGAGCCAGCATGGCAGGAGTAACTTTTACAAAGAGGACCCTCACCGCTGTGACACGGGTCCAGGTCAAACTCGTGGCCCCCACCCAAACCTCTCTTGATGAAGGTGACTCCATCCTTCTTAAGATGACCCTGGAGCTGCCTTCGCCCTTTCCCCATCTCATGTTCTGTCCATCTGGAGATTGTACTGACTTTGCCTGAAAATCCTATCTAGGCAAAATCAGCACAATCTTAGACTTTGCCCTCTGTCGTGGCCTTTCTTTTTGTCCTGAGTCACTTTTATCACTAGCTTGGGCTGCTGTCATCCTCCTGACTCTTTTCACCCTTTCCTTCTACCTATGTCCTGTCATCACCCTGACTGCTCAGTTCTCCCTTTAATATGGAAGTCACAGTCACACCCTGCCAACGTTTCTCCTTTCCCTCAAAGAGGTGCTAGGTCTCTGTCTTCCTCTACTGCTGCTGTGGCCACTGTTAATAACACTGCAGCTCCGAATGCTGGTTCTGCTGCCGTCACTAGTGCTGCTGGTTCTGTTGTTACTACTACTGTCACTGTTGCTTCTGCTGTTTTCTGTTATTATCCACGGCCATCACCACCGCCCCACCAATCTTCTGCCAGATCAGGTCCAGGCACACTGGCTGAGGTTCCCAGAACATATAGGCATGCTCCCACCACAGAGACTGTCCTGAAACCTCTCTCGTCAGAGTTGTCTTCTTTCAAGTTGTTGGGAATGCGACTGCCTCTTCATATCCTCCAAGTGTCTGCACAGCTGTCCCTGTCTCAAGGAAATGTCTCTTGACCACCCTTATGAAATGTGCAGCTCTCACGCATGCCGCATGCCCTTACTCTTCTTCTTTTCCTATACACTTTCCCCAGCCAGCATACTGTGTGTATTGCACTGGTCACGTGTCGTTGATTGTCTTGCCCCGCCCGCTCCACTGGAGAGCAGGGATTTTCAAAAATGCCTTGTATTCACTGGTTTGTCTCTTGCCTAGCAGAGTGCCTAGGATGCATTAGGTACTCAATTAAAATTGCTGGACAAATGGTTGAAACTATGAGAAGAGATGGAGATGGGGTAAGGTGGGTGAGAACAGATCTGATGAGAGGCTCCTGGAGGGACCCAGGGGCTTCTGCTGAGGTCATTGGCAGTAAAGAAGAGGCCTGAGACACCAAGAGGATAAACAGGGACCTTCCTATTGGTTGAGATTAAAAGTGGAGAAGGAACGCGCAAGACCCCCATCACCCCCACCAGGATTCACCCTTGTATAAACTGATGGACAGCAGGGGTGCTGGAGATGACCTGGGCAGACAGAACATGGTACAGACTGGACTGGAAATAAAATTCTTGCAAGATAGTTTCCCCTAACTGTTGTTATTTGTTCATTTTGAATAATATGTTCACAATGTAAATATTTAGTTCAGGGGTGGGCAATTGTGACCTACTGTTTGTTCTCATAAATAAAGTTTTATTAGCATACAACCACACATGTCTATAAATTGCCTATGATGGCTTTCACACTGCAATGCCAGGGAAGAGAATTTTTAAGAGATCGTATGGCCTGCAACACATTTATTATCTGACCCTTTATTGAAGCTTTGCTGATTCCTGCTTCTTTATTATTTTTAAGTGTTACAACTTTAAATGTATTTTCATATCTATAAGATCACAAAGATAATCATCTATTCTTTTCCTGATCAGTGCGATAAAAAATGGCACCAACTAATATGGATCCTGCTTTGGATGATAAAAACGAAGAGTCTGGAACATTTCCATTGTTCCTCAGGGCACATCTGTTGCCAACAAATCTTCCTGGGACTATAATATGTTGTACTTTTGATGTTCTCTCTGGTTTATCAATCTAATTCATCTGCTTCCTGAGTTTTGGGAATTTTCCCCAAATTCTGACTTTCTTGCATGTTCAGCTTGTCAGCTTGTCACCTGTAATTTCGTGTCACAGATCTTTTATGTAGTTGGTGCTCAATAAACATTTGTTGATGGAGCTTGAGGAGGAAAAGCAGTAATTTGTGTTCTGTCTGCCATCTTGGAATGGAAGCCCAACACATTTTCTCAACAGTATAAACAATGAAAGCTGTATTACTCTCATGTGTGAAGCTCTTGTTTTAGAAGTGATTCCTGCTTGCCTGAGGACTTACTTTTTGTAAATATCTTTGTCATATGACTTTTTATTATCACATAATAGGTGGGCCTGGTAATTTCCTAGCTCGGTTCCAATGGTCTCTGTGTAAATGATTTTCACTTAGATGGGTTCAAAAAAAGTAAAAACAGATATTCTGCTGAGTTTTCTTCATGCTTCATCCTTTATCACTATACTATTACACAGTGACTTTTCTTATTAACAAACCCATAATATCAGTCTGGAATATCTTTTAAAAATAATAACCATGCTTTAAATGTGACACATGAAAAATGGAATTGCTTTTATAATTCTAAATAAGACATCTATTTTAATCTACTTCAATGCTGATGATTTCTCTTTATTTTTAAAAATAAATCAGTATGCTTCCATTTGAAAGCCAATTGTCTATGGAAGCACTAAAATTATTTGGCCTATTCAAGTGATAATGTACAATAACAAGTTTACCTATTTTTAAGTAATTGAAATATTAATCCTGGAGAAAGAGTTGTCTTAAAATAATATGCACTGAATTTTAAATAATATGAGAGGTCAGGATTAACATTTGGTTCTAAATGATTTGGGTTTTACTCATTATAATGCTGAATGTATTTAATATTCTCTTTTGACATTGAAGATGGGCCTTAAGCCTAAGGCTTATATATCATGTACTTCATTAAAAGGAAGATATTGTTATGCAAATCTGTAATATATTTGGTAACTTTCCAGAGAAAGAGAGAAAGTGAAAGCTTCACATAGTAGAGAATTTCTTAAGGTAAATACCAGGGCGAGGTAATTATTATTTTTTTTATTATATTAGATTAATGTTTTTTAGCTATTCCACAAAAATAAATTTCACTTAGTCATTTGTTTTCTTCCTTAAATTTGGAATATACTTACTTTCTAACTGAGGGAAAGAACTTGAAATAATGATAAATTATCTGAGCATAGGAACTCACAGCTGCAAACCAGTTAACAGAGCCCCATTTCTATGTGTGAAGGCTGACTCTCTGTGCTTTGTAATGGTAGGTGCTCAGTAAATCTCAATCCATCTTGTATAGTAGCCAGTTACTCTTTGGGGTAGCTGCAATCAGAATACCCATTTTCTCATGAGGCAAGTGAGATTTGGAGAGATTAGCTATGTTACACCCAATCATAGTAACTTTTAGTACCAGAGCTGGTTTCTACTCAGTCCAGTCTGATACCAATGACTTCACTATTACAAGTCCTTCTGCTTATATATGTTCCTGAATTATTGCCACAAAAAATTTAGGTAGCCAAGAACCAGAAACAATGACTATGGCGTGAATTTTCCTCAAACTCATTATAAAACCTCTTTTCCTGGAACACCCCAGTGGAGCAGCTGCTAGGTCAGCTGCCTCCAGAGGAGCACAGTCCATCTGCATCTCAGGGATCCAGGTTCATGTGCCCGGTCTAGGGAACACACAAAGGGAATAACTAAATAAAATGGAAAGAAATAAAATAGAGTGCTTCTTCCTCCTCTCTTTTCCTGACTGCTTACTTGCCTTTCATTCCTGCCTACACCTTTCCTTATAAACAAAACAGAAAAACCAAATCTCCTTTCTCAACAACTCAGAAGATCAAGACTTGAAAACAAAATGGCAGAGAACAGGTACAATTTTATACATGTGATTTTTTTTTTCTTCCAGAAGATTTCATAAAGAATAGATTCAGAAAAGCTATATATATATATATATATTTAAACGGAAGTAGGCAATCAAAGTTTCTCCTCTGAGGGTTCCTTTCTCAGAATTCTGGAAGACTGGTACCTCCACTCACACATGGTTAAGTAGACTCTCAAAAGGCATCTACTTGTTTCTACAGGCAGAAAGGTCAGCAGAGTGAGTACAATCCTGGGGCTTGAGAGTTCTAGCACTGCCTCTGCCAGTCGCTGTGTCTCCTTAAGAAAACTATTTAGCTTCATGATCAAATAATTTTGGAGACCTCATAAGGAGCCACAATTTGTGTGAACACATTAAAGTCCCTGAGAAGTCCTACAAGAAATCAGTCCAATTTAGTACAGTATTTCTAAAATATTTAGTGTCACAGAGCATTTTTTTTTTTTTTTGCCTGTGTCAGGAATATAATTTTAGGCAAATCTAACTCCTCTGTCTTGACCCCATGAGCGTTTTTATAAAACCCACTGCATTTAGAAAAAGCATTTTGATTATGTAGCCAGATGAGCTCGTGAATCAAACACAAGGAAAGCTGAGATACTCTTCTTCATCTAACATGCCTTACATGGATGGAAACTGAGAATCCAGAAGATTTTCTCTCCCAGGAACTAGGAGACAGAGCTGGGAGCAGGTTCACCTGTTTTCTAGTTCAAGCTTTTCTTGACAACCAACACTACTTGCACCCTCTTGACTCCTCTTTAATTTATGGGAACTCACCCACAAAACAGTTATAAGACATTTTCCCAAACCAGGAGACTCCTTATGGAGATTTGGCCCTATAGGCTGAGCCACCGAAGTCCTTGGTTTCACAATCCCTACCATGGGGTGGGCCATCACACTGGTTAAGCAGCCTGAGTCACTGCCCACTGCTGGTGGTAGTGATGGTGGAGGTGGAAGGAACAGTAGTAATTGCAACAGAACCAGTGGGAGGAGCGGTGGTGGGAGTGGTAAGCACAGTGGTGCTGGTGGTAGTAATTGTAACTGCAGCATTTGCTCTTCACATAGTTTGGCGTTGCTTGGGTTTGCTAAATGTATATCTAAGCATTATCAGCCTTTGGCTGGTGATTTAGCAAAAAGGTATCCTAGGTTACTTTTAAGGGATGAAGAGGAAGAATGGAAAATTACTTTTGGAGGAATAAACTCTCTAAGACTCCTAAGTGGTGCACTGCTAGATCCTCATTTTACTTCTAAAATGTTTTGGAGCTAATAGATGCAATTCACCATAATGAAAATATTTCCAAGCCCTACTCAATGATCCATAGTGATTGCACTTTTATGATCTCATAACAGCACTCTCCTCTCCATTTCCTCTTGTGTTTGTCTCTCTCATGGCCCCCATCTTTAGAACTGAAGAGGGAGGAGACAGTAGGGGAAAGGTCAGGAGACTCCCTGCTGAATAGGTAGGGATCCAGCATCTCCGCCTTGACTCCAGGGCCCGTGTTCCTCCTCAAGGTTGTGGAAAACCCCCAACTCCTAAACCAGCAACACTTGACTCTAGTTATTCTGTTATTTTAAATGCTAATTAATTGCCAGTCCAATTTGTAAATTGATCTCTTGTATACTCAGTTTGGGTAAACCAACAGATTTCAAACTTTTTTTTTTCTAGAGGAACACCCACATTTTGCTAAGAAACCAACCAAACAAAATTCTTCCTGTTTCTTTTCTTTTCTGATTCTTTGATGTGACACAGGGCAGGGGGAGCTGCCAAGGGGGAGCACAGGCCATTCTATTCAGCAGACACACTGGGTCCTGCTAGTGCCTGTCGGCTCTGGAGAACCAGTCTACACTGCATGTTGCTGCCAGATGGTTTCTGTTAGAGCAATAGTTTCACCATTCCCACGTTCAAAGTCCCAAGCTGATATCCTAAACGAATAGCTTATCTCATTAAGTGTACAGCCCACTAGAAAGCATGCAAGTTTCTCATTTGAACACAATCTCTCTCTTCGGCAGTCTCACATTTAACTTCCCAACATTCGTTCTAACAAGGCCGGTGTTCTTGACATTATACAGGCACGAGCAGCCCTGCTTCTGTCTCTACTCTTAGAGGCACCTCCCTCTCCTTTTCTGCTACTTATCTGGTCTTCAGGCCAATGCTAGACGTCACCTTTCCTGCAAGTGGTTACTAGTTGAAGACAGTCCTTCCCACAACGTCCAGAATGGATTTTCCCAAGACAAGTAGCTTTGACATGTGGATTATTTCAAACTTAGGTTAAGAGAGGTCCTGCAGTCTCCTAAGAAACATTGACCACTCCCTTAACTAGTGTATAAACAAAGTGACTCCATCTTGGATGGCGCCATCTAGGCCCACGACTGCTCACTGCCCTCTTCCAGACATTTAATGAAAACCAGTTCCAGGAAACTCCGGTTCACTCATCCTTATGCTCCAAGATAGCTTTAGGAGAATAAAGACACCCAGGATATATCTCCAGGTATTGGAATCAGTGATACGTTAAACTTTTACTTAGTTATACAATAGGATAAAAACATAACAGAGAGGGGTATAAGAAGATCTCTTAGTTTTTGAGGGTGTGTGGATTCTTGCCTAATTGAAGCCTCAGCCACCAGCTCCAGTATCAAGGATCCTAATGAGTCACTATCAGATCTCCTGAATGTGCCTGCCTCATTCTTTGGAGTCAAATTACCTTCTCAGTTTGGGGGAACTTATTCATTTCCATAGCTGAAGAACTATCTAGAAGAATGAAAGTTGGGGGGCATTACCCAGACTGAGGGCTATCTCTAGATATAACATTTCATTGGGAAAAACCTATTTATATGGCAGGGCAGCCATCTCATATCAGAGCATCTCATCTTCATTATATGAGTCACCCTCCCCTCAGCCTATGAGTCTTCCTTCTCTCTTTATTTTGCCCCATTTACTTTAGAATTGACATCCACGTACTCTTGTATGTTTGTAATTAAATTTGTTCCTTTTTCCTACTAATCTCTCTGATGTTAATTTGATTGCTTGACCAGTTCAAGAAGAATGAAGAAGAGTAGAAAGAAATTTCCTCTCTGCCTGACACAGTTCACATTCAACTTTCTTTTTTAAAATCCAAGAGTATTTTGATTGACCTTAGTTTGAAATAATACACATGGCACATCTGGACTAGAATCAGGGCTCCTCTGCCAGCTCTCTGTTACTTCCTGTGCCTGAGCCCCAGTTCTCTCATCTGTAAGATGGGGATAATGATGGTTCCATGTGCAAAGGGTACTTTGAGAACTAAATGAAATAATGAACAAGTGTGATTCAGCAAGTGCATTGTTATAAGAACTCAATAAATAAATGTATGCTATCAGAATCCTTAAACATATCTAATAGGTAGGAAGTAGCAGATCAGGAATAACTACAGGACTGAAAGCTTTAAATGAGATTATGTAAAGTGCTTAGCAGGTTGCTTGGCATTCAATGTGTGCCTGATCTTTGTTTAGTTATTACACTATGAGGAAGATGAAGATGAAATCATGGTGTAAGAATGAAAGAAAGTGACACATTTAAATGTCCAAAGTTCTTACCACAGTGTCTGCAAGATGAGAGTATTTGAAAAGTGTTAGCTATTACATTGCATATTCTTTTGTAGTATTATATACCTATTTCCTAAATGTAAGTGTGTCTGTAATTTTTTGTCAATGTTTGACCTTTGGTAGGTATTTTTTGATTATTGAATTTTTGCTCCAATTAAAATGAGCCATCATCAGCTCTTGAACTCAAAATATAAGTATGAATAATTTGCCATACAGTTTATATTTTGAATGCTAATATTTACTTAAACATTATAATAAATATACTACCTATTTGGAATTTAGCAACATGTCTCTAGAATTGAGGGCTATAGTTAATTCCTCCTCCTTCCCTGCCCAGTTCATGGCAAGTACAGATTTAAGATACTGGATCAGCTCACAGATGTAGGATGTGAAAGTAAAAGGCAGAAAGACTTTCTGGTCTGGCCTTGGAGGCCTGCCTATGTGTTAGGTTTTTTACATTGATTGGTATTTGAAGAGCACTTCTCTGGAGTCAGCCTTGAAGGCATCCAGCTCCGACTTGGCCAGTTATGACCTAAACAGCCTTGGGCAAGATATTAAAGCTCTCAGAGATTCACTTCCCTAATCAATACAATAGCGCTAATAATAATAATCCCTGCAGTATACGGTTGTTATGAGAACTAAGTGACATCATGCATGACAGTGTGTCTTCCAATTATGGAAGGAGATGGTGCCAATATCAGTGTTCTGGTCTTTAGAGTGTACTCTGGTTATGTAAGAAGCTATCACTGAAGAAAGTTGGGTGAAGGTATTCAGAAAATCTGCATTCATTTGTAATGTCTAGTGAGTTTAAGCTTATTTCAAAACAAAGAATTAGAAGAAGAACAAAAAGAACAGTAAAAGGGAGTCCCAGGAGTATGATTCAATGGAAATATCAGGTCCCCTGGGTCCAGGCTCAAGAATGTGCCTGTCTTGCTCCGCTCCCTGGCAAGTCCCACCTTGAACACGGGGACCTGCACATCCAGACCACACAAGTCACAGCATTTGGTGTAACTGGTTTACTGCAGCCCTCTGCTCTACATGAAGGAAGAGGCCGTTTGAGGCCTAGGGCCTGGGTGTCAGTCCTTGGACAGTTAGGGTTTTCATCATAAACCAACAATGGGTATTTATTCAGATTTCATGACCCACACCCAGGAAACCTAGTTGCCACCTTCTGGAGGTGCAGACAGGTCAGACTCTGAGTTTGCAAGGCTCAGCAAGACCTTGGTTCTTGTCATCGGATCAAGTTGAGGTCACTTTATGAGGCCTTTTGAAGGGTAGCCAGGAAGACTTCCCCAGAAACTGTGTCCCCTTCCAGCTCCACCAGTGGAAAGTTCTGTGCCTTTCTGGTTCTGATTTTAACCACTCCCTGTATTACACAGAGCAGTCTAATTGAATTTTCCACAATGATGAAATGATTCCATATCCCTGGTGTCCATGACAGTCAGACTAACCCATATGTCCATGGAGCACTTGAAAGGAGGCCAGTGTAGTTGAGGAATGAAATTTCAATTTCATTTAAATGAAATCACCATATGTGGTGAGCGATTACTGTGTTGTTCAGTACAGGTAGAAATTAAAATTCTACACTGCTGTGAAGATTCTTGAAACACAAGGCTAGAAGAGAAACAAAAGAAGTACTTATATCTTTGCCTATATCCCTTGGGAACAGAATGTCATATACTATGAGAGCCCGAATGGTAGAGATGAAAAGGCCCAGCCCACAAAGACTGTGGGATGACCTGCTTCTAGGGAAGATATGTTGACCAGGAAAACATGAACTAGTTCTGATAAAAAACAGTAAAATAAGTACTCATTAGATGTCAGGAATGGTGCTAAGTGTTTACAATGCGGCATCTTCTATAATCCTCCAGCAACCCCAGTTATTATTAGAACCACATATAACATCTATTAGGCATCACGATGCGTCAGGCATGACGCTAGCAGCATACACATTCGCCCTCGCAGCCCTGGGAGAGACGTACTAATGCTAACCCACGTAACAGCCCCGTGGTTTTGTGCAAGCTTCTTAACCTCAGAAAAATGGAAATATGTGATCTACACATAAAAGTATAAGCTAGTATGTATATTAAAAATAGAATAAAGCACACCCTGGTGATCTAGTGGTTTAGTCCACTGTGGCACGGTCTGCACGCATCCCAAGGTCTCCAGTTCAAGACCTGGGACTGGAGGAAACAATCACGACGAACAACTAAGTAAAATAAATAGGGCGTTTCTTCCTCCTCTCTCTCTCTTCCTGCCTGCCTGCCTGTTTGCCTTTATTCCTGACTGTACCTTTCCATTTAAAAAAAAAAATGGAATGAGTGCCTGTGTGGTCAACACCCGACTTTAACACTTGAATGCTATCAATACTTCAGAAGCACTGTGTGCTCCCCCCAAATACGGTCTTGTGTGGCTAACGACTGGAGAGATGTTCTGAGAACTGTGTCTTTAGGCAAACATCAGAGAATGTACTCACTCAAACACAGCGGGTACAGCTAGTGCATACCTAGGGTATTTAGAGGGACCACCCTTGTGTGTGCGATCCCTTGTTGATCAAAAGGTCATTGTTTGGTTCCTGACTACAAATCCTAAGTATCTAGCTTGTTAACCATTTCCTCACTTTGCTTTGTAGTTTCACCAGCTGTGTAGAGATCTCTAAACAAACATGGATTCTTCTATTCCATTCTACAAGCATCTTTGAGCTCTTGTTCTTCTCCGGTTTCTACAGGGCTTAATTTTCTGAAGTCCTTATGAATCTTTCAGTTACAAGCAATGAACTCCAGTGCTAACTGGCTGAAGTACAGCGAAATAATTCAAGTTTTCTAGAAACTGAGGACCAAGGTGGGTCCAGGCTCTTCTTGGGTTGGGTTGATCTTTCCTGAATGAGGTAATTGCAGCAGAAATTCCAGGATTGAGTCTTTATGGGCCAGTTTGAGTTAGATGCTCATTTTCTGAACTAATCACTGTAGCCTATAGGGGCAAAGAAGAAATTCCCCCTCCCACTCTGGGTTATTCTCAGACTGATTGAACAACCAAATTACCATCAGACAGACTTACAGGATAATTATAACAAATTTAATTTTCAGTGTTTGGAGAATCTGCATGGATGTGCATTCTAAAGTCAATGGGACAAAATGAGGGTATGTTTTCTGAGTTAAAGAATATGATAGGGCCCTGGGCCTTCCAGGAGAGTGGAGGTGGGCTCACATGATGAGGAGAGGTTGATTGATATGACAAAAAAACAGATGCTCTGTAATTAAATGTTTGCCTGCCACGTAGATAGATTTCTCCCATAGAAAGGTTATTTTTTAAGGGAGTGGTAATAGTTTTTCCTGAGTCTGAGGGCCTCAAGTAACCATAATCCATATGCCTATTGTACCCTGGTGGAACAGCAGTTTGGTCACTGAACTCAGGTACATTCCAAGGATCCAGGTTCGTGTCCAGGGGCCGGGGGAACAGCCAAGATGAACAACTAAATAAAATAAAGTGTCTTTTCTTCTTCTCTTGTCCTGCCTGCTTGCCTGCCTTCATCATTCTGCCTGTATCTTTCCTTTACAAAAATAAAAAAAGTAATCCTTATTCCAAAGTGACATATCTTGGCCTCTCCTTCAAGTCACAGGGATGGAATATGTGATTGGACAGCCTGTGAGATGAAATCTGTGTGTGTGTGTGTGTGCATGATACACATATAAAGATAGTTCCGCCCAGTCACATGAACTTAGGGTGAGAGAAAATGGAGGCACCGTTAACACAGGAAGAGTGGCTAGACACACACTGACAAAGGCAAGAGATAATACGTGCCCACTTCTGAGCAAAGAGGGTGTCTTTCTACATCTTGCCTGTTTCGGAGGGCATGCACCTCCCCACATGAAGCAACATCTGCTCACATGAGGGCTTCTCAACCTTTTAGGAAAATAGGAGAACTTAAAAGCAAACTCTTCTATTTCATAAGGCAAACATTGAGTTTTCATTTGTATACATCACACACTTTGACTCTAAAAATGTGCTTTAGATGTTTAGATTGGGTAGTTATGTACGTGATGACTACATATATTCTCTACATACCAGAATGAGGTAAATGAAAAAGAAATTAGTGGGTGCTATTTCTGAGATGTATGGCATAGAGATCAGCAGAAAAAGCCAGAAACAAACAAAAAGCAACCAGTGATTACTCATAATAAAGATAACCACCAGACAATGAGACTTTATGGGGCTAAAATTATGAAATATTTATAGATCAGTTCATTTTGTTTGCCACTGCAAACTAGTCTTCATTTTTCACATTTCTCTCTGCTTCTGTTAGAAGCCATGGAAACAACCTCTCCTTTTATTTTTCTATGCAAATTGATTCACCTCAGCATTTACTGACCTTTTCCTGGCATATTCTCTTTGACTGTGGTCATATCAGTTGTAAAAGAAGGCAAAGGACCTGATAATGAGTGCTTTCAGAAGATAACAATGTAAAACCCTGACCTTGAATCAATAATGGCGTAATTACTTTGTAGAATCTTTAGAACTATATAGCAACGATGATTTTCGAAACTTTAAATAATTGTATTCTTCCACTAGACTTTTGGAAGGCAAAGCAGAAGGCCTTCTTCTATAGACCATTTTCCCCAAACACATTTTTGTAAACTGAATTTAAGATGCAGGGTAACTCAAAAAGTTTTGGTGAATCATAGAACAATTTTAATTTTAAAGGCGAAAACTACTTCTGAGCTATCTTACAGAAGTTTCTCTATTTAGAGATGTGGAAACTGAGGTCTATAGTGAGGGATGACTAACAAGTTTCCCTGACAGTAGTTTTCTTCTGTAATACGCATTAATATTTTTTTCTTAAATTGCAGATTATGTTTCGTTAAATGAAGGTAGGCCCATGGGACCAAAAGAAGATTATTTTCTTCATAGCTTTCTTGTTAGTCAGATTTAATTTACCATTAATGGTAAAGTTTATAGATAATTACAATAAAATGGACAGGTTTTACATAGCTTTGTGAAAGCAAAAGGTCACAATCTATATCAGTGGATTGCAACTGGGTATGATTTTGTCCCCCTGGGGACATTTGGCAACGTATAGAGACATTTTTACTTGTGACAAATGGGAATGGTGCTGTTTTAGCTCTAGTGGATGAAGGCCAGGGGCACTGTTAGCCATCCTGCAATGCCCAGCAGAGCCCTCACAAAGTGTGCTAGGCCCCAAGAGAATCAAGGTGGAGAAATTCTGGGCTAAACGAACCCATTTCTGTGGGTGTAGAGTCTCACAAAGATAATCAACTTATTCTTCTGCGCGTTGAAGGATAACCACCCCTCCTAAGACACCCCGAGCGGCCTCTTCCCCCAAAACGTTCAGAACAGTTGCCCCCAGATGTGCCCCCTTTGGCCTGCGGATTACTTTTAGCTGAGGTCAATTTAGACCCTGAAGTTTCAAGACAAACATTTACCACTTATTTAACTTTTTTAACTACCTGGAAGTATGAGAATTGGGAGTATTACCCAGATTTAGACTTATCTCTAGAAAAAACTTTTTTACGGGAAAAATCTATACAGGAGGGCAAACACAGAGCATCTGGTCTTTGTCACACGAATCAAGTCACCCTCTTCTCAGCATGTGAATCCTCTTCCTTTCTCCTTGAAGCCCCAGGTCTCCCTCCTCCAGCCACTCGCTAATTCCTTAGCTTTGGATACGTAACCTTGTTTTGTCCCCACTGAGTTTAGAATCTACCTCTACATAGATGCTCCAGACATATGTAGCTAACGTTAGTCTTTTCTCCCACGAATCTGATATTAATTTGATTGCTCTACCATCCTGGGAATAACCCAAAGGAAAGGGGGTAGATGTCCTTCTGTTTCCTTCCCTGAACTTGTACTGCATAACGTGATGCAATAAAATAAACTTGTGTCTCTAGAAGGGAGCTAGTCAAGAAGGCTGCTGGCCTGCTTTTGCTCTCACTCTATGCCTCTGCCTCTGCTTGTGAAATTGAATGAGCACACTCTCTTCTCTAAGGCCCACACTTCCTCCAAGGTGTGGGAGCCACTTAGGACTGGGATCAGCTGCCCAGAACAGAAAAATTTAACTTCCTCTGTCCTCCCCATGCTGGGTGTTTTTTTCCTAAAGGAAGAGAAGTCTGCAGACGCTCTTCAGGGCTGGTGCACTGGCATCATGATGTCAGTCAAGTTGGGTCCTCTTCCACCTTTGCACCCAGTCCATCTTAGGACTTTGTCCTCCTGTATTTCCCCTCAAGGTGGTATGATGATCCTCCATTGACAGAGGGGGAGGGGAAGCCCAAAGGGTTAAGATGTCTGCAGGTCGAGACTGTCCACTCTGGCATCCTTCCAACTAGATAGTCACCTGTGAGCTTCTAAAATTACATGTTCAGGTTTATGCACCCCATGTTTGCTGCAGCCATGTTCACAATAGCTAAGAACTGGAAACTAAGTGTTCAACACCAGATGAATGGATAAAGAAGATACGATACATACACACAATGGAATACTGTAGAGCCCTTAGAAGAGATGAAATCCTGTCATTTGAATCAACATGGAGGGATCTAAAGAGGATTATACTGAGATAAGTAGAAAGAAGAAAGATAGATACCAGATGACCTCACTCATAGGTGGAAAGTTAATAGACAAAACAAAGGAACAGATGAAGCAAACCAACCCTTGGACACTTGCAACAGAACTGAGGTCACCAACAGGAGATGGGATGGGGGTGGGATGAGGGGGGCAAGTGGTAGCAGAACTCACTGGACAATGGTGAAGGGCACTTGGTGATTTGGTGGAGGGCAGGGTGTATTGAATACATATGAGGGATGGGGAACCTTTACATGTGAGTTTATTTTAATATGCAAAAATAAAAATAAATAAATGATGTTGTCCATTGCCCTTGCAGCAAGTATCATTTGATAATGATATATGTATCTGTTTGTTTGCTTCTAGTCTCTCATTTTGTAAGGAGAGGGTACCGTCTGCTGATGCCCTGCCCACTTAACCTGCATCCATCTTCCTTCTTCTGCACCCTCTTCCCTTTGCTGTCTGCTACTCTGAGGCTAACAGAGGGTCCTCTTCCAGGGCTGCTCTCAGGCTCTGGAGGGGCGGCTCTGTGCCAGCGCAGGGAACAAGAAGGGCCTGAGTGCTTCTACCCCCAGTGGTCTGCAGCCGAGACCTGCTAAGACAGGAGCTTGAAAGCTCAGTTCATACTCCAGCGCTCCCAAGGAGCAGGCTGAGGGGGCCCCCTGTCTGGCTTTCTATAAATATACTGCCTGCCACACAGGAGGCATTTGAAAACCTCTGCAAGATTGGTTCAAAATATATAATATTAAACTTGATAAAACTACCAGTTCTGGACAAAAGACACACTTGAATTCAGTCAAGTTCATATGATTCAGTAAGAATTAGTAACTCTATTGGTTAGATTCTATCTAGTGGAACTTGACTTCAAAATAACCCAGTCAAGATTGGATATTAAAATTTTACTTAAATTTAAAGTCACAGATCAATATAGTAGGGTTGTTTTTTGTTTTTTGGCTTTTTTTTTTTAAGGAAAGGTACAGGCAGGAATGAAGGTGGGAGACAGTCAGGAAGAGAGAGGAAGAAGAAACATTATTTATTTTATTTAGTTGTTCATCTTGGTTATTTTCCCCCATTCCAGGTCTTGAACCCGGGTCCTTGGGATGTACACAAACTATATCTGGTGGCCTTACCCACCAGGATGCCAGGGTGCACCAAGAGGGGCTAAGTTTTAAAAATGGAGATCATGCTTCAATTAGCTTAAGTTCCCACTCTGAAGTCCAAGGGTCTTGTTCCACTAGATACCCCCCAAGTCCTCTTTCTGGTAAGCAAGTTGACCACAGAGATATCCCAGAAGCAAAGCTGCTGATAACGGTAACTGAAATCGTTACAAGAGAGAACTGGAGGTTGGAGACTACGGGACAGCGGGGTTAGGAACCTACCTCTCCAGTGCAGGGCTCTCTGCAGTGCTCGAGGGGTCTTCCTGTCGCCCCCTGGACCAGGGCCTGCTCTGAGTGCTTCCACTGCGGGTCTTGGTGCCAGGCCCTGTAGCGACACCTCCTCCAAGTTACAGAGAGCCCACCCAGGAAAAGCAGATGCTTGAAAGAAGGGGGTCAGATTAGCTGAGTACTGTGATTGAATTCCAGTTAATAACTTCCTTCACATTTATAATATTTCCCTAGAGTCAAGTCAAGATTTTTCATCACACCCACTCGACTTTAGAATGGAACTCTATTAATGCAAATCTTAACTCGGCCACTTTCACACTCGGGGATCTTGGGTAAGCCTTTTGTGCCTCGGTTTCCTATGTCTATAAACTGTGGGCTGCAGAGCTGGGGCAGCCTCTTTGTCTTTTTTGACATTCCTATATTCCCAGTGACTAGACAGTGGCTGAAATAGAGTAGGAACCCCCTAAGTATTTGCTGATTAAATGCATGAGGGTGTTTGTAAAGGCTGAAGAAAATACTGAGTGTAAGGGATTTAACAGTGTCTGACATGAAGCAATCTCCTAATAAATATTAGCTGTAAATATACATAGAAATACTACTTTAGTCTATTTTTTTTTTAAATCTAGTAACATAGTTTATAAGGACAATGAAACCTGTTAGAATTCACCTCTTGATTAATAAGGCGGCTCCATATTTTGTAACGGCAATAGTACACGTGTAAGCACCGCCAGCTACCCCATCAGCCTCTAGATCTTTGTGTCAAGCCTTCGCCTCTCCCAGCCCCTCCTGGGCCCCAGGTAGGTTCCTAATCCCCTCTGTCCCTTAGTCTCCAACCTCCAATTCTCTCCTGTAACGATTTCAGTTATCGTTCAGACCCTGAGAAGACTGAGCCAACTGTGCGGCGTCCCTTTCCCTTGCCCCACCCCGATGATTGTGGTTGGCCACATAACTAAGCTCCACCCACTCGGAATGCAGGGAAGATTTACATTTCATGCTTGGGGTGTGGCTTTTTCTCCCTCTCCTCAGAAGGCTGAGAACTGAAAAGCAGGATTCTCCAATTGCCACTGACCGCTCTCTGGGTCCTTAAAGCTTCGGAATTAAGCTGAAACCATGATGAGAAAGGTAAGTCAGAAAAATGGAAAGATGATGACATCTTTGAGCTATTGATAGCTCCTCTCCTTCCAGTAGGTCACATAATGCTTTTCTTTATTGTTTAGGTAATTTTGGATCAACCTTTCAGTGTCTTGCTGCCAGAAACTCTACCCAACAAACTGCAGAATTATTTAGGAGGTGATGCTAGAAGAGCCTTCTTCAAATAATATAATGTGATAACGAATACTAACTCATCACTATGTGTCAAAACTTGTGCCAAGATCTTTATCTGTATTACTTATTGACTTTTCTCAACAATCCTGTGAGGTGAAGACAATTGTTCACCTAATTTTTCAGATGAGGAAACCTAAGTCCAAGTGCTTTAGGAAGTGGAACTTAAGACAAGAACTGAAGTTCTGACACTTAATTTGAGAGAAGGAGGCAGGGACAGTAACTTCTGTTTTGAACATACTGATCAGAGGGGCCAGAGACACATCTAAGTAGACGTGTCCTAAGGCAGCTGGTGATACCATTGTGACGCTGGGGGAGATATCTCAGCATGCATTTGGGAAATAAAGCAGGCATGAGGTATGTCAAATGAGAATTTGAGAGGGTGATGACCCAGGCCTCCCAGGCTCTACAATGCTCATGTGCAATGACTGGACATCCCAGAGGGAGCAGAGGGAGCAGGACCGGATGTGTCCTTCAAGGAGAAGGGGGTGACAGTGTCAGACGCTGCAGAGGAGTTTCTTAGAAAATGAAATATGCTCCATGGAGCTCTAAACAAAGTGATTGGCGGTTTCCCCATTGAGAGAAGTGTCAGTGGAGTGGGTTGATTAGGGAGAGTAGGAGCAAAATGTGAATAAACCACTTGTGTAGGGATTACTTACAATTCAGAAGAGCCACTGTTAATAGTGATGATGCAAAGGCAAAGAAATTGCAAAGCAAAAGTGGTCCCATGTGTTTTCTCCCTTTACCCTGCTTATGTTTCTTCACAGCAGCTTTTATAAATGAGCTGATGTTCTCCGTGTGCCTGTCTGTTGCCTGTCTCCCCTCTGGATTGGAGGCACCAACAAGCTAAACTTTGTTGTATCATCAGCGCTTGACCCCAAGTAGCTAGTCAATAAATATGTGTTGAATATGCGGCTGAATGAATCTGGTGAAAATACGTAAAGAAAAACATTGAAAAAAAATTGAGCTATATGGACATAAATCCAGACTATTTATGTAACAATTATAGGCGAGTGGTTCAGTAAGAAAGAGCAAGTCATGACAATGACTCCCATAGTCATCTCCCAGTCTTTACTTGTAATTTAAATGCAAATTGGCAATATTAAAAGACTTTGATGTATTTCGAAAAGACTTTTCTAATCTACAACTCTCCTATAGAGTTTTATGAAGAAATTGTATTGATAATTAGATTGCAAGGTAATCAGGGGAAATGTGTGTGTGTGTCTTTGTATATGCATATATATTTCGTGATTTTAATTATAAGAGAAATATTGACTTTAATTTTGAAGCCTGAATATTCAGAATCTTGCATTTTTATTAAAGTCATATCATATGTAACATGCAACAACTATGGCAAAGAACTTTTGTCTGTATTGTATGAAGAAGAGCAGGCTTTTTTTTTTTAAATGCTGGCAGCAATGAAAGCGAACAAGCAGGCTGAAAGAGAGAGGAGGAAGAAGCATTTTATTTAATTTAGTTGTTCATACTGGTTGTCTCTCCCTCGGACCCTAGACTTGAACCCAGGGGTATGTGGCCTGCAATTTTTCGAAGGTGGTTGACCTAACTGCTGTTCCACCAGGGTTCACCAAGAAGGGGATACTTTCTACTGAATTATTTTTAGGGGAAATAAATACTGAAATGGCAATTACAAGGAATCCCCCTTTCTTTGCCTAATTTGCTTTGGTCTTTCTTTGTGTTACCAAGCTTTGGTAGAAATCAATCGATTGTTTTAAGTAAAATATTTCATAATTTCACCAGACCCAGTTCTGTCAGGGGCTCAATATTGTAGATATGCATTTAATTTAGATAATGAATCCTGGTCTCCAAGACCTTTTGGTTTCAGTGTTAAGGATAGACAGTGTAGACATGTTGTAAAGAATGTCTTTCAGTTGTTTTTTAGAAGAAGCATTTTATTTTGTTTTTACTTAGTTGTTCACACTGGTTGTTTCCCACCAGACCTGGGACTCAAACCTAGGGATATGTGGCTTACTCCTTTGGAGGTGATTGACCTAATGGTTACTTCAACAGGGCCCACCAATGTCTTTAAAATGTTCCTTACATTTTAATGATTTTAATACATTTTACATGATTGCAGTGGAAATTAAGGAGGAATTAGTACTAAATATCTTAACAGTGTAAGCAGAAGAGAAAAACTCAGAAAATCAGAATAATATAGCAAAATTCATTTGTCCTTAAATCGATTTTGCTGGTATAGCTGTGAAATGGTTAAATAGTAATAATCCTGAAATCCTGATTGGCCTGGCTGGTTACTCAGTCAATTTAGGGTAAACTGGGTTGCAGGAACAAATATATCCTCAAAGCTCAATGACTATCCATCATAAAAGCTTATTTATAACCACCTCAGAGCTGGCTTGAAAGAGTTCTTCCTCTAGCATGGCAGAGTAGGTTTCTAATAGATTGCTCTTCTGCAGGTAACAACTCTGAACTTGTAACAAAATACATAATAGTTCCTGGAAGAGTCTAGAGTGAGAGCAAAAACAGGCAGATTTTGGAAGAACGTCAAAACTTGGAAGAAAGATCATTAGAGCAAAAGTTCCCTGTTTTATGACTACAGGCTGAGTCACAGTATGGAAGCTAAAACTGCACTAGAAAATCTTTCTGTCTTGAAGAAACAACATTTTTGGGGTTGGCCACTGCTGCTGGAAAGTGAGGAGGGAACCCTAGAAAAGAGAGGGCCAAAGCAGAGGAGCCTCAGATTCTGTGCATAAACTCTGCCCAAGTCTCTGAGCCCTGAACAATGCAGGTATAGGGCCAACTCAAAGCAGCCTGGAGGTAGCTTAGAGAAGCACCCTGAGGTTTGGGCTGCTGCTCTACAGAGTTCACAGCCTAAGTCTGTCCAATGACACAAATCACTCACACTCTTTGTAAGAATATAACACAATCATACATCTCTACAATGTAAGCAGAAAGAAGGCAGGGAATTAGAAGCAAAGAAGGAAAGCCAGAGGATAAAGAAAAAAAATGATAAAACAAAAAATTATATATTTACATTAAATATTAATTGATAAAAAGTCCCATCAAAAGGCAGAGATTATCAATCTGGGTCTGGTTCATGACTCCATGATCTAGGCTACAGGAAAAACTCCTTTCTCAATAGTTCTTTCTATTTTCCCCACATTTGCTTACTCAATAAAAGCTTAATAAACACTATATCAAAGGCAGTGTGCTAGGTGCTATAATTTTTTAAATGACAAAATTGTTTTTTATGCAAGATCTGAGTTCATTCTTGATAGTTTTCCTGATTTGAGGAAGACAGAAGTCCCCTGTAATCTATTTAGAGACCTAAGAGCATGGATGAGATCTGCTTTCTGTCATCTGTTAGGCCAGCATAAACTTTTGCCTTCCTCAAATCAGTCATAAGTCAGAACAAATAAAGCACATAAAATTTTCTCTCTGGGTGCCTTGGTGGAGTCGTGATTAGAGCCACTATCTCTGGTGGAACACAGTTCACCTACATCCCGGGAACCAAGGTTTGTGCTCCAGGACTTGGGGTAACAACCAAGATGAAAAACCAAATAAAAATAAAATAAAATGCTTCCTCCTCTCTCTTCCTGCCTACCTGCCTACTTACCTTCATTCCTGCCCACACCTACCCTTAAGAAAAACTATCCCCCTGTATCTGACCAAAGTAAAGCCATGACTGTTCACTTGGTAAACTGATCAGGATAGTAAAAAATCATCCCACTTGGCCCAGGCTAAAATATCCAGAACAAAACTTTGAGACAGTTTTATTCCCATAATAGAGTATTATTCCCATAATACAGTTATAAAACTGTATTTGTAAACTGTATATTTCAGAAGCATCTTTAGTGTCCTAAATGTGACACATACAAGTAGAACTGGACATAACATTTGTCTCCTTGACAAACCTAGTTATATAGGTCCTTTACCTTGTATATCCTTACTCACCAGTGTCCTGTGGACATCAAGCTCAGAGTTTTCACTCTCAATCTTAGCATTCTGAAAGGCTAGTGGATGCTAACTTCAATGTATATCTGCCCAAAATGGTAGTAACACATCTTATACATAAGGCAATTGAGAAGCATTGGAGAACCCTCGAAGTCCACCCAGAATTCCCTAGTTGAAGTATAAAAATCATGTTCCTTTATATGTATGCTTGTGTCTGTGCTTCCTCCAATTTGGACCATCCACAGAAACTTGTTGATATCATAAGAGGGATACCCATAAAGACCTCCAAAAATGACGAGTATGTAGCCGACATCAAACTACCTCATGAAATCACAGGCTTTTTCTTCTGTGGATACCAGTGACTGCCCTACATGAGAAATACGGGTATTATTACATGTATTATCATCCACTAAAACCATCTGACTCACCATGGCTATAATTTGGTAGTCATCATCCTACCATGACTTATGATATGACCTTGACATCCTTGGAGCATGATGGCTCTTAAAATTTCTGTCCGGAAGTGATAGCCCGTTTTTCGCTAGCATTTTATTGACTGAGGCAATTCATGGTATCACACTTGGCTTTAATGGAAGCAGGGAACTATAATTCACTCACAGAAAAGGGTAGTGAATACTTTGGAATAATGAAATCTACATGAAATTGATCATCACTACTTTCATGGAGAAGTATCAGAGGATCAATGACTTCTGCATACTGTAAATAGTCTTAGAGGATAAAGCTCTCCTATAAAATGCAACATTATGTAGCAGCAGATAGCTCAGCCGCCAACTTGTCTGCATGACCCCAAATGCTTTCTCAGGGATACTGTCTCTTACTAAGGGGACCACATGAAACCACTCCTGTGGCTCCAGCCAACAGGGGCAGAGTTAATTCTTGGCTCATGATGGACCACCCCAATGTTCAAATCGGCTCAGTCTCATTAGGTGACTGAACTGTGAGACTAAGCAAAGCCAGGATCAAGATGAAGATGTTTGCCTCTTATAAAGGCATAAAGAGTAAGGCCAATAGCACAGAAGTACTGTGTTCTCCATATAACTTTACCAGCTTTTGTTAATTTCTAGAGCTTACACTAAGTTAAAAGAATTAGCGTCACTACAAGGGCGCTATTCCCTTGGTAGTCTATATAAATGATACTTGAAATTACTTAGACTAAAATGTGAATGCTGACTTTCGATTTGTACAGTGCTGTGGACCTAGATTTCTTTAGATCAGCCTTTCATTCTGCCATTACGGGGTGGGGGGGTGGGAGAGAGGGAGAGGGAGAGGGAGAGAGAGAGAGAGAGAGAGAGAGAGAGAGAGAGAGAGAGAGAGAGAGAGAGAGAGAGAGATTATGCGATTATTCTTGAGGACATAGCCAATGATAATAGTAATTCTGTGAACATATTGAGGCAGAACAAGCCTCCAGTTTCGTGCTTGGATTTGTGCAACACCAAATTTGGAGCAAGAATAGTTACAATTATGGAAATAAAGGGGATGGAGACCAAAGTGTGAACTTTGACTACAGACAGAATTTTTGTACGTTTGTTATAAAAATTCTTGCTATAAGAGTTGCTTCTGAAAGCACAACATACCATTTATAGTTACTTGATAATGTTTTCTCTTTTTAAATATGGAAGAATATCATCTAGTACATATTTTATGTGTACCTCTCATTGACTATTTTATCTTCATGTCTTATTCCTGGATGGAAATTCCACATCACATAGCCTTAGTTCATTGATTTACCTTTTAAAATTTGCATAAGCATAGTTCTATTAATTTCATTTTGCAAGCTTGTCTCCTTATATAGCAAAAGGTCTAAATTTAAGCTTAGAGCCTCATATATTTTAAGAGTTTTGCCTTCCTTTGTCACGTAATTTAAAAATATGCCATATAATCTCATCTCATACAATTTAAAACAGTAATGCAAAATGTATAGACAAAGGCTCTCCTGCTGTTTTAAACACCATTTAGCAAGTTTTATCGTTGAAGGGTTTGTCAACATAACTATTACTTTCTTATTGTGGTGAACATATGACTGTTTTTTATAAACCAGAGAAGGATGCGTCTATAGCTGAGCACAGCATGCACTTCTCAAAAGCCAGCTCTAAGCCCCTGTTCCAGTATTTTGGGAGGCATCGGAGTATAGTAAACTCCAAATTACCTACATGCACAGTGAGAGATTCACAGCAAAAAGTTCTCTAATCAGTCCTAATTGGTTTTGGTTTTCATTTGTGAAATAAAAAAAGTAAATATCATCAACTTTATATTCTCTCTATTCATTTACCTCATGTAGATATTTTATATCTTTGGAGATGAGATAAGTCCTATCAAATACTAAAATTCTCTTTAGATCACATTGTTACTACCTAAATTCTGCTTAGGAAAAGAAAAGAAATACGGGCAACACTTCTTCCATGCCCTTCCTCATAATGTGCTAGCCTGCTGCCTTGGACTATGAGTTGAAAATTATAGCACAGTACAACAAAGTAGATCAGCTGATAATGAACTTGGCCATCTTCTGCAAAGTTAAAAGCACCATATCAATTTAAAGTGTTGTTATTGCCGATAATTAAGGAGACAAAATCAGCAGCTGAGGCTAAATTCAATCTGTTACCCAGTGGAGCAGATTGTAGAAATATTCCCTTAGAGCTCTTTTGAACTCTTCAAGTTTTCTTTAGAAGTAGCTTTTCACATAAAAGGAAATTGTTTGTGAATGTTAGCTCATTTGATTTTGCCTGATGGGTTTAGCCCTGGTTTAAATGCTCTTGGTGAGCCCTCAGATAAGCTTCATTCAATAGTTAGTTATTTACTGGAAGAGGCCTGATTGCATTGCTAATTCCAGAAGATACTCCAGTGACATGAAGGTGAGAACTTGAAAGGCCATTCTCAAACACCTAATCTTCTCATCTAATTCTAAGGCTTGGTTCCCCACAGCAATCACAGTTGGCCTTCTTGTAACCTCAGCTATTTTACTTATGATGCTCAACTTGCACCTGCCTGGCAGACAGCCCTCATCAAAAGGAGGCCTGGGCATCTCCAAGTTCTTTGCTGTCTATAATGATGTAAAGAGCTCTGTTGCAGCAGTCCTGCAGGTCGACTCAGGCAAGAATTCCAATCGGAGATGGGTAATTTTCCTTTGGCATTTACCACTTGGCATTTAGCATCTCTCAGTACCTTGCAAAGGGTTTTTAAATAGTCACATAAATATTCTTACGTCCCCATGACATTGTGAGAATGTGGAGACAAATCACCCCACCCTGAAGCAGCAGTCTGAGCCTTTTAACCTTAAATGAAACAATGGTGTATTGACTTAGGGGAGGGGCAGGATGGGGAAGAGCCCTGGATTCTGCCTGAGTCACACAGCAGGTGGGTGACTGTGGGCAAGTCACTTGCTTCTCTTAGACTCAGTTTTGTTTGTACAATGGGAGTCATGAGGCTTGTATGAAAAATGAGAGATCTTATTTGAAGTGTCAAGTAGTATGTAGGAAGGAATGAATAAATCCTAGCTATGATCATTCCACAGTGCATTAGTCAGGGTCCTCCAGAGAAACAAAGTCAACAGAATGTGGTTGCGTTTCTCTGTCTCTCTCTCTGTGTCTATCTATCATCTATCTATCTTCATCATCTTCATCATCATCAATCAATCATCTGCCTGTCTGTTGAGAGGTTTCTTTTAAGGAACTGGCTTACATTTTTTGTTGAAGCTGGCAAATCCAAAATCTGCTGGGTAGGTCAACAGTATGGAGATGCAGGGAGGAATTGTAGTTCAAGTTAAAGACAACGTGCTGGCAGAATTCCCTGCTCCTTACTGGAGGTCATTCTTTCTCTATTCAGGCCTTTGATTAGTTGAGGTGCACCCACATTATTTGAGTAATCTTGTACTCAAATTTTTTCATGGATTTAAGTAAGAATCTAATCTAAAACAGCAGCAGCAATAGCGACAACTGAAACCCTTTGTAGAAAGAACTAGAAAGAATAATGTTTGACCAGATATCTGGGCACAATGGTCTAGTCCAGCTAACACATAAAATCTATGACCACACACAGCAATGCGAACAGAGCGCTTCAAGGACGCCACTGTGCGCGGCACTTTCAATATATGAACTTACCTCCTCCTTCACCTCAACCCTCTGGGGTGGGTATTGTTATGTCAAGTGTGCAAGAGAGGCTGCACAACACTCTCAAGGTCATACCGTCAGGGATGTACACTTTTCGCCCTGGGATAGACGGTCAGCAACATGAGGACTCAGCCCACTCAGGCGTGGAAGCTGCTGTGCCTTCGCAAAGCTGCGGAAATACGTGTTAGCATTTGGAGACGCAAATAGCCGACTCGTCTAACCTCTTAGATTCCTTGATGCCATGGGATATTTTCTCTGAATTGATGGGCTGTTTCATTTTTGGTTTGTCTTGTGGGTAAAACCTCAAAACGACATATTCTTTTCCTGTCCGAAATGTTCCCAGCACTTAGTGACATGCTGAGTGAATGAACACAAACATGCGTAGTAGATGAAGTCAGACCCACACACAGGGCTTCAGGAGACTGTCAGTCTCCAGGCTGACTTACGTATGCCAAAAGCAAGGTCAGGTAGGGAGAAAACCTGGAGTTACTGTAAAATGTGTATCCATCAGTATACATTTTTTGCTCAAGCACACCTGAACATGTATACTGATTTATAAATTACATAACCCGCTACTGCACCAGTGTATAAGTATATTATAACCATACACAAAGAATGAATTTTAAAAAAAGATGAGATAAAAAGATAAATGTTCATGGAAATTCTTTCTTTTCCCTTCTCACACCTCAATGGCTCTACTACTTTGGTCTTCACTCAGGTCTCAGGTCATAGGAAGTTTATCTGTCTGTACAACTTAGTGAGAAATATATGGGCTCACCTCCCTGAACTCCTGCATTCAATGAGAGAATGAGGCTCAGCAGAACACTGAGAAAATATGCAAAAGTCCTTACACATTGCATGGTGACTCTTTTTATCATGAGAGACACAGTATTAGCATAATTCGTGAGTGGACAGAATCCAGAGGCTGGTGCTTAGGTACAAATGCCAACTTGACCAGGTACTAGCTGTGACCTGTTAAATGGGGTTGATATGTGGATGAAGTGAATTAAAAAAACAAGCAAGTAATAGCCTTATAACATCCTGGCATTTAATAAGCACTATAGAAACACTAAAACGTACATCAAAAGGATCCAATAAACATTGTCATTTATTGTACAAATCAATATAATGACATATACTGAGGTCGTTATGCCTCCATTCAAAATGCTGGATAATGAAAATGCTACCATAAATACTAGCTACTATGATAGCTCAGAATGATGCTTTGAAGTCCTGCCTCAGGATTTCATTCATTTGAGCACCAGCTGCAATTTTTGCCACATCTGAGTACCACACGTACTATGATTTACTGAATATTTGTCTTTAAATGGAGTTGGTTTAACACTCAAATCAATTTCCTTATTTTTGAGAGTGGTGATATTGGTGAAATCATAGGTTCTATGTTCTAGTGACATATATTTCCCTAAAAACACGTGATAATAAATATATAGCCTGAAGTCACTTTTCTCACAGTAAAAAATACTACATTATGCAGTCACTAAACTAGAAATGTTTTGGTTACATTCATTCTACTTAATGAGATAGTAGAATATCACATACAGTATTTAATCAGGTTTGTTACATATTAACTAGACTTTCTTCAGAGCACCCTAGTTCTCAGGAAGTTTAGTATTGGGATTCTGATCTTTTCAGTTTAGTAGCCTTGATTCTTTTCTTTAGATGGAAATAATTTCAGTTTCTTTCATTCTTGACAAGGCTATATCATAATAACTGGGTTTTCTTTTAAACAAATACAGTCTATAAAAATTTTGATCATGATCATCATAGGTATACTAAAGTACCAAGTGAAGTGACACCAAATGAACCCCATGCAAGAGGCAGATGAAAACTTTTTGATCATGTATTGTTTGTCATCATTCTTAACTCTGGAAATAGACTCCTCTTAAATCAGAATCCTAAGCAGTTTTCTTTGAAATGCCTTGAGCTAATATGGCAACGTCTTGAAATCTGATATTAGATAATCAGATGTTATTAACTTAAAATGGCTAAGAAAATAATTTGAGACTGGACAAATTAAAGTCATTTCTCTAATCCACATCTAAGGGTTCTATTTTAGCACTCAACTCTACCGTCTTTAGCACGGATGCTGAAATCATTGTTACTGTAACTATTTGGGGGAAAAAGTCACTTGAGCCAGATTCATGCTTTTAGTCTGTATGATGCTAAATCCACGTGACAAGATAGAAGGTGCTCTCATTAAAAACACTGAATTAAAACCATGTATCATTGAATAAGACACATTCACGTAGGTCAAGGTCTTCTTGGCACTGCTGACATTTGGAGGTAGCTAATTCTTTGTTGTGGAGGTTGCCTTGTATATTGTAGGATGTTTAGCAGCCTCCATGGTCTCTGTCTGCAAGATGCAAGTAGTAACCAGTCCCTGTTGTGACAGCTGGAATTTTCCAGACATTGCCAAACATACCCCAGGGCCAAAGTCCACTCTTCCATGCTTCCATTCCCCATCACCCCACTGAAAACCACTGGCATAGGTCAAGGAGAAAGCTTCGCCACTGCTTTTCTGAATGTCCTTGCTGCATTTGGAGGAGAAATATTGATTTCTTGACAGAGGCTTTTTTTTTTTTTTTTTTTTTGGTGTGTGGCTGTACTATGAAATCTGAACTATAAGTAACACAAAAGTAAGTGAGAAAAGACTGAACATAGATAAGCCAAAGCCATATAAATTCAATAATAAATAATGGCTCTCTAAGATATGAAAGTCTTTTTCAAAGTCATTAGTTCTAATCACAAATGAATTTAGCAGCATTTTTTAAATTTCGCACCTTTGTAATGAACTCTGATAAATTCACGAAACTGGATGTTAAATAAAGAGATAGAAAGGTCTAATTTGCTGGTTCATTAAGCTAGCTTATTTCAAGACATTGTGCATATTGCTTTGAATTTCATATTTCTGAGCAGTGAAGACAATGCTAGTATCCATCTTTAATGTAGTGTGGCAGACAATTAGGAGCTCAAATGGATTAAATCTCATTTCATCAGAGATACACACCGTGATTATTATTTTACTGCGAAATACTGTCAGCATTACATTTCTCCAACAGCTATTGTGATACCTGACTTGCATGCTTAGAGTTCCATTAAATACTGTGCACTGGCAACGGTAATTTGGGCCATGCCTTCCGATGTGGTGTTATTCGGCTCTTTATATGTGTGTTCACTCCATGCTAGTTAGAAGGACAAAATGTTTTACACACAGTTGATAGGAGAAGAGTATATAATATTTAGCGAAAGGCCTTGTATTGGGGTCAAAAACATGCATTTCAGCCCTATTACTGTCCATTTCAACCTTGGTGACCTGGAGAAGGTCATTTGACATTGCACTGGAAAAAAGGACAATTTTATTTTATTGTTTATTCTTTGTCACATTTTTTGAATGATAGAAATATAGCTTTTGAAAGAAATAAAATTATAAGCAAAGAAGCTAATTTATGTATGTATGTAGTATATAGATACATAGTTTAAACCAACTTCCTATGGACCCCTAAGAGTACATTTACCAATACAGCATGTTCCTTTCTTCCTAAATAAAAAATGGGGCTATAATGTACATATTTTTCTCCTACTTGCTTTTCTGAGTAACTTTAGACTTAGTCTCTTTTTAGATTAAAAATAGCTGCACAAGCACAGTTCACAGTAGCCAAGACATGGAAACAACCTATATACCCATCAACAGATGACTGGATAAAGGAGCTGTGGTAAATATACTCAATAGAATTTCTTGCATCTGTTAAAATAGGAAATTTGGTTACCAGGAGAATAGAATGGGGAAGGGAGGTAAAGAGGAACAGGGTGGTGTCGAGGACACTAGAACTCTGGTGGCAGGTGCAGTGTGAAAAACACACAGGCTGAGCTGTGGTTTCAATATTCTAAAATTGAGGCAGGTGCAAGAAATAATAAAATTATTTGAAAAAGTAACTGCCTAATGTTTCGTACTGTAGATATTACTATTTACTTACCCTTTTTCCTGTAGATTGACCTACCCAGGTTGATTACAGTATTATCAACCATGATGTAATCAATGTCATTCAACAGACAGCACTGGGGCTAGACCCTTTCCTGCCATTGGAAGAGGGAAACGGGGGTTTTCATCCAGTTTGACTAACTCCTCTGAGGAGTTTCCACAAGTCCATACAGAAAGTCACATCTGCTGACTTTCTTTTCCAGATGATCTGAGGATAATCTGAGCCTGCATATGGGAATAAGTGACATGGTGGTTCTAGAATCAGGTGGACCCTCTATAAATGGGCCACCTGAGGCAAGTAGCAGACATTCAAAGCCCCTGCTTTTGTTTGTTTGCATAACCTCGTAAAAAGTGTGTCTACCTGCTCCCTAGCTCTTGGATGTTTTTTCAGGAGGCATAACCACTTTTTCAGTAGATTAGTATTTAGTTTATAAAATGCCATAGCAAGGCATACACCAGTGTAGTGCCTGAGTTCTGAGAGCTGGAGTAATGTGTGTGTGTGTGTGTGTGTGTGTGTGTGTGTGTGTGTGTGTGTGTGGTGTGTGTGGTGTGTCTGTGAGAGAGAGAGAGAGAGAGAGAGAGAGAGAGAAATTGGCTCAGAAATTTTAAATTGAAGTGAAAATCATCTAGTAACACATTTACAAGACTTTGGTTTTAAAAATTGTTCATATGGTGAAGAAATGTTCTATATTATTTTACCTGGTGTCATAATTATTTTTAACTATTCTGTCAAAATATTTCATAATGTGAAATGCAACATTTTTTCTGCTGGGGAAAAAAAGTCCAAAACTTACATACCTATTAATATTATATTCTTTGCTCAAGCCACACCTGTATCCCTAAAGCAGACTGGTATCAATGTACTATGGGTGTGTGTTCCACATTTATCTGACAGGTTCCAAAAATGCTGTGACATTCTAGTTCACAGGTTTTGGTTTAACGCAGAGGCTTTTAAGCTGTGGTCTATAAACCATTAGGTTATAAAAGGAAATTAGAGATCAAGAGTGGCATTTTTTAAGTGAAATAGATAGGATGAAAACATTAGCGTGTAACCCTCCAAATAATGAGTCATTGTTTAATAAATGCTTTGTTTCAGAAATATAAGTGTCTGTGCATGATCTTAATGTTTTATGGTATTCTTATTGAGAGTAGTTTCCAAAGACATTTCAAAGTCTCTATTCAAGTGACACTTTACTCATGAGATCATAGATGTCACCTGCCTTGCTGTGTGGTGCAGCTGCCTCTGTGTACATGATAAAGTGCAATTTCATAGGTTTTTCTTCCTTCTTCCCCATCTTCTCTTTTGTCCACCATCTCTTCTTGAAAAGTGATCTTTGATAGGACAGAGTAAAGAGACAAGAAGCTAACAGAATAACCACACATTGATGTTCAACTTCAAGAGACAGTTAATGTTATCAGATGAAAGTTTGTTTGTGAAACAACAAGTGCTGGCAAGGATGTGGAGAAAAGGGAACATTTTTGCACTGCTGTTGGGAGTGCAAGTTGGTACAAGCCCTACGGAGAACAGTTTGGAGATTCCCAGAAAAAAACTGAAGATGGAAATCCCATGTGATTCCATTATTTCACTTCTGGGCATCTACCCAAAAGACACAAAATCACCCATCCGTAGAGATGTATGTATCCCCGTGTTTATTGTGGCCCTATTCACAATAACTAAGAACTGGAAATCACCTCAGTGTCCAACATCAGATGAATGGATCAAGAAGATGTACATATACATGATGCAACGCTACACAGCCCTTAGAAGAGATGAAACCCTGTCATTTGAATCAGCATGGATGGAACTAGAGGGGATTATACTAAGTGAAACAAGTCAAAAGAAGAAAGACAGATACTGGATGACCTCACTCATGGGTGGAATGTGAGTAGACAAAACAAAGGAACAGGTGAAGCATAACCAACCCTGAAACATTTGCAACAGAACTGAGGTGACCAAAAGGGAATGGGGCAGGTCGGGGCAATGGTGGTGGAGCCCCCTGGACAATGGGGAAGAGCACTTGGTGATTTGGTGGAGGGCTTGGTGTGCTGAAATATATCTAAGAAATGGGGAACCTCTACATACAAAATTATTCTAATGTGAAGATTAATTACTACAATAAAATTATGCTAGTTAAATGAGAAAAGAATAAAACTTATCTGAATTTTCCTTTTTTTAACAATTCTTACCACAAATCTTTGCTATGAGAACTGTTATTATCCCTAATGTAGACATAGGCAGTAGGAACAGAGTTTAAACCCTGAAAGTTTGTATCCTGAATCAGACTTCACTGTTGAAGACAGAATATTGTTAGTCTCATGGCTAGGTAAAAAACAAAACAAAAATTAGCTTCAAAGACTATTTCTAAAACCAAATTAAATGTGAGTGAAGAACATGGAATCTGAACACAGACTTGTCTGATTCCTGACCCAGAGTCAGGACTCTCACCTTGGAATTATAAACTACGTTGCTATTTTCACAGTTGTACAAACTGTGTGGAGAACCATTTGGAAACAGCTATGAAAACTGTAAAAGCACACGGGCCCACCTAGCAATCTCACTCCAGGAATGGAGACTACAGACAAGCTTATACGGGCCTACAATAACTGACATTCAATATCCATTTCTGCCCTTTTGTAACTTAGGTCAACTAATAATTCGGCTGTAAAATAATCAGGAGAGTGCCTGTTGGAGACTAGGTATTGTGATCTGGGCCCAGGACCAAGCGATGTCCCCTCCACGAGTACCAGCATGGTCCGGGGGGAGGGAAATTTGAAAGGGTCAGTCAGGGTAATGGTCTCATCTTCGATCGGTTCTGAAACACTGCATTGGTTCTTAAGTCCACTTGTCTGCCTGTGAGTGGTGACAAGGGTCTCAGACAGAAAGCAGCAGTGTCAGGTCAGTTGTGTCCATCAGCACAAGATCACATGTTGCTTCCATAGGTACCAATGACCGTGTCAGCAATTCACCCAGAATTCTCAAATGGCAATGAGAGAGGAGAGGCATCGGTGTGACTCCACGTAGGTTCTGCACTTATTTGCCCCATCAACGGGTCACATCTTAAATACATCTGTCATACAATGAAAGATAAGGCAACTTTTTAAAATAAAAAAATTAGTTCTGTAGGTATTGATAAGAAATGATCACAAAATGTGGTAAGACAAAGAGAAAATGACTTGAAGGGAATGACACAGCCATGATTTCTCATTTGTGTTTTAAAAAATGGGCATGTAGGGGGAGGCTTGGGGATGGAGATAGAAGAGCTGGTCACAGTGGCTGCCCCCAGAGGAAAAACTTCGCTTCAGCATCAGTGTGGGGACAAAGGGCCTTTGTCACTAGACTGTCTTCTGTATATTAAAAATTTTGCACCAAAGTATGTATTTCCATAGAAATAGAAATAATAACATGCTTTCAATAAAACAGAAAGTTAACAATGGGGAAAAAAAAAAAAGGTTTGTTTGTTATGAGGGGACTTTGTGCTAAAGACTTGGGTCTGATCTGAAGATCTCACCTTTTTCATCCAAGATGAAGCAGGCACCTTGGGAGGGAGGCAGAGGACAGGGAAAGAGGCAGGATGGAAGATGGCAAGTCTGAGAAGAGAGGGATCCCAGAGAGAGAGAGAGGAACACCCAGATATACAATAGAAGGTGATTTAATGGATAAAGTGGAAATTTGCTACATCTTCTGGGCTCACTGAAAATCTTACTTTCTGGTACTTCATGGATTCAGTAAATATTTATTGAACACTTTCTACATGTGAGGTTATACTGAGACAGGCAAAAGTCCCCACATTGTCAAGTGAGCTATTTGTGAGGTAGGGGAGGAGAGGGAGCTATTGAACAAAGGATGAAGTGTACACAGTGTCAGAGGTATCAACCCTGCAGGGAAATACGCAGGGGTGGGGACAGGTGTGGGGGGTGGAGGAGGGGCTAAGTGTTGAAAGTCTGCGAAGAGCAGTGAGAGGAGAAACTATGACAATACGCCTAGACTTGAAGAGAACACAGAAGCAAGCCATTCGGATATCACAGGAAGAACATTCCAGTTAGACGTGTGCCTGTGTGCTGGGAAAACTCCAGGGGGTGGGGGACTCAGCAGAGGCAGACGGGGGAGCAGAAGAAGCAGCTGGCAATGGTGCATGGTGGGGACCTGGCCTACAGTACTGAGTCTTGAAAGACATCGGGGGACTTTAACTTTTGCTTGAATGAGATGAGCTGCCTCAAGACCGCGTGGGCAGAGAAGACCATGATGAGACTTACATTTATAAAGATCACCCCGCAGTGACCATGCAGTAGACATTACATATAGGTGCTTGCACAAACATTGTCAGTGTAACTAAGGGGTAACACAGCCATGCCTATGTGTGGGAAGTAAATGAGAGTAGCAAGGAGGTGGTCCAGGAGATTACAGGTGACAGTTCACTTTCCTTCCATTTGCTGAATGATGAACCAGATATAGAAAGTCGGAGCTCTTGGTGCCCAGCTACAGCAGCTGAGTCAAGAAGGGGCCAGTAGATTAGTGTAGACGGAAGATCCGGCCATCTCCCCGGTTCACACTCCAAAGTGGGAAGCTGGATTCCGACCGTCTCCTTCCATGAACTCTGGTGTGTCCGGCAGCGCCTCCTTTCTCACACACATGCTCTCTGCAGCTGCATTCTTTGCTTTGTTTAGGTCTTGGAACGCCAAGCAACAAAAGGGCCCTCTTGTCGCACTATTGTCATGGCCACTCTGGGAGCCAAGTGTGCATCTGTTGCCGGCGCCCCCAGCCTTCCGCGGCCAGGCCATTCTTCTGTTTCTGCTGCCCCCTTGCAGGGGGTGTTATGCATGTGTTCAGCAATGTCCTGGCCAGTTGATAGTCTGAGGAAATCTCGAGAAGACACGGGCCGCAAGGACACGCCTTTATTGCACTCAGACAGGGGATTCCGATGGCGGCCAGGTGTGGACATGCTTCTGGAAAGCTACAGCGCCACCAGCGGGGCGAGGGGCTCTTTCATGGGGGTCTCAGCAGAGGGAAGGTAGTGGGCGGGCAGGAGCAGCCAAGTGGGCAAGAACAAAGAAGAGTCAAAAAAGCAAGGACAGCAGCATTCCAGGGCAGGACGTCTCGGGAACTGTCAGGGCGGAGGCAGTCGTCAACCAGAAAGTCACTCTGTTGCATTCAAGTTCATGCTCAGCATGGCCAGTCACCAAGCTCACTTTCAAGTCTGGGCGTGGGTTATGTTCTCACGCTGCCCTACAGCTGGTAACGCTCCTGCTCTGCCTCTTCTTCACTTGGCAGAAAGGGGAAGAAAAATTACCCTAGAGCAATACTCTGCCGTGCAGTAGGCTGACATGGGGCCACGGTCTTTCTAGCTCTTTAGAGTAAGCTTACCTTGCCCTGCCACATGGATGGGTGGGGGGCAGACCAGCACCCCCAATGTAGTATCCCTCACCCTACCTATTTGATGAGGGAGGCCATTATCAACTGATCCCCAGAATATTCAAGACCAAGCTCACTGCTAGCCTTTCTTCAACTCTAGAATATGCGCTGAACCACTTGTTCTCCTGAAAGTCTGGCCTTCCCACAGCAGGAGGCTGTGCCCTCTCCCACCCCGACAGCCAGCACCATCTCGGCTTCCCCTGCACAGGCTGCCTTGACTGCACTGGCCTAGGTCCAGCCAGACCACTGGGTTATAGAAGTTATTATCACTAAACCAATTGCCTGCAAAAAGGGAAGTATTTTGACCTCAGCATTTGGTATCCCTAAATATGGAATTACCTTTTCTAACAGAGCAAAGTGTAAATTGTATCCTGCTTTTAGAAAGGCCTTTATAAAACCCTCACTAACCTGCTGCTTTCAGATATTTGTTGTTTTCCGGGAGCCAGCTGGTATGGAATCCTTGTTCCATTGAACGGGATTTTGGAAGCGTAATGTTGAAAGTCAACAAATAAATTAATAATTAATTCATGAAAAATGTAAGCTCTCTTGGCTTTCACAAAATCCATAGTACAGAAATTCAGATATCTATTTCTGCCATTCTAAATTGCTACAATACAACTTCAGCTAGCTGTGCATTGTCAATGATCAGAGGACTTTTGTATCCCCCTTCTTTCCCATAAGGGAAATAATAGAAATAATAGAAAGTCATTTCCTCCCTGGTGGCTAAGTGAACTGAGGTGATCAGTCCCTCCATAACCAACTGATTTACTGAACATTGATAACTGATTAAGCCTTTTTTTTGAGTTTTTAATATTTGATTTTTCCAATCTTTAGTCTTTAAAAAATTTTCCCCCTAACATCTACCAACTGCATATTTCCTAACTTATCTACTTATTTCTTAGATGTGATAACTCTTAGTATTTTTCTTTGTTTCAGCTGATTTATGTCCCCAAAGAAATCCAACATAAATTCAATGGAAGTATCTTTTGCTCTTCCCTGCCTCTTTTCTCAGAAGTTCACTGAAGCAGACATCCTTTTCACCTACATTTTATTTTCTATGACACTCTGTGCAATAGGAAGCAATATAAAATATTTTTTAAACTTTATGATGGAACGTTTTAAATATAAAGTTGGAGGGAATGGTATTAACTGTCATGGGTTTTTTTTTTAACATCTGGAAAATGGTATCTTTTCCTACACGTTCTCTTGCAATTTGGTTTTATGTGCATCATTGTGCTTCTGAGTGGTTGCAGGTTGGTGCAAGGAGATCCATGCCCTATATTTTAACTTCTCGGTAGTATTTCATTATAGGAATGGCTACAACTTGCATGTCGTGCTTTTGATGATGGAAGTTTAGGTGCTTTCCCATGTTTTCCAGCAAGACTTCAGGGAAGATCCTTGAACATGTTTCCTTGTGTACTGCGTAAGAGAATCTTCAGGTAGAATTATAGCATCAAATGATGTGCAGACTTTGAATTTTACTAGATGTTGTCCAATGACTTTCCAAATGGTTATATAAATGCCACACAACATGAAGAGACTATGAGTCTGTTTCCCCACATCTTCGCCAACACTTATTATTGTTAGAATTAGACATTTTTACCAACCTGAAGGGTTATCAAATGACATTTCTGTGGTTTTAAGTTGAATTTCCTGGATATTAAGGAAGCCAAACTTTTTTCTAGGGCTCTCTTCTATGATGAACTGAACAACATGTCATTGACTGGATTCTCTTGTATTCAACTATTTCCTGTTGGTTTGTTTGACTAGACTCTAATGAATTAGAACTTTGTTCAGGTACCATGCTAGAGGTTGGAAATATGAAACAAATGAGGTGTAGTATCTATCTTGTGTGGCTTTGCAGCTTAGTGGGGAAGAATGATGAGCATGTTATATTCAATATAAAGATGAGATATGAGGGTTCTGAGACCTCAGAAGACAGTGCAGCAGTCAAGAGTCTTCCAGTTCAAAAATGATAGAAGTCCATTCAAACTAGTTTAATCAAGATTTATTGACTCATGTTAACTGAAGGTGCACATGACTTAATCCAGGGCTCACAGAGTCCTCTGGCTAGTG